>OZ005662.1:158076591-158273723 GCA_963930645.1 Salticus scenicus
TTAGGGACATACCAAAGTTTTTCTTATAAATATCACCTTTGGGCAGAATTTCTTTTAAACGCATTTTATAATGATTGTACTGCATTCAAAAAAATTAAATTAATATACAAGATTGCGATGCTTTAAAGCATGCTTTCTGTAGAAAACGTGTGCTTAGATTTAATAATTAATGTACAGGAAGTTACAAAATAGTGTCGACAATGTCATGTAAATATCCAAATTATGTTAAATTTCGAACAAGCTAAATAGAAAAAGTTGTACATCTTTTGTTTCTTTATATAACATTTAGAGCTTGTTTATAAGCACGCAGAAAATAATTTCGTGACATTACAGCCTATGGACAGATTTTTATTTAAGCGCATTTTAACTCGTTTATGCTGCATTCAACATAGCAGAATTAACGTACATTATTATGATGCTTGAAAGCAAGTTTTTCTCTAGAAAAAAGATATGTATAGACTAAATAATTTATTTACAAGACCACACGAAATATTTTCGATGATATTTTGTAACCATCCAGTGATGTCAAATTTGGTTCAAATATGAATGTGTTCCTATGAATTAGTTTATACATTCAAAAAACTGTTTAAAAAAAACGAAGCATATTTCATATTTAACTAAATAAATATCTTTATTTTGCTTCGTTACTTGGCAGAAAGCTCTTTCGACGGAGGATCCTCCGCGTCTTCGGTGCCTCTTGCTAGTAGTGGACGGTGACTGTTGATACCTTGGTCTTGACTTTTATCTACGAAAAGATGGCGCCACACTCTGACTATCTCGGCCGATTCGTGGTCGTTAATGACGTTTCTGTTATGCGCTATTTCGATGCTCTCTCTAAAAAACGCGCAATTCTGGTTATTATAGTTCGCTTTTTTTGTTACGCTGTTAAAATCTATATCGATATTATTTTCTTGATATTTAGTTTATACATTTTATTGGCATGTATAACTAGTGTGGTTCGTATACAAGGACAAATAAAATAATTTTGTACAATTACGATCTATAGACGGCATTTCTCACTGGCGCATTAAATCATGGTTACACTCCATTAAACTTAATTGAGTAAACAAACATTATTGGAATTTTTAAAAGCATGGTTTCTTTCGAAAATGACAGGCATAGAATTGGTAATTAGTTTAAAACAATTCCTTAATCTACGCAATCATTTTTATGAAATTTAGTGCGAGGATTTATGAGTTCCAAGAAATTAACATAATGTTATGAGCAACAAAGAAATGCATATACATACAGATGGATATAAACAGGCGGATACAACGTTGAGGAGAGCAGTAGCCCCCCTTATAAATGTATCTGGTTACGTAATGAGTTAATCATACACACACACGCGCATATATATATATATATATATATATATAATTGTTTTAAATATTATGTATTAAATAAAAATAATCTGCTGAGTAATGAGCGAGCTATGAAAAATACTACTTCGAGTTTCCTGATCTGCAGATCCATTAGTAAGTGTAATACCTATGGACAATAAATTAAAACACTATTATAACAATTGCAAATGTAATCCTAAATGCAATATTTCTCCCGTCCCCTAACCTTTTCTAGCTAAACTATCATTGAAATCTGTGTAAAACTTTAAAGAATACAATAATAATATAATACTTTAAAAAGAAATGAATAAACTTTGTTTTAAACGACTGTTAAGTACAATACTCCCCACCCGAAAATAAATAAATAAGTAAATAAATAAATAGATTAATAAATAAATAAAAATCCTAATTGAAATCAGCTTTTCTAAAAAACATGCTCGAGTTCACTTTAAAATAAAATAAATAAATAAATAAAATGAAATTTTAACTTCAAAGCATATGGCAGTGATTTGCATTTTTATTTTTCTTTCATTCATAATTTACAGAACTAGGAAGAAAATTCAATTTTTAAAAACGTTTTAAGCATTTCAGCTTTAAGCAGTTTTGAAGAACATCCATTTTTTCTATAACAAGATCTTCTTTTAATACTAAAACCTTTTCAAATAAATTATAGTGATGCCCACATTTTTCAACTGCATGTCCACAATCAAAAGCTTTTTAAAATGAAAAATTGATTATTTAAACATACTTTATCAAACATTTTGACAGTGCAAAGTATTTTATGCAAATGGTTTAAATATATATATATATATAAATCGCTTTCTTCTTCTTTTTATCTTTATTTATTCCATTTCTTTTTCCTTTCTTTGTTTTTTTTTTCTTTTAAATATTTATTCTTAGACGAATGCAAAGATATTTCATTCATATATTCATATTTAAAGGAATATGAATAGAGTTCTGAAAGCTCGAGAATTTGTGAAAAGCCTGCGAATTGGAATGGTGATTCTTTAGAATTTTACTACTTGGAAAGAACAAAAGAATATTCTGTGTAGTTATACATACTTATGTATATACATATGATTCCATTTAATCGCGCATTATTAAGCTTAAATTAATTAAATAATTTATTAAATTAATTAATATTATTATTTTGTTAGCAGTAATGTAATTTTATTTAAAAAAAAAAAAAAAAAAAATCCTCATATGATTCTTTTTTTTTTTTTTTTTTTTTTTTTTTTGTCTAAATACGAGGTGTTTTATATCAGACGGAATGGAAAGATGGGCATAGGGCCAATTATATTCTTCATTTACTTACTCGAAACAAATTCATTCTGAAACTTCAGTTATATAAGTTTTACCTGGCAACAGCAAAAAATCTTCTGTTTGTGAAAATGCTGCTAGAGACACTGTTATACGAAACGACGCAACCAGTTGCATAAAAATGCATGGATTGGCCGAGCTGGATCAAACGATATGCCATTGCTTTATTGGCCACCGAGATCCTCCGATTTAACCCCTTTTAATTTTTACTATGGGTTTGTATTAAAGAAAAAGTGTCTGTTCCACCATTTTTCCAGGTTGGTTGTATGAATGGGTTTTGCGTTGCACTAGTGCTGCGCAATGGACAATTCGCGACGGTTTGTGACTCATCCCTAGAGGTGGTCCGGAGACATGCCATCGCAATTTTGATCCTCTATGAAAGCGATGGCTCTCCCGCTTCGGTGACCCCCAGAGGTACACTGTAAAAAATATGTGCTATTTGCTGCCAGAAATTCTCTGTAATTTGAGAAAATACGCGTAATTTACAAAAAATTACGTTGTCAGAACGTATTTTCTCAAAATACAGAGAATTTCTGGCAGCAAATAGGACATATGTTTTACAGTGTATAATTTTTTATGGTAACTGGAGGACATTGCGGCCCCGACAGATTTTACATGCACCAGCCACCATTAATGTACACGATGGTCTTTGACCAAATCGAGTACCGAACTCGCAATCTTCCAATTACGAGCCCGGCGGCGTATCTCCATTATGTAGGCGCGTACAGACCAACATGGCGAATTTTCGTAGCTAGCGCCAAAACCTCTCTCCGGCGAAGCAACCCTTCTTTCCACTTCATTCACGATTCGAGAAGGATTCGAAAATTTTTTTTTTTTTTTAATCCAAGAGAATAAAACTATTAAAAATGTGTCAATGGAGTCTTAGTATCGTAATTTTTAAATAATATATTTAATGCCAAAATATATCAGCATAGCCAAATCCACCCTTTAAATTTAATTTAGCAAGATTAATGAAGAAATAGAATTATAATATTCAAATTTTATAGCTTTTAAAATTGTTCTTAAAATACATTTATTTATTTATTTATTTATTTTACTTTCTCTTACCAATATATATAGTAGAGAAAGTATTGTTTTTGGGTCAAATTTTCGAAACTGAGTTTTTGTTATATTTATACGCTTTGAAGTTCCCTGAATCAAAACTGTTAAAGATGTGTCAATAGAGTCTTAGTATCGTTATTTGAAAATAGTATATTTAATGCCTAAATTTATTAGAAAACCCTTTAAACTTATTTTATCAAGATTAATGAAAAAATAAAATTATAATATTATAGTTTTAAAGCTTTTAAAATTATCCTTGAAATACATTTATTTTATTTTATTTTATTATTACTATTATTTTATTTTTCGAACGGAGGTCTATTTGTCTCAGTCAGCGGATTTTTTCGATACCAGTTTTACGATAGTTGGACATTTATCGAAATCTAAAATTTATCGAAAATAAAATTGAATAATTTGAAAACAATGATATAAATTGAAAAAAAAAAAAAAAAAAAAAAAAAAAAAAACTAATAGTCCTCCGTACTAAACTAATTTCTGCTTTTGCCAGAATTTCACCAAAATAATCTTATTTATTTATTTTTTTTTTTTTACTTTTTCTTACCAGTATATGTGGTAACTGCAAGAATCTCAAATTTGGCATTTTGAATTTCGTATTACGTTTCCACTTAAAAATGTGATAAAGACTGGCAAGTTTGAATGCAAATGAATAACAGCCTTGATATATATATATTTTTTTTTAAATAATTGTATGCACTGTAAGTAAACAGCGAGTTGAGGGGGGCAGTAGCCCCCTCACACTTGATTGCATGTCAGATAAACTGTTCCTAAACCTATTTTAGCTTATTTTAAAAATACATTCAACGTTATTATCTTACGTTAATGATCTCAAGATTTAATGCGCAATCTATCATTATAGTATTGAATGCAGGGTAAGAAAGAAAGTCGTGTAAGTAATACACCAGATTATTATTATTATTATTACCATTATTTAGTTTCTTTTGCCCATATATTGTAAAGAATTTTTTTTTTTTTTTTTTTTTTAGATTTTCAAAATTGAGTTTTTGCTGTACATTTGCATGTTTAAGTATCCTGTAACAAAAAATTTGGTTTTTAGTGGTTGTCTGAATGTGTCTGTGTGTTTGTTATCACCATAACACAAGAATAGATATTAGCTAGAAGTCAGGTCTCGGATGAAAGATTAAGTAATTCGTGTACAGTGACTAAGAAAAGAATTCAAATTCAAGTCTATGTGCGAATTTTCTGGTTGATACAATTTAATATCTTAAGATGGAACAAAACAAAATAAATTGAACTTGTATTTTTATGTGAATGAAAGCATGTTCCGTATACAAGGTGGAATGTAAATCCTTCATTAGAAGTTTACATATAATCCCACAAAAGAATTCAGATATATTCATACAATGAATTTGCTGGAAGGGCATTTCAAGTCGTGCTACGTGTTTTAAATTCTGTGCTAAATTAGTACAGTATATTGTGTTTGTATAATATATAGTAAATATACAGGGCTATCCCAAATTAAATGAAAGCATTTTTTAATAAATAAAAATCTATGTAATAAATGCAATTAAAACTTAGTTAATTTAAAATTATTCTCTATTTCTAATTTACTTTATCTTATCCATAAAATGTCGAGAAAGTATTGTTTTCGGAACAAGTTTCCGAAATAGAAGTTTTGCTACATTTGTACGTTTTGAGGTTTCCTGAATCCAAAAATTATGTTTTTAGTAGTTGGTCTATGTAACTTGTCTATGTGCACTATAGATATGGAGCACTCAGGTAATTTTAAAAATATTTGACCTTTATTTTTTCACGTTTTGAGGTGTTGTGAATTCCAAAAAACACAATATTTATGAAGTGTTCTTAGGTTATTCAGTTTTTTAGTTAGGTATTTAGTCTATAGACACATATCTCACGAAAGAATGATTGTAAGATGGGCACATCAGTTTTTAAATATCACCTATGTTATTGATAAGGACAATATTGCTTTAGAAGTTGTAAACTTCGTAAGTTATTCGAAATTTACGATTTTTTTTTTTTTTTTTTTTTTTTTAATATGGTAGAATAGATCGAAATTTCGTTTAAACGTCCGGCATGACAAATATTTTGTCCTAAAGATGTCAGACCAATATTTTAAAATATCTTTTTTAATACACTTCATTAAATATGAACATTTTAATTTGAAAACTTTGGTAATTAAAAATTTAAGTTTTCTTTCATATAACAAATTAGGCCAAAACTTCACACGAACTTGCAATATGGAGATCATTGTGTTGGAAATTAATATACGAAAACAATCCTAGTAAAATTAGTCATTTAATTACGATAAGTTAAATGTATCGAATCGGATAGAGGGTAGCCTATGGTTTGCGGCATTTCAGTCTACGACTGTGTTGAGTGTTCTATCATACTCATTCCTTTTAATATTAATACATTTTCCTCTCAATAGAAATTAGTAAAAATAATATATGATGAGAAATTGAGCAGAATACATCTATGCTAACTTATTTCTATTATAAAAGGGAAATAGTAGATTATGCACATCATTATTACTTTGATTTTTATAACATATTGAGTTAGATTATTTATGATTACTGAGGAACAAATAGAATAGCCTTAATAAAGTGTTTAATGTTTTATTTTTTAAGATTGTATGCTGGGAGTGGGGTAAAGAATGAGAAATGGACATGTCTGAGGAGGAAATTATAAGTAGAAAATTTTATGATTTTCAACCATAAAATTTAAAACAAAATATCGATCTTTATTATGATTAATATGTTCTTTAAAAATACATAATAGTTAAATATAATGTGAAAATTTAGTGAAAATTCAAACACTGCATCATAAGAGAAATATTTTATAAAGTCGTACATTTTAAATATTTGAATACAAAATGATAATAAAAATAGCTGAAATGTAATATGGCGTACTACCGATTTGGACTTATGGGCATTCTTCATGCATTTTAGTAAGTATTAGTAATTTGGTCGAACATTTTTTACAAGCTTTTCGCCCTTATACATGAAATCGGATCTCAATGCTGATATATCGCAATTATTATTATCTACTTCTCTATTCGAAAAAATATTTTTTTAAATTTCAAAATATGGTTCATTTTGCGATTTAAAACTTACATTAACCATCAAAAAAAAAAAAAAAAAAAATGACAGATGTTTATTTGCACAGGCTAAGCGGCGTGAATTTTCTCTTTGCACTTCGAGATTTGGCGAAAATCGCACTGTCTGACGAAAAATTGTGAATTTGAGCTGTACGCGCCAACATAGTGGAGATACGCAGCCCGGCGTTCTACCGACTGGGCTACCGCGGCTCCCATTTGCCCAGGTGTGACAGCAACTGATGCAGTAAATTACTGAAATGCTCGAATCATTAATAAAGTGTATTTTATCATAACTCTGGTAGGAACTGGAATACCGCACATATATTTACCGTATCATCGGAGGGGCATACATGGAGCATCTGTAGAAACTTAAATAAAAATAGGCTCACGGGGAATTTGATTTATTAAAATACAGTAATTACAGATTTTAAAAGTTTGCTTTCTTTTTGTTCCATTCTATGCGAAACACCCTGAAAAAATTTTTTTTTTTTTTTTTTTTTTTTTTTTTTTTTTTTTTTATTACTGTTGTAACATAATGTATTTATATATATATTACTCTTTTTACTTTTATATTTTAAGCTTCGATTGTAAAGAAGAATAACTCAGAAACTCTAAAAAAAAAAAAAAGTCTATCTACGTATAAGAGATAATAAATAAATATGTTAGCTTAAGTAGTTTTCTTTAATCGGAGAATGCGCTTTAAAGTTGCGAAACGCACAGGGAAATTATTTTGCTCATTATATTCTTCTACATATGCAAGAAGAAAATATTGGTTCGTGAAAGTTTTTGCCCGCCAGTGTTCGAGGAATATACAAGTTTTGCGATGTCCTGAACATGAATCGACAATTTTTAGAAAAAGTAGTCTGTCGGTAGTCATTTTAGTCTGTCTGTGCGCTTGCGTGTTTGTTCATCAGAAATTTTGTTTACACTGTACCTCGCAAATCAATGAACGAAATTTAACTAAACTTGTTATTTTTGTTGGACTTTAACCTAAACTGGTGTTGACAGCATATGGGGATGAATTGCTCAACCAGTGGCGCTTTCATTTAATTTTTTCATAATTTTTAACGATAGAGCAAAATTTCGTATAAATATACATAACGAACATTGTATTCAAGTTTTCAAAGTAAAATTTATGAAAATATCTATAATAGTAAAAAGGTCAACCACACACACACGCACACAAAAAAGTGTATGTGTTGGATCAGCGCTTTCCCCTTTGGGGTTTTCTATATGGCATACAATAAATTTTTTTCCCCACATCAGTATTCTTCTCTGAGAGGAAAATTGTCCACCTTATATAATAAACCAAAGATTTCTCAAAAATTGAAAATGCTATTTTTTTTTCTCTTTACATATTTATGATCATGTATGTGTCTAAAAGCCTCTCTAAAATATGACGAGTGAGATATGACTCTAAAAGAGTGGCATGTCACTTTTTGAACATACAGTAGGCTGCAAAATTATTCGAGCACTAGCAATAATCCTTGCCAAAAAAAAGTACACTTAATACAGCTTTGTTAAATAAATCCTTGTCGAGTCATGTTCTTAAACAGTCTAAGAACGTGATTCGACAAGGATTTACTTAGCAAAACAGTCTTAAGTGTACTTTTTAAATATAGGAATTATTGGCTAGTGCTCGAATAATTTTGCAGCCGACTGTACCATAATGGAGCCAGCCGCTAAAGAGTGAAAAGTCTCTTTTCGAAAGAGTGAGATTTCTCACTCTTTAATACAAGTGAGATTATTCCGAGCAATTCAAAGAATACGACTGTTTATTTTTCATTAAAAAATTGCTTTCAGTAGACGATATATCGTTCCTATTCCCTTCCAATTCGACTCCAGTTCAACAGTGGAAAGAATGCAGTTTGGATCTGTTGGGAATCGAATCCATGCTGTTCCCGTAGTAGGCGGGTGTCTTACCACTGAACACATACATAAGGTGCTTAATTTACATTATTAAATCATTCTCAGAGGAGATTAATAATATTTATAAATTTTTACTTCATTTTTCAATAATATGAAATTACAGAATTCGAATGAGCATTTTAAATTAAAAATTATTTTAAATTGCTAAAATTAGAAAAATTTTAAAAGGAAGATGTATACTTGAAAACGAATTCCCTATGACAAATTTATTTAAAGTAGCTTTGGGAGAAAAAGAAGTTACACGAGTGTACATGTTTAAAATAAATAAATAAATAAAATATTAAGTATTTGCATACAAACCTACAGAATTTCTTGAAACCCTCGTCTCTTCAGGGGCATAAATCTTGCTGTTGATTTTAAATATTAGTAAAATATTATAAACAAATATTTGAATATTTCACATATGTTAACTGTTAATGAATATAATAAAAATATGAATTGCTGTAGATTTTAAGGCGTTATGAATTAAATATTTACACTGATATTTTCTATTATAGTTTATATATTTCTGATTCATTTTCTAATGCAAATTTCGATAGGTTTCTTATGTTTTCCGGTACTTTACTAATAATATAACTTCAATTTTGTCAATCATATATATGATATATATACGTTTAACATAATTATTTTCCTTTTTGTTCATGAAAAATCTTCAATAATTTCTGTTAAACAAATACATGCATAAGATCGTCCAGAAATTGTCCTTCATATTTAATTCGAACTATGATTAATAGATGGCACCAACAATTTCTCACTCTACCAAAGGTTGATCTTGCAATAGATGATGACCTCACTCTTTGTGACAGAGTGACTATACGTCACTCTTTCACAAAAAGTGAGAAATGTCATATCTTCAAATGCGATAATAATGTTTTCTCACCTTAATTGGTGTCAAAATAGGGGGCACTTTTTTAAGGAGAGAGAGTCTTACTCCAGAAATTTTAGAGAGTTTTAAAACTAGTTTATCAGTTTTCGAATAAAATATGTAGTGAACGTATAAGTTTTAAAAAAACAATGAAGTATAGTTTTTATAAAAAAATTACTTTATCGCCCATATTATTACCCCTATTGATTACAAAACATTTTATAACTCTATTGATTCCAAAAACTATTTTTTTTAATTTTCTCTCACCTATGTAATGGTAGAAAAATTAGTGTTTTGGAGTCAATTGTTCGAAATTGAGTTTTTAATATATTTGCACGTTTTATAAGAGTCGAAAAACTCAGGTTTTTAGCGGTTTGTCTGTGTGTCTGCTCTAAACATAACTGAATAACAAATATTTCCAGGAAGTCCAAATTCTATTTTAAATCTGTTACATATCAGGATGTTGCTTAAACTTTTCTTCGAAATCGGTGAAATAGTTTGTACACAGGGACGTCCAAAAGAATTCTTGTACATTATGTTTACTAGAATTATCTTGGATGCACTAATTGCACCTACGCAAAATTTCTGGTAGGTGCAATTTAGCACCTTTAGACTGCCCCGTGCACAATGAAATGAACATATATTTTTTAAATGGATTAAAAAATAAATAAATAAAAAGCGGTTAGTGTAGAATATGGTGTGAAAAATCATTGACTATTTATTTACAGAGCCAGACAAAATAATTTGCATATATTAAGACTATACGTGGAAATTGCCGGAATTATATTTTAATTTGTATTATAGTAAATTTTTCAAATTATGGTAAACTTAAATACACTATGCGATGTGTATAATATACAGAGCTACACCAAGTTGAGTGGTTACATTATTTTTTTATCGAATGCAATTTGTGGGAGTGCTTTATCAATTCCATAACAAACTGCTCACACACTCATATGGTAAACAAATTACTAGTTGCTGTATTTCAACGCTGTTTTTTTTTTTTTTTTTTTTGATATAACTACATGTTTTTGGGGTGCCCTGACTACGAAATTACAAGTTTAGTTACTGATCTGTGTATATGTCTGTTATCAGCATAATTTAAAAACAAATAATATCAGGAAAATCAAATTACACATTTTTAAGATTACATGAGGTTTCTACTTGGCAAGTTGGACCAAGATTAGTACACCCCGCGACAAAAAGGTAGGTGCAAAGGGTTTTTTCTTTGATTTTTCGTAAAACAACATTATCTAAATTGTGCTTATCATTTATTATTATCATAAAATAGCACTATTCCCAGACTAATTTTTGTTTTAAGACTAATTTAGAAAAGTTTTAAGACTAACATTTTTCTAATTTAAGACTACTCTCCGCGACAAAAAAAAAGGAACAAAGGTTTTTTTTAAATGTTTCATAAAATAACGTTATCTAAATTGTGCTGATCATTTATTATCATAACAAGATATTATCATATCAAACACATATTAAATATTTGAATCATATTCAAAATATTTATATTCAAAATAATCATATTCAAAAATTCAAAAAAAAAAAAAAAAAAAAAAAAAAAAAAAAACATTGTTCCTATCTTTTTGTCGCGGTGTGTAGTCTTAAATTAGAAAACTTTTAGCATTAAATTTTTTTAAAATTAGTCTTAAAACAAAAATTAGTCCGGGAATAGTGTTATTTTATGATAATAATAAATGATAAGCACAATTTAGATAATGTTATTTTATGAAAAATCAAAGAAAAACCCTTTGTACCTATCTTTTTGCCGCGAGGTGTAAGTGTCAAGGAGTAATGTGTATGAAATTCGTCAAATTTATTCGGAATAAACTTTTAAATTTAATAACATCTATTAATATTTCATGAATGTAGGCAATAAATTCAAATGGTGGAGTGATAGAGGGCGCTATCCTCACCTCTATCCTCATTCGCGCTGAAATGTATGTTAAATGAAGCTGTTTCTGAAATCAATTTTTTTTTTTTTTTTTTTTTTAAGTTAGTTTGTATAAAGTTTAAACTTGTTACCCTACTCCTTAATATGTAATATATCTTCATAATACAAATGCAGATTAAGAGAAAGTCGTGTGAGTGCTGCACAATTTTATTAAGTATTTGTATTATCTTTATTCATTGCTTAATTTGTTAAAATTTTTGTTCCTAATTAGTTACAGAAATAAAATGATTTCATCATTCGAAGTTTTCCCTCTCTTATATACAGATGCGAAAGATAGTGTAAAACTTTTATAATTGATAAAAACTTCAATATCTTTTAGAACTTCAAACACTCTTTCATGAACTATTAGAAACAAAATGTTTGGAAAATTTAATTAATAACTTCAACTGAATATATCAATTTTCAACGAGAATGTGAAAAAGTAAATTTTAGCTTTGAAGTTATCTTTTGTTTCGAAATAATACTAATTTGAAACGTTATACAAATAACCGCGAGAAAGGCATTTTGAATGAGTAAAAATAGATGAAAGAATACAGATTTATTGATTAAATTTATTAATGGATACTAATTACTCTTTAGCAAGAATTATAAAAGTATCTAGCTAAATCGTGTAAGCCGATTTCGGGCTTTTAATAAAGTTTTCCCGAATAATTCTCTTGTATCGCACCTGATATATTGCATGATAATGATTTGAGGGTATGTACATTTTTCTATCTCTTTGTTACTTTCTGAACATAACATGTGTAAGAGAAATATTATGATCATTACAAAGATTCGATTTTGAGAATTTAGTTTATATATACGTTTTGAGGTCCCCTAAGTTAATTGTTGATATTTTTACGATGACGTATGTATATGTGAGCGTATGTATGATTTTATATAATGTATGTAAGTGGGTGAATACGGTAGCGTCTAAACGCTTTGTTCGAATGTTATGAAAGTTGGTGCTTATGTTAAAAGTCACCATAGTAGGAACTGTATAGATTTTGATAAATCTAGCACTTATAGTTTTTTTTAAAGGGAAACAAAGAAAAACTCTTTATCATTATGGCTTATGGGCTCAAATTATTTAAAGTATTATAGCATCTGTATGCCTCATCTTATTGAACTGGAAATTTATATATGTTATAGGTCACTGTCACATGAATTGTATATATTTTGGTGATTATAGAACTTATAGATTTTTATTATGATGTCAATAAAGAATAACATGTTAATACGAAACAATATTTCGTAAAAATGTAAATAATTAGTATTATTTTCAACCAAGTAATGTGAAATTGTAAAATTTTATTTATAACTAGCAAACCCGTGCGAAGTATTCGCACTTTATTTCTTTTCTTATTTACCTTTAAAATTTGAAACTCATAAATGTTATACCAATTTCACCACCTAATTACAATTTTAATTTACCAGAAACCAAATTATTATTAAAACCAAATTAATATTGTACAATAGCGAAATCAAAATCATTCAAAGAAAGGTTTCCAAATAAAATTCATGGTTCACAACCCAATTTTCATATTTCCACAGGTAGTACAGTTTTAATATAGGACTCACATGACGCCTTTTAAATTTTTGTCGTTATGTTGGCGATGACTTATTATTATTATTATTATTATTATAAATAAATAAATAAATAAATAAAATAAACTAATTCCTATTTTGATAAAATTTTTTATGATTGTGTTTTTTAGTCAATTTATGACACAAAACTTCTGTATATATCTTTAAAATATTACTAGGTTTAAAACGACGCTTGCAAAGATTATGAAGAAACAACTGTTAAAAATACATTTTTTCGTAAAATAATCTCATCAGACAAATGTCGTCATTTTTTCTTATTAGTCCATTGAGCTACGTTCGCGTGCTTAAATATTGTCCATGTATAAATATTACTTTTTTTGTCCTCGCGTATCTTATCGTGTCGACAAAAAATAATTGAAACTGGTCCACGTTAGAGAAATATTATATAGATAGTAATGTTCAACCGAGATAATTTTTTTTAAAAGGGAAAGTGGCCTAAAATGATACTAGATGGCAAAACGATCCACATATGTTCTCTTCTACTACAATTATTTTATATCCTTTATTTTGCCGATAATTACAATTTGCAATTATTTTTAAATGAAGGATCATTTTGCCCTTCGGTGAGGGTAAAATGATCCTTTGGATACTTTTTTAAAAAATTATTATTATTATTTTTTTTAATTACTCAGTTTAAGTTTTTTTGATGACTCAGTTTAGGTTAAAATATTATTAAAATATATATATAATGCAAAATATTGTGTAAAGCATACTAGCAAATGGCAAAAGTTTTATTTAAACAATTATGTTATTTTATACAAGTTTTTTCCTTGAGGGAATCCTATTAGGACATCTTCTCTTATTTATATGAGATTCTCATTCTTACCAGTTAGATAATATCTCATACCACACTCCTCGGTAGTGTAAATTTTCAATACGAATATTTTTTAAAAGAACTAGTGAATACCTTTAAAAATGAATGTTTAAGCCATATATCTGTCATAATTAATTTAAACCCTTAATTTGAAACAAATTATGGGAGTATTTTTTACTATTACTACTAATAATAATAATCCTCATTTTTCTTTTTTTCTTTGTGCAATATTAAAGGCAGTGGTGACTGTTTTGGTTTAAAATTTTTAAATTTGTATAAGAAAATATACAAGAAAGTTTTATGATTGCTACAATGTACTAGTCATATAATTTTGTTAGCGCTATTTTATCAGAAATTTCTTCATTAGTTTTCCTCAATTATCAAAAATTAAAATAATAATAATAATAATAAAGCTGAAGTCTCTCGAAATAATTGGCAGAGTTGATAGTATAAAAACAACACCAATCTCTATTTTCATAGCCATTTTTATATCTTTGAGGGAAAATTTTTGACAATTTATAGGTTGAAAGATGTTTTATATGTTCTAACTTAAAATTTTGCAGCAGCATCTATTATATTGTTTTTCAAAGACAATTAAAATATTTGTCTTTCATTTCTAGTACATAATTTTGCTTATTATATTAAGTATTAAAAGAGATAGTAAAAAATTATTTTCTTCATCTGAGTTTTTAGCAGAAGACATTTTAAATAAAACTACCTAGTCTTGTACTTAGGGCAACATAGCTGCTTTGTACCTAAAGCTATGACTTTAGGTACAATTATCATCATATTCTTTATGTCTTTACTATCTTATTGAAACAATTTTCATAATTAAATAGAGGAAAATGGTTTTAGTTAATTGCATTTCGGAAAATATTGCCAAATCCTGTTTTTTGGCCTTTACTCTTATAAGTATTCCAAAGAACTTCGTCTGTCTTGTCTTGTGTATAGCCACTGAATCAAAAACATATTCTCCGATGATGAATATTTGAGTTCAAGTGTGACGACGATCAGATTCCTCCATAAACTGACAAAATAATCATTT
Organism: Salticus scenicus; assembly: GCA_963930645.1. Lineage (NCBI taxonomy): Eukaryota > Metazoa > Arthropoda > Arachnida > Araneae > Salticidae > Salticus > Salticus scenicus. The sequence continues at coordinate 158,091,614 of OZ005662.1, forward strand.
TCCTGAGGAAGAAAGTGAGTCGATAATGATGAAATACGGCATTTCTGCATCAAACAATATTTGTTGTCCTGTAAAATTTCCGAAGATTTTGACATCTAATTCCATCGCATATGTGATGTCTGAACAGTCTCAACATTTTCAAAAGCGAAACCTAGTACACACACACAAAAAAAAAAAAAAAAAAAAAAAAAACTCTGAAAACCAGGGAGATGTAGAATCTGACAGACACTCTAGAAAAGCCAATGTATGCAACTCGCTTTTGGAATCAGTTTTTAAAATTGATTAATTTAAGACAATACTTGTAATGTTAGCTCATTGCAATTTAATTAGTTATTATATGATAAATATTTGTAATGCCTAATACTGTTTCTTTTATAAAATACATGTTTATATGTATGTTTTCTATTCATTGCGAAGTGAGACCTAAATTTCAGGGAATGGCTCTAGGTACTATGAGGGTTTTATACCTAGGGCCAAGAGTAATTTTATTTAAAAATCTGCTATTTGTCAGAATTAATTACCTTAAGTGTTTAGATTTATTCCAATTGGAAATAGATAGTCCTAGATATATGTACATTCCGGTTTCATAATTTTAAACAGGTCAGGGGCTTTGCTTTATGCATTGAAAAAAAGTGACCCTAGGTACAGTGCTGCCAGATCGCGCGACTTTTTTATTCAACAATCACCAATAATTTTTATAAGTAATATTTAATGTACATAATCGACGATTAATCGTCTATTAGGTGTATCAAATATCACTTATCAAAATTATTGGTGAATATTAAATAAAAAAGGAGCGCAATCTGGCAACATTGCCTAGGTACACGGGTCTCCCCTATTTCTGCTCTATATAAACTTTTCATTCAATTCATTTTATTAAGATATGCATCCTACTGCAAAAGTTATGTTTTAAACCTATGACAAACCTACATAATTACATAATTTGCAAAATTAATCAATTTTATAAGTGTCAAGCTACTATGATATAAGTTTTAGCGAAGAAAAAACAATAAATGTGATAAATTGCAATGCCGTATTTTATCGCTCTTTCATCTAACGTGAGAGAGATACGCGTTTAAATAATTTCAAATATTTCTAAAACTTATCATTAAGGGGAATCCCCTCAAATCGCTGATACAATTTATTTTAATACTTGACAAGAAGAAAAACAATCTGATTATTATTATATTTTGTTCTTTCCTTATTTATTTTCTTTATAAATAATCATTATTTGATCAGTAAAAATATTTTTATTTAACTAAATAGTTTCAAAATTGCGTCATAAAAACATATTTTATGGAATCATCAGAATATCAGAAATTATAAAATAAGTAATGCCCTTTAGGGCATACATTAAGGCTGACTCCACATCCTTCACGCCGGAGAGTGTGAGGGCTTTTTGAATTTCTGGGACTTCCGACAGCATCAATGAAATATTCTAGGGCCAGATCATTGCGTGTTTCAGGATGACAGTCTGATAAAGCCATATGTGAAAGCCTCTGGATGTTTGATGCCAGTTCTTGTAAGCTTTCCCCTGGTCTCTGATGACGGGACCTTAGCTGGAGTCGACTATATTCTTTGGACCATTTCGCTCCAAAACGTAGCTCTAGTGCTCTGGTTAAAGCTTCGAAGTCATATTGCTGTTCCTTCGAAAGGGTCTCCAGAATATCTGCGGCATCGCCCCGTAACGACCCTACCAGATGAGCCGTCTTTGCAACAGAGTCCCAGCCGTTAGCTTCAGCTACGATGGAAAAGTGCGTCTTATATACATGCCAGGAGGAACTGCCGTCGTAGGTATAGCTTAATAAATTCCTGATTCTGGATTCTTCTCTCTTTCTTTTCAGTTTCCTGGGGCATGGATTCTAACTTTTCTTCCACTTTTCTCTCCAGATCTTCTTCTATTCTCTTCAGTTTACCTTCTATCTCTGAAAACCTTCCTTTCAGTTCCTGATCAAAGTTTTCTTTAACATTCTCCTCGAAACTCCGTTCTATCCTCATAAATCTCTCTTCAAAATTTCTTTCTACTTTCATAAAAATTTTTTCTTTCTTTATAGCTTTCTCTTCAAATTTTCAAAACTTTCTCTTCTATTTCATCTACTCTGCTTTCCATATTCGATAATTTACTTTCAATCACTTCCTTTACTGCCGAAAGTTCTCTATTCATCTCCTCTTGATTGAATTCAACTTTTTCTTGGATTGACTTATTTTCGCCCTGAACTTCACCCAAACTGCCTTTCATTTCCTTCATTTCTTCAGTCAAACCGATTTTCAATTATCTTTGCGATATTTCCATCTTTTCCTGTCCTGTTTCCATTTTCTCTATTTATCCAGATCTTAACTCATTCATCTGAGGAGTGAGATCTTCTAGAAGTTTCTTCATTTCTGGCTCCATAGCTCTTGTTATCATCTTTCGCAGACAATCCCACTTTTGACACCAGAAATGTTGCGTAATTGGGGGTTCGTGAGTTGTCCGAGAATGAAAGGCGAAACTTACAAAAATTCAATAGTTTATTCACAGAAAGTTCCAGAAAAATACAGGTCTATAAACCAAGTAATAGCAGGAGACTTGGCATTGGAATATTAAAACAGGAATAAACTACTACGTCAGAAACGCCAAAGAAAAATTATTGAGGTGCATACAGCTGTTTCGGTAGCCTAAAGCGTACCGTCTTCAGTGCAAAAAGAATTCTGAATCTGGAGAAGTGCTCTTATATATAGGAGAGGGACCGGATTTAGTTCAACCAATAGGATTACGGAAGAGGTGGGGAGTGTGGCCAATAGGAATTAAGGAATGTGTAGCTGAGTAAACAGTAGAAAAATTAAGGAAATGTGGACTGAATGTAAAATTTCCAACAATCAGACAAATAGGGAACAGCGAAATCACAATTTACAAGGTTTTTAAAATTTTTATAAATATGAAAAGCTTCAAAAAAATCGAGTTCATGAATGGATTTAGGTCTGCAAATTATTTTAGCTGAATTAAATTTAAAATTATGATTTTCCTCCCAGCAATGTTTAGAAATAGCCGATTTATTGGTTTCTTGTTTGCGGACGTAATTCATATGTTCTTTTAGACGAAATTTAAGACTGCGTTTAGTTTGGCCAATATATGATAAACCACACTGACAGGAAATACTATAAATGCCCCAAGAATTATGCATATCAATAGGATCTTTTAACTGAGAAAAGGTGAGTTTATTGGAAGGCGAAAATATTATTTTAAAATCATATTGTTTGAGAATTTTAGCTATGGTTTGACTGGTTTTAGAAAAATAGGGTAAAACAATACTGATATTAGATGTGACTGATTTAGAAGACGAAATACGAGGGAGTTGTAATTTTTGGATAGCTTTGTCTATAATGGAAGGGTCATAACCTCTGTCAATTGCGATGGCTTTCAGGTATTTAATTTCAGATTTCAATAAAATAGGATTTGAACAAATATTAAGGGCACGGTTTACAAAAGTATAGAAAGCAGCCATTTTTTGGTTAGGTGGGTGACATGAACGCGCATGGGGAGGAAGGGAGACTGCAAAATTTTTACGATAGACAGTGGTTGAAAATCCATTTACAGTGCGAGAGACGAGGGTATCATTTCAACCACTGTCTATCGTAAAAATTTTGCAGTCTCCCTTCCTCCCCATGCGCGTTCATGTCACCCACCTAACCAAAAAATGGCTGCTTTCTATACTTTTGTAAACCGTGCCCTTAATATTTGTTCAAATCCTATTTTATTGAAATCTGAAATTAAATACCTGAAAGCCATCGCAATTGACAGAGGTTATGACCCTTCCATTATAGACAAAGCTATCCAAAAATTACAACTCCCTCGTATTTCGTCTTCTAAATCAGTCACATCTAATATCAGTATTGTTTTACCCTATTTTTCTAAAACCAGTCAAACCATAGCTAAAATTCTCAAACAATATGATTTTAAAATAATATTTTCGCCTTCCAATAAACTCACCTTTTCTCAGTTAACAGATCCTATTGATATGCATAATTCTTGGGGCATTTATAGTATTTCCTGTCAGTGTGGTTTATCATATATTGGCCAAACTAAACGCAGTCTTAAATTTCGTCTAAAAGAACATATGAATTACGTCCGCAAACAAGAAACCAATAAATCGGCTATTTCTAAACATTGCTGGGAGGAAAATCATAATTTTAAATTTAATTCAGCTAAAATAATTTGCAGACCTAAATCCATTCATGAACTCGATTTCTTTGAAGCTTTTCATATTTATAAAAATTTTAAAAACCTTGTAAATTGTGATTTCGCTGTTCCCTATTTGTCTGATTATTGGAAATTTTACATTCAGTCCACATTTCCTTAATTTTTCTACTGTTTACTCAGCTACACATTCCTTAATTCCTATTGGCCACACTCCCCACCTCTTCCGTAATCCTATTGGTTGAACTAAATCCGGTCCCTCTCCTATATATAAGAGCACTTCTCCAGATTCAGAATTCTTTTTGCACTGAAGACGGTACGCTTTAGGCTACTGAAACAGCTGTATGCACCTCAATAATTTTTCTTTGGCGTTTCTGACGTAGTAGTTTATTCCTGTTTTACTATAAACCAAGTATCAGCTTCAATTCAACCAGTAAACACAGTTTAAACAACAGCTGTCAATAGCAAATCTACAGTACCAACCCAAGCAGCACGGAAACGTTCTCTGAACGTTTAAAAATAGTTCTACTAACACGTTCTATGAACGTTCAGCTTGAACGTTTTATAGACGTCTATTTGTCCATCTTGAAGACGTCGAATAGTACGGTACAAAACACGTTCTGCACACGTGTAAACATCACTATTGTTTCTACAGACACGTTCTCAGAACGTTCTTCATATACGTTTTTGCAACGTCCTGAACGTTGTTTGAACGTTTTAAAATCGTTCTTTGAACGTTTTAAAACGTTCTTTGAATCGTTCTTCGAACGTTCTTTGTACGTTTTAAGGGGACATACGACCCTTAGAACATCGATTTAATTATAGTCTTTTTAAAAGTAAATCATTGTTAACTAAGCTTCATTGAACATGTCTAATTGTTATCTATAAGTTTATTATGTATTTTGTAATATAATTTAAATTCTATGGTGAATTATTTAATAATTTATGTGTTAATAATAAATGTGTTTTTTTTTTCACCTTACGCGCAAGATATCTCTGAAACTATTTAATATTTTTTCTTGAAATTTTCACAGATTATGTAAAATATCAGATCCTTCAAACTGAATTTGTATCCCCCCCCCTTCCATACTTTTTTATACAGGTGATACTTAGATTTTATTAAAAAATAAATTATCTTTGAACTTTTTTTTTTTTTTAACCTAAACTGGAACAAATTTAGGTTCAGTTTGAAGGATCTGATATGTTACATAATCTGTGAAAATTTCAAGAAAAAATATTAAATAGTTTTAGAGGTATCCTGCGTGCAAGGTGAAAAAAAAAACACATTTATTATTAACACATAAATTATTAAATAATTCACCACAGAATTTAAATTATATTCCAAAAAACATAATAATCTTATAGGTAACAATTATACATGCCCAATAAAGCTTAGTTAACAATGATTTACTTTAAAAAAGACTATAATTAAATCGATGTTTTTTGAAGTTCTAAGGGTCGTATGTTCCCTCAAAATTGTGTGACGTGTGTACTTTATTTATTTTTTTTTCTCTTTTTCTTTACTTTCTTTCTTTCTTTCTTCTTCTTCTTTTTTTTTTTTTTTTTTGTGTGTGTGAATGTGTGTGTGTTTGTTTGTTTTTGTAAACTGTCATAGTATTATGCAAGTTTACATAAATGTATTGAAGTATAATATTATTACATACAAAGCAATTTCTCGAAATCTATTTAAATTGACAATGACAATAATTTTTTTTATTTCAAAGTTTTTTTAATACTTTAAATGTAGATTTTAACAAAGACATTGTTAAAACACACTGTTAACATTTAAAGACACTGTTAACATTTTAAGATTCCTCTTAACAAAGTTTTATTTTATTTTTCCATCGATTGTGCATTATTAACGTTTAGTTACAGAATTTAGACATTTCTGACTATTAATTAATCATTCATAGATAAAATTTAAAAAATATTTTTTTTGAATGCTGAAATTTATTCCCAAGTTTCAGCATTTAAATATAAAAATATTTTTAAAACATTAACTTATGAATAAATTTACCTAAACGTGTGTAGATTCTATTTCAAAATTATTATAATGCGCAACAGATGGAAAACTAAAACAAACATTTGTCAAGAGGTACATCTAAAATATTTTCAAAAGATTAAAATTAAAAAAATTTTTGCTATTGTAAATTTAAATAGATTTCGAGAAATTTTAATGTACTTAACAATATTATATTTTAATGCATATGTATGAAAATTTTATTTAAGTTATTGACTTACGAAATTATAAATTTTCCATCTATATGCGCTGAAATAAAACAATATAAAATATAAAATTCCAGAAACGTACTCTTTTTTTTAAGAACTTCCTGCCAACTAATTTTTAATATTATCCCTTGATTTTCCTATAAATATAATAACATCTAAACATATCTGATTTTATTTATTTATTTATTTTTTTTTTTTTTTTTGTGGATTCATTAATAAGTTAATGTTTTAAAAATGTTTTTATGCTCAAATGCTAAAAATTAAATTTCAGCACTCAAACACAAAAATATTTTTAAAAAGTAAACTTATCACTCTACTACAAATTAATACTCAAATATATTTATCGTTAAACTATAATAATATAAAATTAACGGAAAAAAGAAAAAAACCAAAATGGAACATTTTAAAAATTTGAAAAAAAATATTAGGTTAATTTGGCTTTAAATTTAAACAGTTTTCGAGAATTTTTTACATACTTAATAGAATTGTTAGATTTTGATGTATATATATAATGTAAAATGAGACTTATCTGTGTTCTGTAGCTGTCTTTTTTCAACGTGTCAGGTAATGCGATGTTAAACATTCATTGCCAATTGCCATATGCCATTGACTTTGCACTTTGGCTTGCAACATAGGCTGGCAACCTACAGGAAGTTCGGCGGCAGCGATTTGGCGTTTGGCGAGATTTAACAAAACACACTATTATTATTTTAATTTTATTATTAAAAAGGAATTAATTTATTTTTAGTCTATGTATTATTATTTTTTTCAAAAATTTTTAATAAATATTTTTAAATTGATCGTAGTTAAAATACTAAAGGCCTGTTTAATTGGTTTGCTTAAATGAATTACACGCACTGTTATTTTTATGAAAGAAAACTATTAATGAAAATCAATAAAAATTGCATAGAAAAACTATACTCATAAAGAAAGAAACATAATAAAATTGTTAGTTTTTTTATTTGTTCCAGACTGAATATTTTAAATTCATATGGAATATTTAGAAATTTATATTTATTCTTGTTGTTGTGTTTTGTTTTTATTACTTTAACTCTTTATTTTTTACTGTCCCTTTTTTGGGACGTAACTTTATTTTTTTAAAAAATAGTTTTAGACAATATGATAATGGAAATATAGTTTTAGATAATGCATTCTGCCACTGTCCCAAAAATAAGACGATCTGCGGTAGTATGCTTAATTTCTTGAAATTTGTTATAATTCTTAAATAGTTTTTACTAAAACTTATAAAACTCACTAATTAAGAAAAATTTGAAAATTAGTTTGGCAAATAATGGGTTAATAGAAAAAACTGTTTAAACGGTATGAAACATAACTATTGCATTATGTAATTTGAAAAAAAAATAATAATTTTATTCAATTATTGCAGCAATCACACATGTTTTACTAATTTATTAATTAATAAAAGAGAAAAGTTTTGCAGTTCGTATAAATTAGAAAACTCTTTCCAAGTACACTTTATCCGTTATATCGTTCAATCTGAAGTGAAATTTACCTCAATGATGATGCCTTAAACTGTATAGTGTTTTTAATTACGGAGAAAGAAATCTCATAAAAGCTTGCTTTATACCTTTATTATTATTATTATTATTATTATTACGAAAGGGAAAGCATGTAGTGGATCATTATTTTTTTTTATAAGCTTGTATATCGTTTAAAGTTTCCATACGTTCTACATACAATACCAACGAAAAAAGAAAGGGCGAAAAAACCTTTACAACACAGAAAATTTACATGCGCAATTTCGACTTATATCTCATAATGTATCTGAAAACGATTGTAAAGCCCTATAAACTTATTAATTTTGCTAATTATATTCTACAGGAAACACTGCATTTTACAGCAGAATAATGTATGATAATTCTGTTATTTTGTGCAAAATATACAACTTTTAAAATATGCTTTAAGGAAAGACCTCCCATAGACCCTAATGTGTCGGAATTGTTTTCTGAGTTTCTGTGCATAAAACAGTACTATTTTTATTATTCTCAATAATGATAGAGCCAAAGTAAACCTGAACAACATATCAAAAATATAATTTTCTAAAATTATTTACTGAATAAATGAGCAAAAATACAGATAGACAAACAAACCAAAATCACAAACGCTTTTGGATTTTGTTAGAATGTTGAAAAGCGCAAAAGAACTAAATATGAACTCAGAAATTCTCACATATATCCCCCAATGCACCTTAATATATTTTTTTTTTTTTTTTTTTTTTTTTTGTCGCAAAGTGAATATTATGCTAATCATGCCACATTTTATACAAAGCATGCATTTAGGCATATGAATTACATTAATTATGTAATATAAGTGAACGTATGCATGTAATATATGTTTTCTTATGTTTTACGGTGTATAAAAATATAATAAAATAAGTTTTACTTAAATATCTCTGGTAGACCATAATATATCAGAGTTCTTTTCAGGCATCACCGCATCTAAGGCACTAGTGCTATTTATACCATTTTCAGTCAAGAGCAAGACATAGTAAAATTGAAATATATACACATATATATAGGTTTTGGAGCATCTTAAAAATGTTTATAAAATTAATGCGCGAAGAAGCAGATCAAGAGATAGAAAAACCGGTATCATATAAGCTTGTCAACTTTGCTGGGAAATGTTAAAAAATAAAAATAATAATGGCTTGTGTATTGCTAAATAAACACACACAAACACATATCTGGGATCGTACAGCGCAAGTATTATTCAACACAATTAACGCTCTATCTTTTTTAACACCTTCCAAAATAACTGAACAGTATTTAAGATTTCGGAACATCTGCCTGTCTACTCTTTCCTTTCCTTGATTATTTTTAGAATAAGTTTAATCTGATATACTGATATATTATTATTCAGCTGATTATGTCATGCTCTTTATTGAAAATAGTATAAAAATAAAAATACGACTAGATTTTATACAAGGATTTACGAAAGAATTAGGATATATTGCGTTCTATGACGAATATTTTCTAAAACATCCTGAAAATTTCGCTGTAATATCCTGAATATGAATGGAATTTGATCGAAGTGCATTTCTGTTGAGTTATCAGTTATGCGTTTTCAAAATTTTCAAATAAAGTTGAAAAGAATTAATAACTTTTGTTTGTCTGTAGAATGGTGTATCAATCTGCCTGCGTTCTCATTTTCATAAATAGTTTTAGAATTCATTGAAATTAATATGTGTCGATCAGGTTTTTAGTTTTACTAGAAAATTCCTTATTAATTATCTTGCATGTGGTACGAGTAATTTATGTAAAAGTATAAAAAATAATTCGAATAAATATGGTCTGAAAGAGATATTTTTCTAGTTAAATTCTAAAATAGTACGCTGCAATAATCATAAAAAAAAAAAAAAAAAAAAAAAAAAAAAACATACATATTTCTGATTAAATAAATTAAACTGAGGTTGATTAACTGTAATTGATGTAAAGGGCCTTAAAAATATTCGATATGATTGAAAATTTGTTGATGCGCATTTTCATAGTCTTATGCGTTTTAAATGACCAGTTAAATAACCAGTTATTATTAAAAGAAAAAAAAATCCTTCTTTAATCCATTACCGTTTAAAAAAATTGAAAAGCAGCACATGGAATCGTAAAAAGTGTACGATTAGCTGTTTATGAAGTTGTTATTTTTAAGTTGATGTTTGATTTCAAATCAAATTAATAGCAAGAAGATTAAAATTCTACAGATTGTTTTGAAAATCTATTTATTTTTTTATTTTTTTTCCAAGTGCAAAACAAACATTTTTACAGAAATGCATTAAATTTGCTTAATAACTGCGAGTGAAGGTATACAAAGTAATGAAAGTGGGAATACCTTGTATCAAGTTTTATTCATTGCTGAAGTTATACATTTTAAGTAATTCTTCAAAAGATATTAATCTATATTCTAATAATCTATATTCTTTTTCTTAAGAATGATATAGAAAAATGAATTATAAAATTTTATTTCTTTATAAAGAAAAAAAAAATCTAAAATATGTAATATATGAAACTTATATAAAAAAAAAAAAAAAAAAAAAACTTCATTATTTAATTAATTAGAAATAACTAAATGAAAATACCTTTTTGCACTGAGAATTACGTTGCATATTTTTATATATTTTTTGTTATTAATAAGTGAAAACTAATGTCAGATTAATAAAAATAAAAGTTTATAATTTAAACATTATTAGAGATTACAGTTTTATATTTACTGCCCTATCTCTAGTAAAAACTGTTCTTTAATAGTAAACTTTAAGCTTTTAAAATTGACCATTTGCTATTTAAAAGCAAAAGGGGAAAATAACAAGTGAGAAAATCGCCAAGAAGCGAAATACGCTCCTAAATTACAACCATTTCTCTACCAGCAGATGTTTTTGCGGTTTGCGATAATGTAAATAATTATGAGTTTCCTGTTTCAGCCAACGTTTCTAATAGCTAGAATTTTACATTCAAAAATTAATCCTTTAATATATTTGATATATATATATATATATATATATATATATATATATAATTCAAATTTATTTTATTATTTCAAATTATATTAATTTTTAAAATATTTTGTAAAAGATAGATTGTTATAAAAATAATGAATTGGTAGATTCAAGTAATATTATAAAATTTAGTATGTAAGTAGTTCAATATTTGAATAACTTCTAAATCAAAGAATTTTTCATCATCAAATGTATAATATGTGTATATAATTATATTAAAATATTTTTGACGATTTTTTTTTTTTTTTTTTTTTTTTTTTAACAAAATAATGAAGTGAAATTTGAAAAAAAAATCATGAATAGTGTAAAATTTTTAAAATATTTTTTTTTATTTTATTTGTAACAATATGACTTCCATAATTCACTACTACTCTTATTATATGCTCTTTTACATATAGTGCGATCAGAATACATAAATTGGATTTAACATATTAGACATATAACAATTTTCCTGTAAAAAAACCTAATGCATGCGTCGTGAAAAACACATAAAAAGGATTTTACATAGCAAGTTAAAAAAAAAAAAAAAAAAAAAAAAAAAAAGATAAAACCTTTTTTTGAAACACCAATTTCCGAGCTACTTAATCAGGATGCCTGTCAATTTTCTTGTAGTAATTAAGTAATATACGTGGAAAGACATCTAAAAAGGGTTTATGTAGCAAATTTGAAGAAAATCGTTCGAGCTCTTTTTGATAGAATTATATATATTCTCACTTACAATTTTCTACAAATAACTATATATACATATAAACATATATATATACATATAAACATATATATATACAAATAAATAAATATATATATATATATATATATATATATATTTATTATCCTTCAGGTCGGCGTAAGTATTTTAAGTTACTATGGTAACTCATTGGTTCCTTATCTATATCGCAACTTTTTGTGTCATTCTTTCCTCTATGTTAAATTCAGTTCTATATTTTAGTGTGCTGTTATTGTTTTAGTTCCAATAATTGCTAAATTTTAAGATTAAATTTTATTACGTTATCTATTATATATATATATATATATATATATATATATATATATATATTAACTAACCAACTAATACATACGAAAGGGCATTTAAATCGCGTGTATACACATATACACTGACGAATTGAAAACCATTTCTTTGTACTCTAAAAACATATAAATTAAGCAAAAGTGTAATATCGAAATACTTGATCGAATTAAATATTTCCATTTTATTTCAAATTATTTTCTAATGCAGCAAACTAATATAACAATCAAATAATAATTTTATATAGAGTATGTCAACAAAATTACATGATTATGCGTTCATTTTAATTAGAGTTTTCGCGAAGAGAAATTCAATTGCAAATATCAGATAATTATAATTTAAAATTATGTTAAAAAACAAAACCACCTCTTTATTTTTATTTCCCAATGAATATTATTATAAATTGTATCAACAAAATCAAGTTCTGTATTGTTGTCAAAAATTTTATACATTATAACGGAAAATAGAGCACTTTGTCATATTCGTTATAATTGTACTGAAACAGAACGTGTTACGACGGTGTTTCCCTTAACGTTTTTTATAAAACTGAAATTGTACGTTTTATGAATGGTACAAAACACACCTTTTTAGAACGTTCTGAATAATACTGCTTTTGAACGTCGAGTAGAACGTTCTTTTGACACGAAACACGGTGTTTGAACCAGTGTAACCGTTATTAGACGTTCAGAGAACGTTCATGTGCTACTTGGGAACTGTACAGCAATAACTCTTAAAGCAAGGCTCTTTCAAAGAGGCTCAAAGCAATGCAAGCTGACCGACTCTGATCTCAGACTGAACTGAACTGACTCGCCTTGGCGAAGAAAACAGCCTTTATATACCCCTGTAGAAAAGTGTGGAAAGTTCCAGGAATTTCCGTATCTCAACAGACAATGAGATTAAAACTTCCATATTTGGTATATCTCTAATAAGGATTTTCTCGCCAAGGTCGCCAAAAAATCTCCAAGGTGGGAATAAGTCGCCAAAATTGGCGCGAAATCCATTACCTACCTCATTGGGGCTTTTTAATGCGTTTTTAAGGGAAAATAACGCTATTTTAACGCTAAAACGACTAGAAATGCACAAAATTAGCACTTTATCAACTTACTAAGCCTCTTTGAAAGAATTTATACAAAAATAAACACAATTATCTACAATTTTGTAACACTATATATATATACACTCCTGCTCAAAAGTTTAGAAAGATTTGCAAACGATCAGTTTCTTTTTTCAATTTAAAAACTTACCTCTCGACGAAAGGTTTTGCTAGTGCATGCATGCTCATGTTCTACCAATTTAGTCTTAAAAATTGTTTTATGCTTTAAGATATAACATATGCATACACACACACACACACACACACACACACACACACACACACACACACACACACATATATATATATATATATATATATACATATACATATGCATATTTTCTCTTGGCACTAAAAGCAGGGTCTCGAATTTGCCCCCTCATAACTTCTCCCCCCAAAGGAAAAAAATCCCCAAAAAACAAAAATAGGATTTTGGAAACATCCTAAAGAAGACGCATGGCCGTTTTCAACAGCTTTGTACCACTTTTGGTATTGTTCTTTTCAAAAATTCGAAATTTGTGAAATTTTACCCGGAAATCCATCCTCCCCCCCCCCCCCCTATTTAATCACGAAAAATTCAAAAATCCCAGATTTTTTTTTTTCCTGCCTACATTTAATTTACCCATGTGCAGTTTCTTCACCGTGAAATAATATACAGCCGATTTATGCTTGCAAATGTATCTTAGCTTCCTGCCCCTAGGGGAAATGGGAGAAAATTTCGTAAAAGTTGATAAATATAATTTGAAGTTGGATTGAAGGCTTAAATTTTTGCTGAGGGTCGTTGAATTCCATTTAGCCGTTCTCCCGTGACATCGGGAGAAAAATAGCGTTACAGACATACAGACACAACGACTCCCACACAATTACAGACACACACACACACACACAAAACACATACAGAAAAATGTCTGATGTCAATTTTGGCATTCACGACGCGTAAAACCTGAAGATATATCAAAATTTTCTTGATTCTGAAAACTTTACGAATAAAAGAGTCTGATTTTATTAACATAAATGTATTCTTTACATGTTTCAGTAATGTAAGATAATTCTGCTTTTTAAAATTCGATTACAATTAGAAATGAATTATTGCACAACAAAAATTGATAATTTTAATTTATTATTTGACCCTTTAACGTTTCTCCACATATTTTCTGTTGAAAATTTCTAAACTAGTTTTAAAAATAAAATGGTTATTAGACACATAACTGATTTAAATACTAAATAAATAAATAAATAAATAATAAATAAATAATAATAATAACAATAATAACAATAATAATAAAAGCTTTATTGTTTGAGAAATTATTGGTTTGAACCGTCTATAAGTTAACCCGGTTAAAGTCAAATATTAATAATTAATTTAGTTAATATATAGCTCTGTAAATAAACAATATAAACTGGAAAAACTCGCAACAGTAGAGATAAATTAAAGTAATATCATAGCCATTAGAATGTCTTTTAAATAGGTTTTATTATTATTATTATTATTCGATATGCATACCCTCTAGTTTTTTCCTATTTGATCCTAAACATTGTTTAGCAAAATATCAGCTCTTTGGGATAATGTTAAAACGAGTCAAATTGATGAAAAATAATCTATAATTGACGAGAATTCCTAACATCTATATTAGGATTTTTCTGTCAATTCGGCACGTGTTAACATTATCCTAGAGAGCTGAAATTTTGCAAAAAAGTGTTCAGGGTCAGGTAGAAAAAAAATTGAGGGTATGTGTACGGGGTTTCAAAAATAAGGAGAGAGAAAAAAATACCTCATTTTAAGGGCACCCTAACGGCAATTCACCTGGTGAAAAATCGAGACACGAGTGCATTTTTAAAGCAGCAAGATGCATTCGTGTGTCTTCTAAGACATTTCAGACGATTTCTGCATATGGTTTCCTCTGTAACATTATATGTAATTTTTCTCATTAGGTTTGTTATCTACCAAACAGAGAAGAATCAAATACTTAAAAATCGTTAAAACAAGTAAAAAATATTGAAAAAAAAAAAAAAAAAAAAAAAAAAACTGTTATATATGGCCAAATATTTCATTTCAGCGAGAAACCAGTGAGCTTAAAAGTGTTGAAAGAACTAATGTAAACCAGTTTTAAAGTATTATACTGATTCTGAAAATTTTATACCTACATGAAGGATTTAGAAGTATATGGATTTCGGTTAAATTTATTTTTTTCCTAAAGTACTTTTAATGAAACAGAAATAGAAACATATTTACCCGAAACGTTTTATCATACTTTTTGTATAATATCATTTGTTACTAACTTATGTACAAGAAGGGCTGTTAACTTTGATAAAATGGAAAATTTTAAAAGCTGCATATGCCTGACATTTTTGTGTTCTACTTGAGACAATATATATATATATATATATATATATATATATAATGAAGATATGGTAGTGAAATTTCATAGGTGCATAAAATGGACTATACTCATACATGGATACTTAAAAAAAAAATATTTTGTTTACGGATATTGGGTGAAAATTATTGCTTTAAAAAAATAAAAATAAATAATAATAATAATAATAATAAAGAAAGAAAATCATACAATTATTGACTGAAATACTGTATTACTATAAGTGCTGGTTACTAAATTGCTTATCATTAGACTGATAAAGATTTCTTTTTTATTCAGTAGGATAATTGCGACAGAACTGTTACTGTTACTGCATATAAATTATCAGTAGTTCAATTGCATTTGCTTTAGAAATTTCGTAAAACATAAAATGTTTTATTTATTTATTTGTTTATTTGTAAATGATGTTAAATACTTTGATACCTTTTATATAGGATGCTGTATTTTAATTTTTTTTATTTACCTAATCAATTATTTTACATTTTACTAGCATAAGGAATATAAATTGCTTTTAAAAAATATTTTCATAAAATATGTATACATAGTAAACTTTAATTTTCAACTCCAGTAAAACAAAACATTATATAAATATTATAAAATTTTCGTAAAATATGTATATTCAGCGTTTTCAATTCCAGTGTGGCAAAATGTTTAAATTAACCAAAATATTTATTAACTGAACGATATCCATTTATATACAGTCATTATGAAAAGTAAAGGTTAAGTTTGGAATTTACAAATATTTTATAAAATTCAAGTGAGAATAAATAAAAGTCAACTGTGTATACACATCAATTAATACATTTTTTTTTTTTTTTTTTTAATCAGCAATATGATAGATAAGTTCAATATATTTAAAAAATAAAATTACAGTTAATAATAAAAATAATAATAACAACAAAAATAATAAGTTAACTACCCAACATTACCTATATATTTTTTGTTTTAATTTTAAAATTGTATTTCTAAGTTGATTGAAATTTGATGTAAAAGAGCGATAAAGAAAATTACTCAGAACTTTCATGTCTTGTTTAAGATTTTACTGGTTAGAAAAAAAAAATTAAGTTTGAAAATAGAAACAGGCAAATACATTTTATAACACATTTATTAATGTATTAATTTATTTAATACATTTTTTTAAATATTTAGGACAAATAATTTAAGGTCTTGTGTGTAGAGATTAATTTCTCTGCTTTTATATTACCCATCTTATTTCAAAGATTTCATTATATTTAAATTCATATGTCAAGAATAGTTTTTTCTATTTGAG
The DNA here is from genome assembly GCA_963930645.1 of Salticus scenicus. Lineage (NCBI taxonomy): Eukaryota > Metazoa > Arthropoda > Arachnida > Araneae > Salticidae > Salticus > Salticus scenicus. The sequence goes on from OZ005662.1 coordinate 158,108,283, forward strand.
ATAATTTAATGGGTAAAGTCGAAAGAATGATTTTTAATTTTGCTCATTAATAATTAGAGTATGATAAACAGTATTTCCTTTTACAATATTTTATCTCATTTGATGTAAAAAACAAACAGATTATTAAATTTTATAGTTTTAATAAAAACAAAATTACAAGAACAAAAAAATAAAATAAAATAAAATAAACTGACTTAAATAAACCGACTGAAATAAAATAAAAATTCACTGTTTTGTATTTCCACAGATACAACTTTTCAAAAATAAGACTTTTAAATTCATATGTCAAGAATAGTTTTTTCTATTTGAGATAATTTAATGGGTAAAGTCGAAAGAATGATTTTTAACTTTGCTCATTAATTATTAGAGTATGATAAACAGTATTTCCTTTTACAATATTTTATCTCATTTGATGTAAAAAACAAACAGATTATTAAATTTTTATAGTTTTAATAAAAACAAAATTACAAGAACAAAAAAATAAAATAAAATAAAATAAACTGACTTAAATAAACCGACTGAAATAAAATAAAAATTCACTGTTTTGTATTTCCACAGATACAACTTTTCAAAAATAAGACTTTTAAATTCATATGTCAAGAATAGTTTTTTCTATTTGAGATAATTTAATGGGTAAAGTCGAAAGAATGATTTTTAACTTTGCTCATTAATTATTAGAGTATGATAAACAGTATTTCCTTTTACAATATTTTATCTCATTTGATGTAAAAAACAAACAGATTATTAAATTTTTATAGTTTTAATAAAAACAAAATTACAAGAACAAAAAAATAAAATAAAATAAAATAAACTGACTTAAATAAACCGACTGAAATAAAATAAAAATTCACTGTTTTGTATTTCCACAGATACAACTTTTCAAAAATAAGACTTTTAAATTCATATGTCAAGAATAGGTTTTTCTATTTGAGATAATTTAATGGGTAAAGTCGAAAGAATGATTTTTAACTTTGCTCATTAATTATTAGAGTATGATAAACAGTATTTCCTTTTACAATATTTTATCTCATTTGATGTAAAAAACAAACAGATTATTAAATTTTTATAGTTTTAATAAAAACAAAATTACAAGAACAAAAAAATAAAATAAACTGACTTAAATAAACCGACTGAAATAAAATAAAAATTCACTGTTTTGTATTTCCACAGATACAACTTTTCAAAAATAAGACTTTTAAATTCATATGTCAAGAATAGTTTTTTCTATTTGAGATAATTTAATGGGTAAAGTCGAAAGAATGATTTTTAACTTTGCTCATTAATTATTAGAGTATGATAAACAGTATTTCCTTTTACAATATTTTATCTCATTTGATGTAAAAAACAAACAGATTATTAAATTTTATAGTTTTAATAAAAACAAAATTACAAGAACAAAAAAATAAAATAAAATAAAATAAACTGACTTAAATAAACCGACTGAAATAAAATAAAAATTCACTGTTTTGTATTTCCACAGATACAACTTTTCAAAAATAAGATGATTGTCTAAATTTTATAAGATGATTGCAAAAAGAATCTTTTTGCACTGAAGACAGTACGCTTTAGGCTACCGAAACAGCTGTATGCACCTCAATAATTTTTCTTTGGCGTTTCTGACGTAGTAGATTATTCCTATTTTGATATTCCAACGCCAAGTCTCCTGCTATTAAGATGATTGTACTTTAATTAAAAATGTCCTATGTATTTGAAATAAATCAATATATGTCCTTAAAAAAATATGATAGCATTACCTTCCCAATCAGCGTGTTTCTTTTAATATAAGGAAATATAACAGAAATTTGTCTGTCTTCCGATCGCATTTGAAAAAGCGTTCCTTATTTATCGAAGATACAGATCAAATTCCCTTCCTCTAAGAGAAGTATTCATTAGGGTAGGTGCTCCAGTAATTGACATGCTCCAGTAATTGACGTCTATCGCGAAATAATTATTAAATAAGAAAAATGATAAAATCATCTATTTTACATATAAGAATTTTAGCATTTTATGTCAAACACTGGAGCATAGGGTGCTAATAACTGGTAAAATGAATAACTAGCAGTGTCAAACACTGGGACACAGGGAGCCAATTATTAAAAAAATGAAAAACTGACAGTGCCAATTACTGGAGCATTGAGCGGGTGTCAAATAAAAATTCATTTAAAAAAAAAATTATCAACTGTATATATTTGAACATATATGTGGTTCTGAATGTCTTTGATGCCATATGTACTAATTTAAGATTTCTAAAAATATTTTCTGATGACTAGAACATTAAAAATATCAGAGATTGCTCTAAAAGTGTCAATTACTGGTGCACTTACCCTATATATTCTGCATTTCTTTCTGGAGAAATATTATTTTTACCCATTTACGGGGCATATTAAAGAGTCACGTTCGAAGAAAAATTCATTGCATTACATGTTCCGTTTTGGCTCTTGTAAGATGGCCGTCTTAGCCAGAATCCAATATCGTCTAAAATAGGATCTCTAATAAACACTATGAAACTTGTGCTATCCATTGATGGAAAATTGAACAGAATTTTAATTGATAGTTAACTTCATTCAGTTAACCAATTATTATCTTGATAATAGCACGTACTAGCCATGAACATACACTGTTAAAAAAATGCAGAAAAAATGCAGAAATTCTCTGTAATTTCAGAAAAAAGTCGTAAATTACGGAAAAATTACGTAGACAAAACGTATTTTACGACTTTTTTTCTGAAATTACAGAGAATTTCTGTATTTTTTCTGCATTTTTTTAACAGTGTAATTATTAATTTTAGAGACACTTTCTATATAAATAATAATAATAATAATACAGTAAAATGAACATAATTTAAACTATTCTTACCTTTAATTAATTAATTAATCAATTAATTTTGAAAATTTAAAAACAATGTTAAAACATAATAATTTTACTTTAAGGATTTTATCTGAAAAAAAAAAAAAAAAAGAAAAAGAAAGAAAGAAAAGAGGTTACACATATACAATTTAGCTCAGAGATTTGTTATTTGAAATATGATACATATAAAATACACAATTTAATTTCGAACAATTTAAATTATTATCAAATATTATGTCCATAATATGACACTTCTTTAGTCAAAAAACCATTTTAATTTATAACAGGTGAAAACTTTACTTTTTAGCAGCTAAGTATGCTAGTGATTTTTTTAAAACTTCTAATGTTAAGCTATTTCTTTCCAACATAACTTTTTCCCATTCTTCAGAATTGATGATTTCTTGCGGATGCGTACATATAAAATTGTACGCAAGTTCTTTCATCTCCGCGTTGTTACATTGGTCAGCATAAATTAAGATATCGCCAACATTATCACCACTTAACACCACTTCTTCTATTAGCTTAACACATTCTTTCTTCAAATCAATCAAATTATATTTTTCAGCAGCATTATGCACATTGATTATATCTTTAGTCTCGACAGATACAATTTCATTGCAGTACATATAAGTTAGCATATTTTTTACTGCCTTGGCATCTAAATCTTCTATTTCGATTTCAAAATACTTGTTATCACATTTGGATTTAAATATATTACAAAAAACAGAAGATCTAGCACTGAGTATGAATTTGTGAGCAAGGAATTTATCTTTTCCCGATATTATCGTAACATCGGAAAACTTTGATTCTTTTAAAATATTTAAAAGATCCTTCTTGAAGGATTTGAGATCTGAAATTGTTCGATCTTTTAAATCAGATTTAAAAGTCAGCTCTTGATTTTCCCATTCGTTAGTTTTTGACCCATTAGAAATAGCGATGTCAAAATTAAAGGTAATTTTATCTGAAGATGCATCTAAAGAATTATTCTTCAGCATATCTTTTGGAAACAAGTTTGGTAAAGTCCACTTATCATCTTTATTGTATGAATGATCAACAGTTTTTGAAATATCAGCTATTTTTATTGTACAAATTATTCGCTTGCAATCTTTTGAAAATCTCTGTATGGAGATAGTGACATAATCTGCTCCTGTTTCATCTTCTGTTACAGACAGAAAAACACTGAGCCAAGTCCATTTATCATTATAATCACCAATTACGGGATAGTTAATAACTTAATTTGCATCTAGTGAGCTGAAATTTTGAGTAATCCAACAAAATGATATTGACGTCTTTTGAAAGGTAGTTATAACTTTAATATTTTTCTGCTTCTCTAAGAAAAGGCATTTGAGATGGGAAGGTAACTCGTAATCAGAAGAAAGAATTTCAAGTATGTTTATTTCATCAATATTTAAAATTCCTGTGTATATATACGACAATAAAGCCTCCATAGTGATTGAGTCAATACCTTTAATCTCACAATCATTACCATTGATATCTTTGAGAAGATCAGGAAAACGTGCGTGAAGCATCGCTTTATGCGCTTTCAAAATTTCATCACCAACATGAAGAGAGACGTCACAATATTCTTCATCCAAATATATGTCTTCATATATATCTGAAAGTTCATTTAATTGACAGCGTAACATACGAGAGGAAAATTCCTCTGCTCCACCGCTATGTATTATGTCTAACTCACAGAATATTGTTAAATTACCATCTGGAATGAAGATATCTTTTTCAGATTTTAATTTTTCTCGTTCAAAAAATTTTGCACAACCTTTACCACTACATCCACTTAATTTGCAGAGACGAAATTTGTAACATACCTGTTTGCCGTTGCTTGTGACAATTCCGAGTCTAGAGGAAATTGTAAAGTTTTCATCATCATTAATTGATTTAACTAAGTATAATGATAAATATTTTGAACTATATTCGTTGACTCCTCCTGCATACAACAAAAGATGAAATTTAGGATAATTCAAATTATAAATACTGAAATCAGGGCTTTTTAAATTTTCACCCCATTGATCAGAACACATTTCAAAGTTTTTTATATGCCACATAAATGTAATATCTGGAATCGGATCGTAAAGATCGCGTAGTTCATCCAAATTTTCCATCACGTTATATTTCAGTGCAAGTACGAACTGCAGATTAGGAAATGTTGGTGTTCATAAGTTGAAATTGTTTATATGTTAAACAAATGTAAACTGTAGGTGTGATAAGATATTTTTACATTTTACAAATTTCTTTTATCAGTATTTGTCCGTTTTATCAGTTCTTTTCTTTAACAAAATTCAGATTTAAAAGAATAATATTATCTTTGTCAGTGTCAAAGTTATAAATTTGTAAGGTTTCGTCTATAAGAAAAAAAATCTTTTAAATTTTTCGTCATCTATATTTAACAACATATGAAGAATTGCAATGACACTTAAAAATGGTACAAGCAATTTCAATAATCATTATAAAGTTAGAAGGAACTATTTAGAAGAGTAATAGTCAACTGGGATTTTTTTTTTTTTTTTTTTTTTTATGTAGGAGCATTCATAATATGTATCTTTCAAAAGAGCTTGTCAGTACCTTTAAAACGAATGGTTGAACCATCTATATGCGATAATTTAAAATATAGTCCTCGATTTTTTTTTTTTTTTTTTTTTTTTTAACATTCTTTAACAAAAAAAAAAAAAAAAAAAAAGAAAAAGAAAAAAGAAAAAGAAAAAAACAGAAAGAAATTGCATGTTATATAGAGAATAAAATTGACTTTCTTTAGATATTTTGTGTAATACTACTTCTCTAAGATGGAAATCGTTTGCAATCATCATGGAAGATAATTTTAATAAACAATAATTTTAATAAATTATTTTTACTTTCTTCTATATTCAATAGAAGAAAGTATTGGATTCGTAAAAATTTCCAACCTTGTGTTTTTGATGGATTTACACGTTTTGAGAGCTGTAGAAAACGATTTGACCATTTTTAGAAAATGTCTGTCTGTCTCTCTGTCTGTGTGTGTGACAAAATTTTGTGGTAACTGTATCTCAGGTACTACTGCCCAGAATTTCATACAAATTGTTATGTAGTTATACATTGACATAAATTAGGGCCTATCAGCTTTTGGTAAAAAATGTCCAACAACTTGCGTTGCCATCCCGCTTTTTCTAAATTTTTAACATGGTGGTATAGGACAAAATTTTGTATAAATGTGTAAAATTGAAGAGTAAAATTGACTTTTTTTGTATGTTTAGTGTTCTACTTTTGGTCTACTATGTTTAGTGTTCTACTGGTCTACTTCTCTAATATGGAAATCGTCTGCATTATTCTGGAAGATATTTTTTTCAATAATTTATTTTAATAAATTATTTTTACTGAGTGAATTTTAGTAGGAAAATAATGAAGAAAGTCATGTGGTGGCCACAAATCACTAATTTTTCGTAAGAATGTCAAAATAGAAAGCTTTTAAGTGATAAAACAGATTAATTTTAAACACTCTTCTATATTGAATCTTTTCATTTTTAATTTAAAAAAAAAAAAAAAACTACGAAGTTTTCTTCATTATTATTATCTTTTTTTTTTATGATTAATCTGTATTATATGTCTATAAATACAAGTCAGACGACAATAAGTATTTTATGCAATCAATACATTAAATAATAAATATGGTGAGCAACACAATAAATGCATCACATGTCTCAACAATAAATAGATACCATGTGTTTCACATAATTGTGACTGATATTACAGCATTAAAAAAAGAAAAAAAAAAAAACTTTCTATTCGAACTACTTTATAAGTAACTAAGATAAACAAAATACTCCATATACAGGATATTATCTAGCGATTATCTCTTAAAACACTTATCATAAAAAGGTTTTTCCCCTTGTAACATTTATTCAAATCAGCAGTAGCTTGCAGGTAGGATACATATTAAAATAGAAAATATAATCTTTTTTACAGACTTCTCTACACCTATTAATTATAGTCGAAAATATATACACATATTGCTCTTCGTTTAAAAAAAAAAATAAACCCATCCTCTTAAGGAAAATATTCACTGCATTATCTTTCATTGAATATTTTCGAGAGTATTGAAGTAGAGAGTATTGAATATTTTCGAGAGGAAAGTATTGTAATCTTGTCAAAAATCCGAATTTGAGATTTTGATCTTTGAATACGTTTTGAGGTCCCCTGAGTCCGTTTTCGCTATTTTTACGATGATGTATGTATGTGTGTGAGTGAACACGTTAGAGTCTAAACACTTTGCCCGAATGAGCTAAAAATTGGTACGTATGTTATAAGCTACCGTAGCACGACCCTATTGATTTTGGTGAATCTAGTACTTATAGTTTTTATACGGGGACACTAAGAAAAATTCTCTATCATTATGGTCTATGGGGCCAAATTTTTAAAAGTGCGATAGTGCCTAAACGCCTAATTAAATTGAGCAAAAAATTTATACACATATTATAGGTCACAGCTGCACGAACTGTATAGATTTTGTTGAATGTAGCACTTATAGTTTTTTTGACAGGGACACAAAGAAAATTCGTTACCATTATGGTCTATGGGACCAAATTTTTAAAAGTGCGATAACGTCTAAACGCCTTATTCAGTTGAGCAAAAGATTTGTACACATATTATAGTTTACAATTTCACGATCTGTATAGGTTTTGATGAATCTAGCATTTATAGTTTTTCTTAAAGGGACACAACAAATAATTCTGTATCATTATAACCTATAGCATTTAAATGCCTTATCTGTTTGAGTTGAAAATTTATATATATTTTTTAGGTCACCATCACACAAACTGTAAAGATTTTGGTGACTGTGACTCTAGCACTTATGGTTCTTTTTCAGGGACACAGTGCAAATTTCTGTATCATTCAGGCATATAAGCTCAAACTGTAAAGTGCGATAGCGTCTAAATGCCTCATTCGATGGAGCTGAAAATTTATATAATATTATAAGTCACTGTTGCACTAATTATACGCATTTTGGTGAATCTAGAACTTATAGGTTTTTACTGGGACACTACGAAAAGTTCTCTATCATTATGATCAAGGGGCTCAAAGTACGTTAAATTAAACATCATGTACTATATAGAGAAAAATATTCAAACACCCCATTTTAATTTTCTCTTTTGATTATTTAACAACTTCTCTTACTTTACTTTATCTACAAAACCGTTAATTACTCAATGTTTAGAAAGTCAAGTGGAGTCACTCCATTTTTTTTTTTTTTACAACACCCTACACCAATGTAGGTTTCGTTGTTATATACAGTGGTGTGACTTATTTTTATAATAAAAGTAAAATAGCTTAAATGATAAATATAAAGGCCTACTTTTGTTTTCTATGTAACAGATATAAAATTTTATACAATTTTCGCTGTGTTTGATAGAGATTTTTGTTTTATTTATAACCCCCCCCCTCCCCTTGACGGTTTTTAAAATTTAGTTATGATTTTCGCGATAAATTAAAAATTCTACTGCAATTGAGCAAGTACAGATCTTGGCGAGAAACGTCCGAGCTACTGCGGTGCCAATTTCAAATTTCGTTAAAGGGTCTTTTATTAAAGCTGTTCTATTTATCTTTAGCACGTAATTTCTCAGTTTATTTTAAGTATTTTTTAACTTCGTGCGAGAGGAAAAGTGAGAAAATATTTTTTATTTGTTTAGATATGCATTAAGCGTAAAAAAAAGTGTCTTGTTCCTTAATTTAAATGAAAGAAAATTGTTACAATACTATTATTATTATTATTTTCACCAACTTGTTTTTTCTTTTTAAAAAGTTTTAGAGTTAAAATGGGGATTTATTTAATACCTTTTGTAGTATTTATCCGATCGAACTAAAAAATAAGGTGTTACTACAGATTTTGAATTAAATTATGTGAACCAATTTTCATAACGATCTGTTGAACATTGTACTTTTGCAGAGAATTAAAACGTCATATATTATACCGGATGCACCAAAAGTTCGTGAAAATTTTAAAAATTCATTATAAAAGAACAAATGATGATAAAAAAAGTGCGGTTTGCATGAATGACATCAGAAAGAAGGCGGATTTTTTTTTAAGAACTAAAATGAAAATTAGTTCAAAAAATGACCGTTAGGTGGCGCTGATGTTGAATACGTTAAGCAAATTAATACAGATGAGTCATACATTAAAATATAATGAGCAGAAACACAATACCAATACAAATCTACATTTTCAAACATTTATTTAAGCTGAAATTGTTCAAAATGACCTCCACCACATAGTATAGAGCAAGTAAGGAGAGTCACAACACATGTGACAGCTGAGTGCAGCATGTCTGGATGAATCCCAAAAGAGTCCATGTGCATTCTGGTGTTTTATTTGCAACCTAATTTGCATAAATGAGATTCATGTATGCACTGCAGCGCCACCTATCGGTCATTTTTTTATAACCTTTTTTTAAAAAAAAAAAAATCGCCCTTTTTCTGACGCCATTCGTGCAGACCGCACTTTTTTATCATCATTTGTTATTTTTTTATGAATTTTTAAATCTTTCAAGAACTTTTGATGCACCCGGTATATAAATTCTTAATTCAAAGTTGGCTACTGCAGATTTCTACAACATAAAATTATACCTTATTGAAAATGATAGGTTCGTCGTACTAAACAACGTTTTTTATCTACGATTAAATAAAGAAAATTCGTAAAATAATTATAATGTTAAAAATTATCAGAATTTATAATAATTTTTTTTAAATTCTAAAATTTTAGCATTGTATTGATGAGAGCCAAGAAAAGCACAAAGAGAAGCTGTCGATCTGTTATTTGCATAAGATATATTTAAAAAAGAAACACTTAAAAAATAACGTAATCCAGTAAAATTGACGCAAGATTATATTTCAGTTGATGAAATATTCAAATAAAATACAATGCGTCAAAACAGAATAACGCTTAATAAAAATGTATTTCCCGAAAGTTTTTAAACCTTTAAAAATAATAATAATAATAATAATAATTTTATAAAATAAAAACTTAATATAAAATAAAACCTAAACTGCTCGTAGTTACACAATTAATCTATTTGATTTTTCTTCTTTTATCATTGCTGTCTTTTAAATGAAGCTCTAATCGAGCAATAAATTTTCAAAAAGAAAATTTTCATCCTTTTTTTTAACTCATAAAAAACTTATAACAAAAGCGTTTGGAAACGATTAATTATACATTCTGAAAGTTAGTTTAACACTCGCAAGATAAAAATTGATATTTTATTTTTTAATTGATAACCATACTACATTTTATTTTTTAATGAAATAAAAATAAACTTTATCAATTAAAAAAGATGTATTTTTTCCTATAATAAAATAAAATAAGTTAGTATAAATATTAAAAATACCGTAGCCTATTTTTTCCCTAAGTAATAAATACAAAATGCTGTATAAAATAGAATTTAATTCAGGACGTCAGGACTTTCTTTTCTAGACTATGCTGTAGTGTAATGACGTGGGAACTGTGTTGAGCTCTTTAGCAACGGTTATGATACATATTCCTTAACATTTCTTTCGCACGTTTTCTCTTAATTTACTTTTTCATTTTTTAAACTTGTTGCGACAGATAAAAGAATAAATAAATAAAAGAAAAAAAATAGTAGTTCTAAATCAGTGGTAACAGCATTTCCTATATATATACATATATATATATACACACACTAAGCGACAAAAAAAAAAAAAAAAAAAAAAAAAAAAAAAAACGCCCTGCAGAAAAAATGACTTACACCTTTTTTATTTGTAATAACGTAAAAATTAAGGGTTGAAAAAAAATAAAACTCTTTTGTTTACATAATACCATTGGGATGAAATAATACACATGTACATTTTCGATACAATAATTCGCTTTATTACTCTCTACGAAGTACTTTATAAGAATCTGCATAAAACTTTCGTTTTAAACATAATGCAATAACCATACACTTTGCATTCTATTATGATTTATTATATGAAATAAACAAGTTATATTTTAATATATGAAATAAAACTATTTATTTGTTAGATCTAAGCAATTTTTTATTAAAAATATGTATTCTGTATTGGGTTAATTCCACCTTTATATGGAATTACTGTTTTAATGCACAATGGCATAGTACTATACAGTGTTTTAATAAAAATCTCAGAAATTTCAGTGTGCCAAATATCACAAATTTTCTTTTTCTAGTTCAGGCAGAGTTGTAGGCTGCAAATTTCGAATCCCCCCCCCCCCGCCTTTTTATAGACGAAACAGTTTCGAGTGGACCGCGATTAGGACTATTTCCATGTCTGGTAAAGAAGAAATTCTACTATATCCTTTGTGGGATTTAACTTAAAGTGAAAAAAGATATGATTATTAGCATATTTATAGGTTATTATGGGAATAGATAGGAAATTTTGAATATTTGAAGTGAATAAACTTACCACAGATGCCACGTAATAAGGTGCATTATCATCTTGAAATGCTGTTTGCAGAAATGTCCAAGATACCTCCAAAATAGTCGGTCAAGCACCGCTTTTATAAAGGCTGTGTTTTATTTCGAGTTAATGGATCCCTTGAGCATAAGAATTCGCTTGACTGTTTGAAAAGTTATGAACCTCCATACCATAATGTACGAGAATGTGTTACTGTTTTAAAAGTGCGATTTTCATGAAGTCGGTCATATTTTCGTTGTCAGATCGGCTTGTTTTCTTTAGCTCAAAATAAGTTAAACTACACGGATCAGAGAGAACCAGTTCAGCCCAATAACTAACTAACCATTTTTTAATTTTTTAACCATCTGAGGTCTTGCTTTCCTAATTCTCTTCACGAAGAATAGGTTTTTTTCAAATTTTCTGTTATTTAAACCTGCTTTGTATAATAGTTGCTGCACGGTAGTTAAAGAAATTATGCTGTTAAACACCTTTACTGAATTTCTTTTATGTTCTAAATGTAATACAAACCGATTTTTAAAGCAATGGATTTTTAACTTACGGTCATCTCGCTTGGATGAGCAATATGGCCGCCTAATGCCAAATTTCCAGTTTAAATAGCGAAAAAAATTTAAGTCTTGCTAAAAACTATTTTACCAATATTTCGTTAACATTTAATTATTTTGCCATCTCACGTATTAAAATATTTTTTGATTTTTATTCAAAAATTATTACTTTTTGTGGCATTGTTAACTGCCTTATTCTTACCATTTTTGAAATCATTTCTAAAATTGCAATTTTCCTGACAATTGCAGTTTGTTTTTAACACTGGACTCAATGCTAAAGTGTGTGTGGAGGACAACATAATATAATCTGTTCGGAAATTTGCTTTTTAAACAATAAAATCAGCGGCTGTAGAAGGTGGAAAGAAAAATATTCAAGTCCGGCTTTTTTTTTTTTTTTTTTTTTTTTTTTTGTCACTTAGTGTACACACAGAAAAAAAAAGTTGTCAGTTGACAATACAGAATTGACTAACTCAAACAACTGACTAGAAAACTTGAGTTAAAAAGTGCACTAGCTGAACAAGTCTCCAAAACAAAACCCCAGACTAAAAAGGTTAATATTATCAGTTAAGACGTCTATATCTGATAATATTAACCTTTCTAGTCTGGGGTATTGTTTTTGAGACTAGTTCAGCTAGTACGCTTTTTAACTGAAGTTTCCTAGTCGGTTGTTTCGGTTAGTCAATTCTGTAATGACAACTGACAATTTTTTTTTTCTGTGTGTACATATAAAGTAAAAAATTTAATACATTTATAAAATTTAGCAATTAATAGATACATGATAAAACCAACAACAGACACTTAAAAGTGATTGTAATTAAATTTAAATTTTATCACATTTTTTTTATAATTTAATTGTAGTACCAATTAATAGTTAAAGTATTTTAAATTACTTACGCTGAAGTGAACAACCTGGACAATAACTCTAAGACTAACGATTATATTGTGCGTTTTATTATTTATTCAGAACCGTAAATTTTTAAATAATACTAGCAGCCCCTGCGAAATATTCGCATTCTATTTCTTTTCTTATTTACATTTAAAATTTGAAACTCATAAATGTTATAACAATTTCAGCACCTATTTAAAATTTTACCAGATTCCAAATTATTAATAAAATCAAATTAATATTGTACAATAGTGAAACCAAAATCATTCAAAGAAAGGTTTCCAAATAAAATACATGGTTCACCATCCAATTTTGATACATCCACAGGCAGTACAATTTTAATATAGGACTTCCACGACATCTTTTAAATTTTTGTTGTCATGTTGGCGATGACGTTTTATTAATTTTGGTATATATATATATATATATATTTAAAATTAATAAACAGATAAAATAAAATAAAATAATTCCTATTTTGGTTATATTTTTTATGATTGTGTTTTTTAGTCAATTTATGACACAAAAGTTCATATTCTGTATATATATCTTTAAAATATTGCTAAGTTTAAAATGATGCTTGCAAACATTCTGAAGAAAAAACTGTTAAAAATACAACTTTTTCGTAAATTAATCTCATCAGACAAATGTCGTTATTTTTTCTTATTAGTGCATTGAGCTAAGTCCGCATGCTTAAATATTGTTCATGTATAAATATTATTTTTTTATCCTCGCGTATCGTATCGTTTCGACAAAAGATAATTAAACTGGTCCACGTTTGTGAAATATTATATAGATTATAGCAAAAGGTGCAGATTATTTATTTTAAAATCTGAAGATGCGTTCTTTAACAATGGTTACCTCTATTCAATTTTGTTGTTGTTGTTGTTCTTCTTCTTCTTAATTTTTTTTCCACATTTCTCCCAATTTTACTTTTGATATATATTATTAAGCTTGTTTTTAATATATATATATATATATATATATATATTACTTGTTGCTAAAAGAAAAGAAAAAAAAAATAAAAATAATACTAAGTTGTCTGTTTTCTCTGAAAGCAGTGTAGTGTTGCTATCATAAAAATAATCTGACATAGTACTACTTTCTCTTACGCAAGATTACTCTCGATCTTTTATTATGATTTTTGTTTTATTATCGATCTAGGCGACTTTACAATACTCAGTTTTTTCATCTGTAGCCAATAAACGCATTACACTATCAAAAATATCCTAAATAAGTAGTTCATAAAAGTTGAATGGGAAATGGGAAATCACCAAATTGTAAAAAATTAGTACAATAACATTTGTATTTTAAAATATTTCAAAATCTATAATGTTACAACTCTCTAATTGTCCCTTCACCTGGCTCTCTAACACTGCAATATTTTATACAGGGTTGTCACAATTAAACTTTCCATATTCAGAAGGCTCTAGAGCTGGTTCTGTATCTCAAGAAAAAAAAAAAATTACTTGTATGTAGTATACATGATGTTCTCTCCAAAAATAAATAAATAAATAAAAATAAAAAAGGTTGAAAATTTTTGTCAATAGGTGGCGCTGCTCCAATATCTAATGCGATTTTTAGAAATACTTTCTATCGATTTCGATCAAGCCAGACAAAACACACAAAATTAATTTTGTTTTACACAAAAAATTTGCAAAAATAGCATTAGATTTTGGCGCAGATTGATTGACCAATAGATGGAAATTGTAGCTCTTTTATTTAATTTTTATTTAATTTTTATTTAATTAATTAATTAATTTATTTATTTATTTTTCTTTTCTTCCAGAGCACAGTGCCAACCAACTCTGCGATCTGTAAAAAAAAAAAAAAAAAAAAAGGTTACAGTTTTCATTAATAACTAATTTCGTCGCAGCGCCAGTATCTAAGGCGATTTTTGTGGATTATTATTATTATTATTTTAATAAATTGAAGGAAAGTATTTCGTAGATATTAGTTTTTGCAGATTCATTCTATCAATTTCGGTCAGTTCAGATGAAACACATGGAAATTCATTTTGTTTTTTACAAAAAATCTGCAAGAATCTGGAAAAGAGGACTGATAAAAGATAAATCAAAATCAAAATGTTTTAGATCACACGGTAAAAGATATTATTTGAAATGTATTTTGGCTGTAGCATGTGATGACGAGAATTCTTCTAATTATATGTATAAATTTTTATGAGACTACTACATATATTCTTAAAAATGTAACGGTTTCTTTAAAATTTGCAAAAAAAAAAAAAAAAAAATCTCTTTTTTAATTATACTACGTAGGTATTAGAACCAATGCAAAGCCATTTTAAAAAACTGCGGAGTACATTAGACACAGCATACGGCAATTAAAATGCAAAAATGCTAAATATCTTACGAAATATGAGTATTTTTAATAAATAATTTTTAATTACGCATGCACAAGCTTTTGAGGTTTATCCATATTTGTTTACAATCAGTGAGCAATGTATTACCACTGCGCATTGATTTAATCAAAATAAAAATATCAGTAAAATTTCTTTTAGTTTAGCTTTTAATTTCGAATTTACACGATAATTCTTTTTGGCTTCCATATAAGTAGCTTAATACTTTTGTCTATTAAATTATGCAAATGAAATTTTTTAAAAGCTTCTGCATGCATTGTTACAGATTATTTAGTAAAAATACTCATATTTATTAAGATATTTAATATTTTTGCATTCTGGTGGTGTCTAGTGTAGTATGCCAAATTTTCTAAAAATGGCTTTGTACTGGATCTAATACCCTACATGTTATAATTTATTTATTTATTTATTTACTAGTATATAACCCCGTCAAAAATGACGGAATGTGAACGATAAATCTTGAAAACAATGTTTAGATCATGAAGATTACCACGTGATCATTTAAATGTATTTTCAGTTTTTGTTTATAAATCAAATGTGTTTCGATATTTTATAATTTTCGTTCTGAAATTAAAAAAATTCTACCCGATCAATAAATATGAATGACAATAAAAAAACTGCTGGTTGACAAAAAATATAGGCCCGAAAACACAACAGCAACAACACACCCCAGTGTTCCGTTAAGTGCTATATTTAAAGTCCTCATAATAAGAATAATCTAGTGTGTCACTCACACGACTTTCTCTTACCCTGAAATTTAATGCTATAAGTACAGGTTGGAGATTAAGAGGTAAGATAAATAGTACTGTTATGTATACCTATGTTAAACAATTCAAATTAGGCTTCGGAAGAGTTTTATATGATAATTAGTTCTGGCCCCCCCTCAACCCCCCGTTTCATTAATGCACCTACATTTATATAGAATTTAATTTGGTTATTAAAAAATAATTCAGTTTAAAAAAAATAATTTATTAAAATTATTATTTAAAAAAGTTATCTTGTATGATAATATAGACGATTTCCATATTAGAGAAATAGTATAACACTAAATATCCAAAAAAAAGTTGAATTTATTCTCAATATTAAAGTAAAAAAAAAATGTTAAAAATGAAAGAAATCAATAACTTTATTTTAAATTATCGTAGATAGATGGTTCAACCATTCGTTTTAAAGGTATTGGCGAGCTCTTTTGAAAGATACCCATCATGAAAATTTACTCCACTCGAGGGAGGACATCTACCCCAGGGGGGAGGCGAGGCTCCTACATACACACAAAAATTTTTCCCAGTTGACTATCTCTATTACAAAAAATATGTATTCGTTTCATTTGGTTTAGTGCAGTCTATAGATGTTAAATTCTGCTAACCTGCAATTTCCCCCATAGACGTAATGTATTTGAATGTCCCTGTACACGAACCATTTGCTTCATCTTAACGAAAAGCTTACTGTAGCATCCCTATATGATACACATTTTGAATACCGAGTTTGGAATTTCTGCTACTATTTGTTCTTGAGATATGCTGATAACAGACACACAGACAGACAGACAGACACAGAGACCATTCGCTAAAAACGTGATTTTCATATTCAGGGGACCTCAGAACATGTAAGTATAACAAAAACTCACGTTCGAAAATTTGACCCTAAAACAATACTTTCTCGACCCTATCGGTAAGAGGAAGTAAACAACGATTCACTTCATTTTACCAAAATACTTTTTTTTAAGACTATCGAAGATCCTGTTTCTAAATACGCAAGCGAAGTGTGACGTCACTGACCGTCCGTGGATGCAAGAAAAAGATTCCTTATATTAATCGTCCATTGTATTTTTTGTAAAAAATAATTAAAAATCAAGGAAAATTATTTCCCGATTTTAATACCCGTATTTGGGTATAGATATGCTATCCTATGTTAGATTGAGTTACTTTGCTGTCAAATTGACAAAAATTTTAAATTTCAACACTGTGTCATCTTTGGCGTTTTTTGTATTTGGCGATTAAAAACATACTACGAAAATATACATGCCAGATGTTTATTTTCGTAATATGTATTGTACGAAATATTGTTTCATATAATTCATCGCTCTCTTAATATAAGTTGTTAAAATAACCATGATTTTTGAACGGAATAAAATATGTTCGCCAAATAATTTGGCGATATATTTTTTCCGCCAAGGATGACAGATATATATTAAATCTATTCCGCTGCAACATATGAGTATCTTATATCAGACACTTTATTTAGACATTTGAAAACAAATTTGACTTCAAATTATGATAGAATACTTATCATTTTCCCTTTAATTAGTATATTAGTTGGATATTTATTGTGTAAATATCATCCTTTGAAATGATATGCTTATGTTTTCAATCGAATATGGAAGTTTGCTATTTTATTTTCTAAAGTTTTGAAAATTAAAATTTAAATTTGATCAATTGTACAGCAAAAACAACTTAATCTAACGCATGCGCACGATAACTAATACATATCTATACCGAAATATGGGAATTAAAATCGGGAAATAATTTTCCTCAATTTTTAATAATTTTTTACAAAAAATCCAATGGGCGATTAACATAGGAAATCTTTTTCTTGCATCCACTGAAGCCCAGTGACGTCATCACTTTGCTTGCGTATTTTCTAACTAACTATCTAATAATTACAGACACTCCATGCTAACCCAAATTCACCTCTACTCTATTCTCCCAACCAGCTATCTCACCCACAACATCGCCAAAATATCCAGGATCCAGCTAGGGACTTTCTCATTCTCAACCGAACATTTTATCTTGACTCGACATTATCACCTTAGACTACCCTACTTTCAATACTCATTTCAACTGGTGACCTTTACTTGCCCAACCAAACATTCTATCCCAACTATAACTTTACACTAATTTCAAAACTAAAATCAACTGGCGACATTTACATACTGAACTCGACGCCAATCATACCTTACAATGTAAACAAATAATGAAGCTTGATAAAAATATTTAAACACTTTAATATGTTTTTACAAATATTTTAAGATTTTTAAGGCTTTAATGGACCATATTCCCACTTTGGGTTCGAGGCTACAAGAATATCAGCTGGTTAGTCAAACAATCCTCAACTCTACCATAGAAAAGCATTGTGGCTTGAAAATTTTTATCTTGCAATATATTATTTATAAGAGTTACAGATTATATGAAATTGAAGTAAGAGTGATATAGTGATACCTTTGTTTTGTTTTTAATCCAGTTTTAGTAATATAATTTAATATTAATCAACATATGTAATATTAAAAGTTGCCATGTGAATTGTGGCGATGTTAACAAATTTAAATGGATGTTCCATTTAAATTTGTTATTACTTTATTAAAGTGATTGAAATTCTAATTATTTAAGCTTTGATGTCTATATATATATGCGTGTCTGTATAAAATGTTCTTATTAATCTTTTATCCATTATATATATATATATATATATATATATATATATATATGTGTGTGTGTGTGTGTGTGTGTACATAAAATGTTCTGCAATTTTACGATATGGAATAGTCTTAACTTTTTCATTCGATTCAGTTGTATACATTTCTCTTTTGTTCTTGTTTGAACAGATATCTGATTATTAAGTTTCACTGGAGAAATATTTAGGAAAATGTTATGCGTAACAATAAAATAGCATCTTGAATCTAGTTTGTTTACAAAATATCGGCCACGTGTTCGGCGATTATACCTACTGTGACGTCACAGGAATATTGTCCATATGTTTTAGAAACATTTTAAGCGTTTTTTTTAATGAAACAGTCAAAGAGTCGTTCATTCGCAATTAAAGAGCCATTTGGAATTTGTATTTTCTGAATGGCAACAGTTTATGTTTGTTTTTATTTGGCATTGCGTTGTTTATAATCATGAAGTTACATAATTCTATTTATAGGTTCATGTTTATAATAGCCAGTGATCCGTTATATTTAATTAAACATTTAAACATTACAATTGAATAGTTTTTCAAGGTTTTAGAGGGAATAAATAACAATATGTGCGATACAAAACATGTATGAAAATGATATGTATGTTTTCGTAAGTTAAATTGAACAAACGGGGAAAAAAAAAAAAAAAAAAAAAAAAAATGGCTGCCAAAAGTCTCTGTTTTGAAGCGGTGTAAACCGGAATCGTGAATGACAGATGAGGGTCATTATATATATTAATTAGTGCTAGAGGCCTATTTCAGTCGGTACAGTTGTCGAATTTTTATAATACACTCTTAATTAGTGCTAGAGGCCTATTTCAGTCGGTTTATTGAATGGACGATTTATTGAATGAAGTCCCCCCAAGGCCCAACTTTGACATGAGTCCCCCCCCAGGCCCAACTTTGACATGAGTCCCCCCCCCCCAAGGTACAACTTTGACATGAGTCCCCCCAAGGCCCAGCGTTGTCGAATTTTTATACGTCACTCTTAATTAGTGGTAGAGGCCTATTTCAGTCGGTTTATTGAATGGGGATTTATTGAATGAAGTCCCCCCCAAGGCACAACTTTGACATGAGTCCCCCCCCCCAAGGTACAACTTTGACATGAGTCCCCCCAAGGCCCAGCGTTGTCGAATTTTTATACGTCACTCTTAATAGTGCTAAGGGCCTATTTCAGTCGGTTTATTAAATGGGGATTTATTGAATGAAGTCCCCCCAAGGCACAACTTTGACATGAGTCCCCCCCAAGGTACCCCTATTTCAGTCGGTACAGCGTTGTCGAATTTTTATAATACACTCTTAATAGTGCTAAGGGCCTATTTCAGTCGGTTTATTGAATGGGGATTTATTGAATGAAGTCCCCCCCAGGCCCAACTTTGACATGAGTCCCCCCCCCAAGGTACCCCTATTTCAGTCGGTACAGCGTTGTCGAATTTTTATAATACACTCTTAATAGTGCTAAGGGCCTATTTCAGTCGGTTTATTGAATGGGGATTTATTGAATGAAGTCCCCCCAAGGCACAACTTTGACATGAGTCCCCCCCAGGCCCAACTTTGACATGAGTCCCCCCCAAGGTACAACTTTGACATGAGTCCCCCCAAGGCCCAACTTTGACATGAGTCCCCCCCAGGCCCAACTTTGACATGAGTCCCCCCAAGGCCCAACTTTGACATGAGTTCCCCCCAAGGTACATTTTTGACATGAGTCCCCCCCCCAAGGCACACCTCCCCCTCATTGGGAAAAAGAGAAAAAACGTTGTTTTGCGGCTATAAGACAGTTTGGATTTCCAACGTTATTTGTTACAGTATCTGCAGCTGAAACACATTGGTTTGATTTAATGAAAACTTTATCATGGAATTTAGATCGTCACGAATTAACTAAAGAAGAATTTGTCGATATTAACAAGTTTATCAGTAGGCCTCTGGCACTAACTTAAAATCTGTCAATGTCAGATTTTCATGTTTTAAATAATGAAATAATGTCGTGTCTGTATAATTTTTTATTTTTTAAGAAAGACACTATACCTCCCCGAATGTATGTAGTAGTCTCATAAAACTTGTGCAAATAATGAGAAGTATCTTCAGAATAACATTCTACAGCCAAAACACATTTCAAGCATTATTTTTAACAGGTTGATCCAAAGCATTTTGATTTTTCTTTAATTTTTTACTGGTCCTCTATTCCTCTTCAGGACAAAACTTTTGCTGAAATATATGAGTTATATCATGTTCTTTATTTGCCTAAAGTTTCAAGATAATTCCTGAAGAATGTTTCTAGATATTTGACAAAACGTCTAAATTCGAAATTGTCTAACTACCTATTCGTCGATAGTGTAGCTTTTATTCATAAAAATTTAAACATACTATTTGTGCAATTTTAACGAATGCTGAGATATAGCCATAAAGAAATTGACAGAAGGCTGATAATAGCAGCACCATCTGTAAGGCTAAATTTACCAAAATTAAGACGATTTTTTTATAATAAGAATCACAAGTATCACTCTTGGCATTTATGCATTATAGAAGCTGAGATATAAACTTCGCCAAAATAACCAAAATTAAGGCATAGCAGTGCCATCTGTGATTTTATATGCATTCGTATTGAATCATCAGAGTTTTTCTTAACGGTCTTTTCATTCATTAAGTTTTGTGCATTTATAGTACTCTGTAGAATTTGAGATATAAACTTTAAGTAAATAGGAGAAATTTAAACTTAACAGCGCTATCTGCTATGCCATGTGCGCCAAAAGTTAATGGATACTAACTTATAAAAAACAAAGTAAAAATAAATATAATTTTTTATGAAATTCGGCACATTAAATCTTGATCTAAAGCTGTCACAAAAGATTAATCATACACAGACATACAGTCTGACCGACATACTTAAATATGGAAATGGTGGAAACTTATTCAGGATCACTTAAAACATATGAAATAGTCAAAATATTTTACGAAACCAATATTTTCTTCCATTTAATATAGAAAAAAAAAATATTTTAAAATCTATTTTTAACGAAATTGTGTTGGAATTTATATATATTATATTTATTTAGATGTTATGTATTTATGCACATAAAAATTCTTTTTTTTTTTTTTTTTAATAAAAGAACTATTAAGAACAAGCAAAAGAAAAAAAAAAACATTATTATAAAAAGAAAGTAATTTCTTTACGTGTACAAGATCACAAATTGTTGCATAACTGAAGATATTTTTGAATGATTCATATTATGTTTTAAAACGTTTAAAAATGAAAATAAAAATAATTATGTGAAAATAATTATCCAAAAATCAATTACTTTTAGTCATTTGATATTTTTTAAAAATTATTTTTAATCAAATGGTTGGAGCAATAGTTTTCTTGGCTTGTTTTCGGAAATGTTCATGCACTGGAACCTGCCTGTTTATTAACAAAACAGTTACCTCACGCAAAAAAAAACAAGCTTTTGTAACAATATATATACTTCAATGGGTGTATAAGGAAGTCATGTGATTTTGTACACATCAGACTTTTTTTCTTCGTATGCACGTTAAGGGCTGAATCCATTAATTAATTATATTATTAAATTATATTGCAGAAAAAATTAATAAAACCGTATACGCATTTTTTTCTTTTTATTTCTTTCTTTCCTTCCCTTCTTTTACGCATTTTATTAGCAAAATAATTATACTTTTAACTGGACAAAATGGACAGTTGCTCTTAAGCTTTTTTGGCTTCAGGTAAATTTTAATAGAAATTTTTATGTTATTTAATTAGTGAAAACTGTTACAGAATATTTTCTAATCTACATTTTCTGTAACCAAAAAGCGTAAATGTTGCCAGTCAAGTGTAATGTATAAATTTATTTATATTGTATTTAAATATTATTCAAAAAGGAAAAAGAGCCAATTTTAAATAAATATTAGGTTTTGTTTTCACGTGCATTATTTTTGATTAATTTCTTGTATATTTCACTTAAATAACATAATATATTATTGTGATATGTTTTACAGACAAATTTAAAGAACTTGAAAAATTTGCTGAAACATGCCAAAATAAAATAAATAAATAAATAAAAATAGATTGAATAAACATATCTGATGATGTTATGATTGGTTATGATGATTGGTTGATTCCACTGCGCAGAAAAAAAAAATCGAGCTTTGATACATTTTTTGCTAATCCTTATGTAAATGACCTAATGAATCCGAATATGACTCCCATTTTGCCCAGTCACCCACCTAGGGACACCATCTTTTCCCTCAATTTTTATCACTGTTCAGTAATTTTATAACCATGAATTTTATTTGGAGAATGAAAAGGAATTAATTTTACACCTAAATATATATA
Organism: Salticus scenicus; assembly: GCA_963930645.1. Classification (NCBI taxonomy): domain Eukaryota; kingdom Metazoa; phylum Arthropoda; class Arachnida; order Araneae; family Salticidae; genus Salticus; species Salticus scenicus. Next base: position 158,131,142 of record OZ005662.1, read on the forward strand.
TATAATGTTTAATAAATAACATTAATAACAGCCTAAAAAATATAAGAAATGTAATGCATAATTTTAGTGGTAAATATCCCCCCCCCCCTCCCTTAAATTTTCTCCTTACAGCAAATGTTCATGCTTTAGAATTTTCCAACTCTGTAGCCCCTCAGAAGATAATTAACAGTTGTAATAATCCTCCCCTTCCTAAATATCAAATTTATAGACATAAAATCACCGAAAAGTGATAAAATTAGGGCGCCGTCCCTAAAAAAACTGTGGGTGATAGGGCAAAATGGGCATTATATTTGGAATCAGAAGGTCATTTTACATAAGAATTTTCGAAAATGGAGTTAAGGGCAATTTTCATGCCGAGCAGTGTTATTTTCATGATAATAGATTATAGATCATCATCATTATACAGTTCTAAAAATAATATCATAAAATTAACTGCTTTATTCTATAAGCTTAAATTTGTAATTCATTAAAAAAAGAAAAAAAAAAAAAAAATTACAATTCACAATGGATATTTTTCATAGGAATACTTACAATATTTAAAATGCTATTAATATTTGAAGCATATATAAATTGCACGTCCAAAGAAAAATCTATTGAGTTTGGAAATAAATTTAAAAATTCAGAAAACTGAAATTAGATAAATTTAATTTGAAAATATTTCGAAGAAAAATTTAAACAAGAAAAATAACTAGAAATGGTATTTTTCTAATATATAACGAAAAAATAAATAGAAAAATAAATAAAATTCAATATTTTATAACAATTTCAGTTTGTTCTTTTACTTACATTTTATATATTGATAAAGGGTCAATTATCGGTTTACTAAATCAGATTTATTTTTGAAATTAAAACACGTGAATATGAAAATGAATTTTAGAAAAATTACATCTGTTAATTACACAAAAGTTTATTAAAAAGTCGAAATTTTTCAATAAAAGTCGTAAATTTAATGTAAATAATCCCTTTCATTCAAACAAATTCTGGGATTATATATATACATATAAACATTAGGAAATTAATTTTAATTTTACAAAAAAAAGTATTCTTTCATATAATAGAATCAGGTATTCCGAAAATAATTTTGAATTATATAGAAATGTGAAATTTTATTTTTCCGACTGAGTGAAAATAATGCCTGGACCGGGACTCGAACCCCGGATCTTTGAGATCCTCAAAGATCCGGGTTCGAGTCCCGGTCCAGGTATTATTTTCACCCAGTCGGAAAAATAAAATTTCACTTAATATGATTTCCTTCCACAGTTGATTGTGTGATTTAAAAATATATATATATATATATATATATATAGAAATGGTTTTAAAAACTAAATCAAAATAAATTAATAATAACGAAAAAATAATTAAATTTACTTACAATTAGTATTTGTTCTGAAAAATCCCTTTTCAAATAAATATAAATTGAACAAAATAGAAACAGTTTATATTTAAATTGACAAAAGAAGCCAAAAATAATACAGATGTCTGAAAATATTAAATCAAATTAAGTTAGTATTGCTCCTTTCTGAAGAACAATTTAGTTCAGTACTTTCTTATTCAGATTTATTTTGATGCGTGGCATTGACTACCAGTACTTCCAAGATCCAAAGATTTCGAAGTCTAGACTAAACATCTCAATCAGTTTCTATGTTTATAATTTTATTTTTAGCAGCTAAATAAGCTAATGTCTTTTTTAAAACTTCAGATGCTAGATCACTTCTTTTCAACATAACTTGTTCCCATTCTTTTGAATTAGCAATTTGTAAAGGATTTGTGCAAACAAAGTTGTAAACTAGTTCTTTCAGGTCTTCGTCATTCCACTTATAGGCAGAAATTAAAATATCACCAGCAGTGTCAGCGCTTAAATTTGATTTCAAACGATTTATGCATTCCTCTTTTAGTCCAATTAAGTGGTACTTACTTGCAGCAACAAACATATTATGTACATGTTTCATTCCGGGAAGGCTGAATTTAACCTCATTGCAATACATATAAATTAAAATATCTTTTATTACGTTAGTATCTAAATCATCGATTGCAATTTCAGATTTCTTTTTAGCAGTTTCTGATTCGAACATGTCATAAAAATAGGATGATCTGGCGCTAAGTATGAACTTATGTGTAGGTATTTTTTCTTTTTTCGATACCAGTATCATATCGCAATATTTTGGAGAATTCGAAATTTTAATAAGGTCTTCCTGGAATGATTTTAGGTTTTCAGCAGTTTGATTTAGAGATAGGGAATTAAGGGCGATTTCTTTTGTTCCAATTTCAGTCGTTTGTTTGCCGTCGGATAGAGCTATTTCGAAGTTAAAATTAATCACATCTGAATCTGCATCAGAAGCTTTATCCTTCAACATACTTTGTGTAAAATAATTCGGCAGTGTCCATTTATCTTCTTTGTCGTATGTATGCTCAAATGTTTTTGATACGTCAAATGTTTTGATTGTACAGACAATTCTTTTGCAGTCTTTTGAAAATCTGCGGATAGAGATGGAAATACACCTTTCATCTGTTGCACCTGTTATTAGATTAAGGGAAATATCAAGCCATGTCCATTTCATGTTAAAATCTCCTACAAGTGGGTAATGAAAAACTTTACTAGCATCTAAACTGCTGAAATTCGGAATATTCAAAGCAAAAGATATTACTGACTTCTGAAAAGATGTTACTGCTTCTATTTTAATTTGCTTCTCTAAAAGTAGGTATTTGAGATGAGGAGGCAATACGTAACTGGAAGAAAGAATTTCAAACAAATTTAATTCTTCAGTATTTAAGAACCCTGTATATAAATAATGCAGGAGCGCATTCATTGTTGTTGAACTAATACCTTCAATTTTGTACTTGTTGCCGTCCATATTTTTCAGGAGATCAGGAAAACGTGCTTCCAAAATTGCTTTATGAACTTTGAATGTTTTTTCTCCCACATGTAGATATGCGTCGCAGAATTTTTCATTTTTATAAACGATTTCATATACATCTGATAGGTTTTTCAATTTCGACCTGGTACCATGACTCATTGATTCATTGATTTTCCACGCATTTATTTCACAGAATAAGGTTAAATTGCCATCTACAAGGAAAATATCTTTTTCAGACGATAGAAGTTTTTCCTTCTCGAAGAAATCTGCAAGACCTTTCCCGTTACCACGGATAAGCTTGCTATTACGAAATTCGTAACATGTCTTCTTTTCTTTGCTTGTTACAATTCCAAGTTTACAAGAAAACGTAAAATCATCATCCTCATCATCAAAACTTGTTTTAACTATGTAGACAGATAAATACTTTGAATGCTTTTCGTTAACTCCTCCCACATAAAGCAGAAGATGGAATTTAGGATTTTGCCAGTTATAAATTCCGAATTCAGGACTTTTTATATTCTTACCCCATTGGTTAGGGCACATTTCAAAATCTTTTACGTGCCATATAAATGTGGTTTCAACTTCAGTTCGATTAGATCTGTAGCTTAACGAAGGAAACGAAATTATTTTCCTCGGTTTTAGAAGAGGTGGAGATAGATTTTCTTCAGAACTTTCCATTTTTATCCAAAATTGACTTATATATCTATATATGAGATGTACTACAAAAACTGTAAACAAAACATAAAAGAGAAAATTCATCTGCCTGCTCGTTTAAATTGTTTTATGTTTCAAAAGACGAAAATCTGAGATAAGATTTGTTGTTTACGTATGTTACTGATTAGATTTAAATAGCTTGCATTTTTTATCAGTTGTTTCATTACAATGGTTTTGATAAATCAGTTTCGTTTGGCGGTTTGATAACCTTGTAAATGAAATGGGTTTCGTTTTAAAATCATAAATTTTAAATTTTAAGTTTTATTTTTATTACTTTTAACTAGCAGGCTTTGCCCGCTTCGCTGGACATTAAACTTAAATGAGTTGTCAAAATCCCATATCTTTATTAATAACCTAAGTTCTCGCTGTGATTGGTACAAGTTTTCTCGCTCGCAAAGTGAGGAGTCTGGGTCTCCACTGTCTTCGGCACAACTTACCCACTTCTTACTTCCCCTTCCTCAGCGGGTGAGTTCGAAGTTTTGCAAAATCACACTAATGTACATAATGCGTACACTTAATCAATATCCGCACACCAAAATTCGCCATTCTAAGATAATTCAAAGCGAATTCAAACGGAAAGACATGTTTTTACACATGTTTATTGGGAACAACTTCAGTATAAACCCACAACGATATTTGGCGATTTTTTTGTTGGCGATTATGGCTAAATCATAAATCTAAAAATCATAAATCATATATGATAAATGATAAAATCATAATCTAAATCAGAAATCATAAAACATAAAATCATAAATAAAAAATAAACAACATATGAGGCTGCCATATTATATCGCAAACAGTCCAGAACAACATCGTTATCCTTCAAAACTGCGCCAAAGAAAAATCGCCAAATTCAGCTGTGGGGTTATACTGAAATTATACCGTTTATTGCCCTTCGACTCCGAGAAGGGGGGGGGGGATTTCGAATTTCGTGAAATCCAGTTACAATAAGTGCCAGATGCAAACAAACAATTTACGCACCAAATTTCGTGACCACAGAAGTCTTTAATAGAAAATATTATAAATAAATAAATACAAAACGCACAGGCTATCTCAATTGTGGCAATATTGGCTATCTCATTTGTGCAATTAAAGAACTTGGCGAGAAACGTCCAAGCTACTTTGGTTCCGAATTTCAAATTGTGCCAAAGGGATCCAATACTAAAGCTGTTCCATATACAAAATAAATAAATAAATAAAATAAAGTAAAATAATAAAATAAAATAAAAACTCTTTTCTGATGTTTACAAAATAAAAATAAAAAATCTTGATAAAATCCAAATTATAATCATTTACAATTAAGAGGAGAACATAAAAAAAACCTCAAAAGGTACATAATAACAACAAAAAATTTTGTTTTACTGCAGGAAAGAAAAGTACTGCTTAATTAAATAAAAATATTAAACTAATGCCAAATATCTCCATGAAAATATTTATCCACGTGCTAATTCCTCATTAAAAAAAAAATCACCAACATTTGTAGGTATTTTTCTCTCTAATTTTTATTATTCACGTGAAATTAAAAATATTTAATTTTATTTCTCGAAAATAAAAAAATATATAAATTCCTATATATAAATATAAAACGTTTTACCGAATCTGGGTTAAAAAAGGTAAAAGGGTAAAATAAATTAGAAATAACAGACCTATATTTATAAATTTGATACCAAATTAAAGGGACGATTTTTCTGAATCCAGGGGTGCAAACAGTATTTCGATGCGACAATTAGATTTTTTAAAAATAACTAAAGTATGAAATTTAAGTGGCAACGAAAAAACGTAAAAAGGGAAAAATAAATTAGAAGTATCAGACCTATCGTTACAAATTCAGTACCAAATGAAAGGGGTGATTTTTCTGAATCCTCGGTTGTAAACAGTTTTTCGATACGACAATTAGTTTTTTTAAAATTAAATAAAGTATGAAACTTAGATGGAAACACTTCATTTCAATCTTTTCATAATTTGTAGTCCGAATCACGCGAATAAAAAAGTCTTTAACTTAAAAATTTATTTTTATATTTTATTTTTCCATTCAAAGCGTTTTAGTGAAAAGATATTTATGGCGCATGCGTAGGCGTTTTTTACCCATAATTTAAACACTATTCATAATTTTGAAAATTTCTATAGATATAATTTTAAGTTGGGTGAAGACCTAAGTTTCTGCCAAGCGCCGTTGAATTCCGTCCAGCCGTTCTCGAGTGATGCCCGGACAAACGTGTTTTAGTTTTTTACCCCCCAGGGGGGAACGGGGGGGAATTTCTGAAAAGTTGATACATATAATTTTAAGTTGGATGACGACCTAAATTCCTGCCAAGCGCCGTTGAATTCCGCCCAGCCGTTTTGAAGTGATGCCCGGACAAAAAAATCTGGAGTGACTCCACTCGACTTTCCGAACATTGAGTAACTAACAGTTTTGTAGATAAAATAAAGAAAGAGGTGTTGCTAAACAAACAAAAAAGAGAAAACCATAACAGAGTGTTTGAATATTTTTCTCCATATATCACACGAGGTTTTATTTAACGCTACTGAACTTTGAGCCCTTAGATCATAAGGATAAAGAATTTTTCGTTGTGTCCCTGTAAAAATCTATAAATGCTAGATTCACCAAAGTGCTTATAGTTAGTGCAACAGTGATTTATAATATTCATACAAATTTTCAGCTCAATTGAATAAGGCGTTTAGATGCTATCGCTGGTCTCATAGGCCATAAAGATAAAGAATTTTTCTTTGTGTCCCTGTAAAAAAACTGTAAGTGCTAGATTCACCAAAATCTATACAGTTGGTTCAAATGTGACCTATAACATGTGTACAAATTCTTTGCTGAGATTAATAAGGCGTTTAGACGCTATCACACTTTTAAAAATTTGGCAAAGAATTTTTCTTTGTGTCCCTGTAAAAAAACTATAAGTGCTAGATTCTTCAAAATCTATACAGATTGAGTATCTGTGACCTATAATATGTGTATAAAGTTTTTGCTCAATTGAATAAGGCGTTTAGATGCTATCGCACTTTTAAGATTTTGGTCCCTTCCCAAGTAGCACAAGAACGTTCTTTGAACGTTTAATAACGGTTACAGTAGTTCAAACACCGTGTTTCGTGTCAATAGAACGTTCTATTGTACGTTCAAAAATAGTATTATTTAAAACGTTCTGAAAATGTGTGCTTTGTACCATCTATAACACGTACAATTCTAGTTCTATATAGAACGTTCAACTATATGACCGTCATAACACGTTCTGTAACAGTGTAATTATAACGAACATGACAAAAGGATTTTTAAGTATACTATTGGTAGGCAAACTAGTTTAATCATGAAAATTTTAGACTTCGGTTTTTGAATTTTTTACACGTTTTGTGGTGTGAAGAATCCGAAAATCAAAGGTTGGTATGGTGCCTGTTAATGGGTATCGGTGCCTATTAGTGTGTTAGTCTGTTAGTCCAGGTAAACGAAATCTTAACAACAAATGATTGCAGAGAAATCGGACCAGTTTTAAAATATCACGTATGATATCAATCCTATTCAGAGATTTGCAACATTCTAATTTAAAATCTTCGTCAGTTATTCGAAATTTATAATTTTTTAACATGATAGCGGATAGGGCCTTTTTTATATTTTCAGTTTAACGTTTTGTTAGCACGTCAATGAAGAATGCTCAACTAGAAGTAGTAGCGGTGAAGTGAAAAAAATTACAAAATTTTAAATTGGTGAAAATAAAATTGTGGATATTTTATTTCAAAAATCAATGGACAGAATTTAACGAAATTTGTTATATAATTGGAACTTGCCCTCAATTGGTGTTTTTTTTAATTGCATATGGGATATTTCGCCTGATAGGTGGCGCTGCTACGTAGTGAATCCCACCAGTTATGTGATGGTTATATCTCAACTTCTATAGTGTACAAATTCATAAAACTTGATACACGGGGTGTATGTATAAGGAGGTGTATATACATTTTGAATGTATACATTGGCCAACAGGTGGCGTTACTAATCTGCAATTTAATTATGTTATCTGAAAGGCAATATTTCAGCTCATGTGATTTAAAACAAAACTTAAACTTCTAAATTTTGTAATATACTGAAGTTATATGTGAAATCGATTTTATGTAAAACGTCACTGATGCACATCGGCCAACATGTGGCGTGGCTATGTAGCAATTTAATCCCATAACGGGAACGAAATATCTCAACTTCTGTGATTTATAAATGTTGTAAAAGTTGTACGTAAAATTGCTAGTATATAAAACTCTACTGATTAACTTTGGGTGCTTATCGGACGACAGGTGGCGCTGCCACGTTCCAATTTATAAAAAGCCTATATTTTCTATTTACGGAAAGCCTATATCTCAGCTTCTATAATATATATACTCATCAAACCTTGTGTGTGACATACATTTGATATATTGTTGATACAACTTGGTTGTATAACCAGTAATACTCAATGCTTTTTTTTTCTTTATTTTATTTTATTTTATTTTTATTTATTTATTTATTTATTTTTTTTTTTTTGGTGGGGGGGGGGTATTCATCGGACATCAATTTCTCTCCAAGGAATAAGTATCCATCATTCCCGAGGGAGGAGAAGGGGTGTATGGAAGATTTTTCAATATGTTTACCTTTAAAACGAATGGTTGAATCATCGATTTCTGATGATTTAAAAACAAATTTATCTACTTTTTTATCATTTTTCATAATAATAACAAAAATGAAAATCTTTAGAAAATTATGTTTTCTAAGATTATATTTTCTAGATCTAGCATAAAACTGATTGTATTCTGATTTATGAAAATCGTATGCATTCGCCAAAGGAAAGTATTTAGATAAATAATAAATTTAATAAATAACATGTTCTGTACTGCAAGAGTTTGAATGGGAAAATATGGACGAATGTTTTGTGATGGCCTCAATGTACAAGTTTTAAAAATGTTTAAGATTTGAGTCTAATGGAAATCGTGAACAAAAAAGAAAATCCCGGATGTTATTGAATGAGTAATATAGTGCATGGTCAGCAGAATTGCAGTCACAAAGATTTTCGCGCTTTAATTTGCAGCTGTTGCGGGAAGTCAAACCAAACGGTTTGGCAACTTTATCGCTAATTTGGCTATATTTTCTCCTATCCTTAATTATTTCTTTTCTTTTATGCATTTTCTTATCCTTAGATAAGATAGAGAAAGTATTGCTTTTTGGGTTAAATTTTGAAAACTGCGTTTTTTTAATACTTACGCGTTTTGAGGTCCCCTGACTCCAAATATCAAGTTTTTACGTTTGATCTCTGAGTGTGTATGTGTGTCTTTGTGTATGTCTATGCGTGTGTGCCTGTTATCAGCATAGCTAAAAAACAAATAATTCCAGAATATGAAAACTTAACATTCTAAATCAGTGTCATATAAGGATGCTGCACTTAGCTTTTCGTTGAGATCATGGAAATGGTTCGTGTACAGGGATATCCATAATAATTCAAATACATTAAGTATGTGGGTAAAATTTTTTGCTATTTACAGTTTAACATCTATAGCCTGTACTAAACAAAATGAAATGAACATATATTTTTTATATGCATAAAAGCATGTTTTGTGGAAAATATGGTATGAGAATCGTTCTCCTTTCCTTTACAGGTCTACCCAGGAATAAAAATTTCTTTATACCTATGCAGAGAACAAAATAAAAAAATTTTAAAGTGAAATTTTTAAGGCTTGTTTCGCGCATAATTACACGTTTTGAGGGTCCCTAAATACTAAAATGAAATTTTAAAATGTTAATCTTTGTGTATGTCTGTTATCAGCTAACTTTAGAACATATATTTGCAGACAATTTAAATTTTGTATTTTGAAGTTGATTATGAGGTTGCTACTTAAAATATTTGACTAAGATTAATAAGCTTCAAAAGTGGTGAGATCGAAGTTGATTGAATAATTTCAAATGAACTTTTAAATTTAATATCAACCAAGAATTATTTATAGTAAGTACTATATTTAACCCCCTCACTAAGAGAGTTATTCATCAAAATTTATTTGTTCCTAAAAGTAGTTTGAAATATTTGAAACGTAGATTTATATATAGTACTTGTTACCTTACACCTTAATCCGCAATTTGTGTTTATAGCATTCAAATGCTAGGTAAGAGTAAGAAAAAGTCGGATGAGTGCCACCAGATTATTATTAAAATTTAAATAAAAAACAGTCTTTTTTTTTTTTTAATATTGATAATATATAATTAACTAGTTAGTTGGCATAGGTGGACTCTGCTCAGTTCCCCATCTTATTTATGTTCTCATATATTTCTAGTGCGAGACATATTATAATCATGTTAAAAGAAATGAATTTCGCCAAAGCTTGATAGAGTGACAGAATGAAATCCCCGCCTAATAGGCTATCCTTCGTTCACTTCGATATATTTATCTTATTCTAATCTATTAATTTATTTTATCAGGGTCAATTCCGTTGTTTAGTTTTCATGCTACTATTTCCAATGCAATAATCCTCAAAATTCATATTTGTATAAAAAATTTACAATTTCGCTATGCTGGTAAAATCGTAAATTACGAATAATTTACGAAATTTTCCTATTAGAATATTTGTATTCAATCATGTTCAAAAAAAATATTATAAATGTAATTTTGAAGTTGTCTAATGTATTTATGATCCTCAAAATGGAAGTTTATGCTCAATTTTACCCCATTCTGTCATTTTAAGTAAATCGTAAATTCCAAATAACTTACAAATTTTTTAAATTGGAAAAATCATAGTCTATGATATTCATGCCAGTATCCTAAATAATATTTCGTAAGTGGTTTGACATCTTTACGATGAAAACATCCCTCAAGATTGACGTTTATGCGAAATTTTGCTCTATCCTGCCATGTTAAGAAATTCGTAAATTTCCAATAACTTACGAAATTTTTATATTGGAAAATTCATAGTCAATAATATTCATGCCAGTATCCTAAATAATATTTCAAAAGTAGTCTGACATCTTTACGATGAAAATATCTCTCAAAATTGACATTTATGTCAAATTTTGTCCTATTCTGCCATGTTAAGAAATTCGTAAATATCCAATGACTTGCGAAATTTTCAAAGTAGCTTATTTATAGTTACTGATGTTCATTCCGGCATCAAAACTATTTTAAAACTGGTCTGACATTTTTACAGTAAAAAGTTTCCATTTAATGCACGTTTAAGTGAATTTTTGTCCTATTCTCCCATGTTAAGAAAATCGTAAATTTCTAATAACTTACAAAGTTTTTAAATTCGAATGTTGTAAATGAATAGGGTTCTTGCCAGTGTCGAAAGTAATACTTTAAAACTGATTTGACCTCTCTGCGACAATTTGTTCTTGAGATATTGTGTACACAGACTAACACACTAACACACTAACCCACTAACAGACACCCTACAGACAGACACCATACAAATTTTGTCATTTTCGGATTCCTCACACCTGAAAACGTGTAAAAAAGTCAAAAAACCGAGGTCGAAAATTTTCACGATACCTAAGTTCCCCATACCTATAGTATGATGGGGAACTAAAAGTAATTTTTATTTCATTATCTATTTATTTATTTATTTGGGTTTGGAAAGGGTCTGATAAATGAAAAAAAAAAAATATGTTTTATGATAAATCTATATTAATAAATCTGACTTTTGTCTGTACATTTTTCGTAATTAAAAAATTTTGCGATATCTTGAAGTTCCACACATCATGAGAGCCAAAAATGATTTCAGAAAACTTTCTCTTTCTATATGTGAGTGCATGTGTGTGTCATTGTGTGTATGTTTATAACGCTATTTTTGTCAGGATATTACATGAGAATGGCATCATTTTCCATTAATAAATTGCTTAGCCTCTGAATAAAAAAATTCTAATCTAATAAAGCCTCTGAAAATTAGATACAAAATAATAATACTAATACTTATTATAATAATAGAAATAATAATAAATAAATAAATAAATACAATAAAAATAAAATAAAAATGAAATAAAATAAAAATAAAAAAGCGTAGAAATGCATGCAATTTTTTCTTGTTGTTTTTATTCATTTTCCCCCTTTCTTCATCGAGCCTGACTTTATCGGTTTTCGTCCGGACTGGGCTCAGGCCTTAAACTTTCGGCTCGTGCAGACCTCTAGTATAACATTTTGTATAAAAATGCACAGATTTTTTTAAACTAAGGATTGTGAAATGAATTTTCTTTTGTTCATATAATATTGATAATCATTCAAGAAAACTTTTTATACAATCGGCAGCAAAATTACTGAACACATCCACATTTTTCATATACCATTTTTTTTTTTTTTTTTAATAGTTTGACCGTTATTTTTTATCACAAACTTACTTTTCTATGAACAGCATAAGACTAAGATCATGACTCGATAAATATTTACTCAAGAAAACAATAATGTGCACGAAATTTTTATACGATATAAGAGCTATATAAAAAATAACCTATTTTAAACTTTTATTTTCCATATAAAGCTCTAAAGATAGATTTCAGGAGATTTCTTCTTCTTCATTTGAAATCAAGCATATTTTAAGGCATTAACTGTAGGGTTTATCACTAAATTAAACAATATAGTGAAGAAGAGATGGAAACTTTTTTATAAACAATGAGATTCGAATTATTTTTCTCTTTTGTTAATTACGAAATTTATTACTAAAAAATAAATAATTTCTGTATTATACTCGTATCAATAAAAATATAACTATTTTTTCTTTGAGTGACACAACTATAATACAAAATTAGTTACGCTGGGACCATCACAAAACTTTCTTTTATATCATTCTATATGAACAAAGTTAGCTACGATTAGCATTTACAGAATTTTAATCAACTTACCATCATATAAAAAACTTTTTATATATGTAATTTCGTGTAATTTTCAGCAATAGATGCTGAAATGTAGACTGTAGACATCTAGAAATCGTAAAAAGTAATAGCAGCACAACTTGTTTGCCAATTTGTATCCGAATTCAATCAGAATAAATTTTAATAATATATTTTTCACATACCAAGTTTGTGGTATTTAAATGACAAAAGTTGAAATAAAATTTTAACTAAACGGGTAAAACTTCAACGTAGTAGCGCCACCTAACATAGCCGATATGGAAAATTAATTTATTTAACTTTACAATAGCCATCTCACAAACGAAATGTGATGCTTTTAAATATCATAGAAACTGATATACTGCCTTCCCGTTAACAAGATTAAATTGCAGCATAGCAGAAGCACCTGTCGACCGATATGCACCCAAATTGAATCAGCAGAGATTTACATAATGCTGATCTCATATATAACTTTAGTGCATTTATGTATCATACAAGTTCTGATACAACCTTTCCTTATATGGGATCACATTATATCAGCGCCACAAAATGGACAATAATATCTTAAAAGCTAATAAGCACTAATTTACTTCCTGGTCCATTCAAATGTTATGTTACTTTCCGTCAATTGCTTCTTGAGAAACCGCGTCCACATTTATTTATTTCTATTTATTTCTTTATTTTTTAACGAACTCACAGTCATTTTCAAGTGAAAAAAAAAGCCAAATCATACTCAGAAGTCACAAAACGTGTATATTTATCGAAAACCGGAAGTTAAACATTTTCACAAATCTAGTGCTTTTTTCTTATGTAAGTAACAAACATAATAATAATAAACAGTGAAGTGATCATACGTTGTAAATAATCTATGATATTGTAAATTTAGAAGCTGAAACAATAAAAAAAAAAAAATAAATAAAGTAGCTAAAAATTTTGTTTTCCTTATTTATTTATTACTTTCTTCTATAATAAAAAGAAGAAAGGTTTGATTCGTAAATATTTTTGGCTCCCGCGTTTCGATAGATTTTTCCCTTTTTAAGATGTTCTAATAAAAAATTGATATTTCTTAGAAAATGCCAGTTTGTCTGTGTGTTTGGACATGTGTGATAAGAATTTTGTGTCATCTCTAGGTCAAAAACTAATGAACAGAATTTCCTGAAAACTTATATTTTGCTCCCCCTTGATATCAGTTAGTGATTATTACCCCCCCCCCTTTTTTTTTACACATATAACGCTCAACAGGTCGCACTGTCATTTATTTTTTTCAAAATTTTTAATATTACAATAAAGGAAAAAATTTCTTATAAATACACACAATAGGGATTTCTTTAGTTGAACATTGTCAAACTGATTTTTTAAAAAATATTAACGGTGAACAAGACTTTTAACAAGAAGAATAGCAATCCTTCCCCCCTCCTCGGGTGTGTAAATTTTTATAATATTTTTTCAAAATTACTCGTTGATATCTTTTAAAACGAACGGTTGAATCAATTATCTGTGATAATGTAAAACAAAGTTATCGATATTTAAAAAAAAAAAAAAAGTTAATATTATTATTATATATATATATATATATTTTATTTTGTTTTTCAATTTTACTGTGTAAAATGTGTGATTTGATCTAAACTATGTGAATTGTATTAGAAAATAAAGAAAAAAATTGTGTGATAGTCACAAGACACTAGTTTAACATTTCCTGTAATTTATTGTAATTGATTCGTATAAGCAGGCATGCGATTATTTTAGTTGCGATCAAATTTTTATATTTTACTTCATAATAAACGTCAATTATTTTGCAAAATATTATTAAATAGATACGCAATAACACGTAATATTAAAAAAAAAAAAAAAATCTGAATAAAAATCTTGAGTTTTGTATTTCTCACAAAAATAATAAATATAATTAAATTAAATTCCTTTTCAATTAATAATATAAAAGTGATATACATTTTGCTGAATCTTGAATCTTAAAAAAAAAAAAAAAAAAAAAAAAAAAACGAAAAAATTCGCCAAACTGGGAAATTTTTATTGGGTTTGCCAGTTATGACAACGGAAGCACTTGGACTCCAAGGTCCAAGATAGATAACGGTAACTTTTTCTGTCATTATTTTCATTGCGTGTAGTTTAAGATTTCTTCCTGACATTTGGATACACTATCTACAGATAAGTTTATTCTACACAATTTTCATATGTCTAGTCTAGGATTTCCATAGTTTTGCCCAAATCTGCATTCAAATTTAACAAAATTAAATAAATTAAAGTTTTCAAAAACCATAAAAAATAAACAAATAAATAAAGAGTAATAATAATAATTTGAAAACATTATTTTTTTAAATTTTTCATGCTAACTACCTTTTAATTATTTATTATTATTATTTTTTCCCCCATTCGATTTTGTATTATTACAGTTTAATGTTAGATATATTTAAGTATATTTGTTTAGATTTTATTGTTAGACTGTAGTATTGTAAAATCAAGGGAAAAATAGTTAGCAGCCGGCTCTCTAAAAATTTTAAAAATATTTTAAATTTTAAAATTTATTTATTTTATATTTAAAAGATTTTCAAGAAATTTTATCATATTTTATATTGTTATATTTCAATGCATGTGTAAGTAAAATTCATAAACTCTAAATCAATACTTTAAAATTAAATCTTCACAAAATCGATAATAAATAGATTAATTAACTAATTTTAATTTTTTTTTAATACTTCTCTTAAATATTTTTATTTTCTCCCATCATTTGTACATTATTACTCTTTATCAATAGAATATATAACATATCTAGGTATTAATTTGTGAATTCATTGATAAGTTAAAGTTTTAAAAATAGTTCTATGTTTGAATGCCAAAAGTTTGCAATAAGTTTCAGTATTTAAACATATACAGTCGGTAACAAAAGTGTCCGAACACTAGCAAAAATTCCTATGTAAAAAAAGTACACTTCATACGGTTTTGTTAAATAAATCTTTATCGAATCATGTTCTTACACTGACTAAGAATAGGATTCGACAAGGATTTATTTAATACAACCTTACGAAGTGTACTTAATTTACATAGGAATTTTCGTTAGTGTTCGGACACTTTTGTTATCGACTGTATATATATATATATATATATATATATTTAACTTAACAAGAATTTCGCAAATTAATTACCCAAATATGGTTAGGTTCTATTGTTAAAATATATTAATGCAAAATCAAAGGGAAAAATAATAATTAGTCAGTAAGGAGCATCTTAAAACTTTTCAGTTTTCTTTAATTATAGTTTAAAAAAAAAAAAAAAAAATGAAAATACTGTATGTTATTATATTTGAAGACATGTACGTAAAATTTTATAACACAAAGGCACACGTACATACAAATGAATCACAAAATCCAAAGGGAAGAAAAATGAAAGAAAGAAAAGAAAAAAAGAAAAAAAACAAACAAACATAGACAAACAATATGAAGGTGATTCTTAATATTTCTAAATGTTTTAAATTATTTTATTTTATTTATTATTATTATTTTATTATTTGTTTTGTTTGCAGAAACAACTTTTAATTAATTATTTATTTATTGTTCAAAAAGTTTTACCACATTTTATACTGCTATATTTCACTGCATGGTGTATGTAAAATTTATAAACTCAAAATCAATAATTTAAATAAATTTTGCATACGCATGATTTGAAATATGAAAATATTAAGGAAATTTCACGGAATCTATTTAAATATATATATATATATTTATTTATTTATTTAACGTATTTAAAATACACCGCTGTTCAAAATTAAAGGAACAAACCTGCTTTCCTATTTTCTTCTTTTGTACATAACTTTTAAACAAATAAACACATGGACATAAAATTTGGCTGGCATGTTCTTTATCATACCATTATTCGAATTTTACATAACTTTAGCATAAGCAATAATTTTAAAGTAATAATTATTAATTTTTCTCAAAAGTAAGCTTTGGAAAGAATGAAAAATTTCAACAATTTTAGTAAAGAAAACTTAATGAAAAATTGTGTTAATGATGCATTATAGACAAGTGAACACGCACATGCCCTCAAATGTTAAAAACAAAATCCTGATTTTTCTTTCTGTGTTCATTTCTCTTTTACTTTAATAATGGAATTTTTGAAAAAAAAAAAAAAATAATAATAATAATAATAATTACTAATTTGTATAAACTGTGACCATCACTAGAATAATAAAAACGTCGATAAATAATTTAATAATGAACGTTTTATCCGATTTTCATGTTTCTATGTAAAATTAAAAAAAAATATTCACACGCGAAAAAATAAAGAAAGAAAAAAAAAAAAAAAAAAAATGACTACAAGAAAAAATTTTCGGTTTTAATCTACAAATAAAATATAGATGCACGTACATCTTTAACCTATCTGTAATGCACCTTCATGACCATTTTTCATTAAGTTTTCTTTTCTAAAATTGCTGAAATTTTTCATTTTTCCAAAGTTTATTTTCGAGAAAAATTTACTGATTTTTAGTTTAAGAATTATTACTTATGCTAAAGTTATATAAAATTCGATTCATGGTATTTTAAAAAACATGCTATCCAAATTTTATACTTCTGTGTTTATTTGTTTAAGAATTATGTGGAAAAAAAGAAAACGAGGAAACAGTTCATTGTTTTAATTTTGTACACTTGGGTACTTCTTTTAACTAATTTTTATTTTTTGTTTTCCATTGACTCTGCATTATTATAGTTTAAAAATAGAATATGTAACATATCTGGGCATTAATCTGAGATTCCATTGATAATTTAAAATTTAATAAAAAATTTTTGTGTTTGAATGCTAAAATTTGCAGTAAGTTTCAAAATTTAGACATAAAAATATATTTAAGTTTTTTTGCTTAACTTATTAAAATCAATATCAAAATATGGTTATATTCTATTGTTAAATTATAATGATGCAAAATCTAGGGGGGAATAATAATTAGTTAGCAGGGGGCATATATCTTAAATTTTTTCAAAATATTCCAAATCTTGAATTTATTTATTTGTTTTTGAATTCAAATATTTATCCAGAATATTCAAAATACTTGATCGTTTCTTATACCATATTACAATGCACTACACAAAAAGGAAAAAAGGAAAGAAAAGATAAATAAGGAAAGGAAGGAAAAAAAGAAAAATAAAATAAGTAAATAAAATAACAAGTGCAGAACTTTGAATAGACACTATAAAATTCAAGAATTCGAAGAAAATGGAAGAACTCGCAACAATTGTTCCGGGTCGAGAAAAGACATAACCCTTCATCAACCGAACAAAGTAGGCACGAATGCTGCAAAAAAAACTGCAACGTAGCTCTTGTATTTTCAGCACTCGTGCCTACTATGTTCGTCTGACGAAGGGTCGTGTCTTCTTTCGACCCGGAACAATTGTTGCGAGTTCTTCCATTTTATGATACAAGACATTTTTAGCACGTACAAAGAACGTTCAAAAATTGTTTACATAACGTTGTGAGAACGTGTGTATAGAACGTTTTCAGAACGTTTCTACACTATTTTAGAACGTTTACAGTACGTTTTCTAGAACGTTCTGAAAATGTGTATAACGTTTTGAAAACGTTCTAAAAACGTTTAGAACGTTCTGAGACCGTGTACATAGAACGTTCTCAGAACGCTTCTATAACACCGATGGTGATAGTTACACGTTCATTGAACGTTCTCTGAACCGTACTATTGTACGTCTTCAAGATGGACAGATAGACGTCTATAACACGTTCAGAGTGAACGTTCTTAGAACGTGTTTGCAGAACAATTTTTGAACGTTCAGAGAACGTTTCGGTGCTGCTTGGGCCCAAGTAGCACAAGAACGTTCTTTGAACGTTTAATAACGGTTACAGTAGTTCAAACACCGTGTTTCGTGTCAATAGAACGTTCTATTGTACGTTCAAAAATAGTATTATTTAAAACGTTCTGAAAATGTGTGCTTTGTACCATCTATAACACGTACAATTCTAGTTCTATATAGAACGTTCAACTATATGACCGTCATAACACGTTCTGTAACAGTGTAATTATAACGAACATGACAAAAGGATTTTTAAGTATACTATTGGTAGGCAAACTAGTTTAATCATGAAAATTTTAGACTTCGGTTTTTGAATTTTTTACACGTTTTGTGGTGTGAAGAATCCGAAAATCAAAGGTTGGTATGGTGCCTGTTAATGGGTATCGGTGCCTATTAGTGTGTTAGTCTGTTAGTCCAGGTAAACGAAATCTTAACAACAAATGATTGCAGAGAAATCGGACCAGTTTTAAAATATCACGTATGATATCAATCCTATTCAGAGATTTGCAACATTCTAATTTAAAATCTTCGTCAGTTATTCGAAATTTATAATTTTTTAACATGATAGCGGATAGGGCCTTTTTTATATTTTCAGTTTAACGTTTTGTTAGCACGTCAATGAAGAATGCTCAACTAGAAGTAGTAGCGGTGAAGTGAAAAAAGTTACAAAATTTTAAATTGGTGAAAATAAAATTGTGGATATTTTATTTCAAAAATCAATGGACAGAATTTAACGAAATTTGTTATATAATTGGAACTTGCCCTCAATTGGTGTTTTTTTTAATTGCATATGGGATATTTCGCCTGATAGGTGGCGCTGCTACGTAGTGAATCCCACCAGTTATGTGATGGTTATATCTCAACTTCTATAGTGTACAAATTCATAAAACTTGATACACGGGGTGTATGTATAAGGAGGTGTATATACATTTTGAATGTATACATTGGCCAACAGGTGGCGTTACTAATCTGCAATTTAATTACGTTATCTGAAAGGCAATATTTCAGCTCATGTGATTTAAAACAAAACTTAAACTTCTAAATTTTGTAATATACTGAAGTTATATGTGAAATCGATTTTATGTAAAACGTCACTGATGCACATCGGCCAACATGTGGCGTGGCTATGTAGCAATTTAATCCCATAACGGGAACGAAATATCTCAACTTCTGTGATTTATAAATGTTGTAAAAGTTGTACGTAAAATTGCTAGTATATAAAACTCTACTGATTAACTTTGGGTGCTTATCGGACGACAGGTGGCGCTGCCACGTTCCAATTTATAAAAAGCCTATATTTTCTATTTACGGAAAGCCTATATCTCAGCTTCTATAATATATATACTCATCAAACCTTGTGTGTGACATACATTTGATATATTGTTGATACAACTTGGTTGTATAACCAGTAATACTCAATGCTTTTTTTTTCTTTATTTTATTTTATTTTATTTTTATTTATTTATTTATTTATTTTTTTTTTTTTTTGGTGGGGGGGGGGTATTCATCGGACATCAATTTCTCTCCAAGGAATAAGTATCCATCATTCCCGAGGGAGGAGAAGGGGTGTATGGAAGATTTTTCAATATGTTTACCTTTAAAACGAATGGTTGAATCATCGATTTCTGATGATTTAAAAACAAATTTATCTACTTTTTTATCATTTTTCATAATAATAACAAAAATGAAAATCTTTAGAAAATTATGTTTTCTAAGATTATATTTTCTAGATCTAGCATAAAACTGATTGTATTCTGATTTATGAAAATCGTATGCATTCGCCAAAGGAAAGTATTTAGATAAATAATAAATTTAATAAATAACATTCTCTGTACTGCAAGAGTTTGAATGGGAAAATATGGACGAATGTTTTGTGATGGCCTCAATGTACAAGTTTTAAAAATGTTTAAGATTTGAGTCTAATGGAAATCGTGAACAAAAAAGAAAATCCCGGATGTTATTGAATGAGTAATATAGTGCATGGTCAGCAGAATTGCAGTCACAAAGATTTTCGCGCTTTAATTTGCAGCTGTTGCGGGAAGTCAAACCAAACGGTTTGGCAACTTTATCGCTAATTTGGCTATATTTTCTCCTATCCTTAATTATTTCTTTTCTTTTATGCATTTTCTTATCCTTAGATAAGATAGAGAAAGTATTGCTTTTTGGGTTAAATTTTGAAAACTGCGTTTTTTTAATACTTACGCGTTTTGAGGTCCCCTGACTCCAAATATCAAGTTTTTACGTTTGATCTCTGAGTGTGTATGTGTGTCTTTGTGTATGTCTATGCGTGTGTGCCTGTTATCAGCATAGCTAAAAAACAAATAATTCCAGAATATGAAAACTTAACATTCTAAATCAGTGTCATATAAGGATGCTGCACTTAGCTTTTCGTTGAGATCATGGAAATGGTTCGTGTACAGGGATATCCATAATAATTCAAATACATTAAGTATGTGGGTAAAATTTTTTGCTATTTACAGTTTAACATCTATAGCCTGTACTAAACAAAATGAAATGAACATATATTTTTTATATGCATAAAAGCATGTTTTGTGGAAAATATGGTATGAGAATCGTTCTCCTTTCCTTTACAGGTCTACCCAGGAATAAAAATTTCTTTATACCTATGCAGAGAACAAAATAAAAAAATTTTAAAGTGAAATTTTTAAGGCTTGTTTCGCGCATAATTACACGTTTTGAGGGTCCCTAAATACTAAAATGAAATTTTAAAATGTTAATCTTTGTGTATGTCTGTTATCAGCTAACTTTAGAACATATATTTGCAGACAATTTAAATTTTGTATTTTGAAGTTGATTATGAGGTTGCTACTTAAAATATTTGACTAAGATTAATAAGCTTCAAAAGTGGTGAGATCGAAGTTGATTGAATAATTTCAAATGAACTTTTAAATTTAATATCAACCAAGAATTATTTATAGTAAGTACTATATTTAACCCCCTCACTAAGAGAGTTATTCATCAAAATTTATTTGTTCCTAAAAGTAGTTTGAAATATTTGAAACGTAGATTTATATATAGTACTTGTTACCTTACACCTTAATCCGCAATTTGTGTTTATAGCATTCAAATGCTAGGTAAGAGTAAGAAAAAGTCGGATGAGTGCCACCAGATTATTATTAAAATTTAAATAAAAAACAGTCTTTTTTTTTTTTAATATTGATAATATATAATTAACTAGTTAGTTGGCATAGGTGGACTCTGCTCAGTTCCCCATCTTATTTATGTTCTCATATATTTCTAGTGCGAGACATATTATAATCATGTTAAAAGAAATGAATTTCGCCAAAGCTTGATAGAGTGACAGAATGAAATCCCCGCCTAATAGGCTATCCTTCGTTCACTTCGATATATTTATCTTATTCTAATCTATTAATTTATTTTATCAGGGTCAATTCCGTTGTTTAGTTTTCATGCTACTATTTCCAATGCAATAATCCTCAAAATTCATATTTGTATAAAAAATTTACAATTTCGCTATGCTGGTAAAATCGTAAATTACGAATAATTTACGAAATTTTCCTATTAGAATATTTGTATTCAATCATGTTCAAAAAAAATATTATAAATGTAATTTTGAAGTTGTCTAATGTATTTATGATCCTCAAAATGGAAGTTTATGCTCAATTTTACCCCATTCTGTCATTTTAAGTAAATCGTAAATTCCAAATAACTTACAAATTTTTTAAATTGGAAAAATCATAGTCTATGATATTCATGCCAGTATCCTAAATAATATTTCGTAAGTGGTTTGACATCTTTACGATGAAAACATCCCTCAAGATTGACGTTTATGCGAAATTTTGCTCTATCCTGCCATGTTAAGAAATTCGTAAATTTCCAATAACTTACGAAATTTTTATATTGGAAAATTCATAGTCAATAATATTCATGCCAGTATCCTAAATAATATTTCAAAAGTAGTCTGACATCTTTACGATGAAAATATCTCTCAAAATTGACATTTATGTCAAATTTTGTCCTATTCTGCCATGTTAAGAAATTCGTAAATATCCAATGACTTGCGAAATTTTCAAAGTAGCTTATTTATAGTTACTGATGTTCATTCCGGCATCAAAACTATTTTAAAACTGGTCTGACATTTTTACAGTAAAAAGTTTCCATTTAATGCACGTTTAAGTGAATTTTTGTCCTATTCTCCCATGTTAAGAAAATCGTAAATTTCTAATAACTTACAAAGTTTTTAAATTCGAATGTTGTAAATGAATAGGGTTCTTGCCAGTGTCGAAAGTAATACTTTAAAACTGATTTGACCTCTCTGCGACAATTTGTTCTTGAGATATTGTGTACACAGACTAACACACTAACACACTAACCCACTAACAGACACCCTACAGACAGACACCATACAAATTTTGTCATTTTCGGATTCCTCACACCTGAAAACGTGTAAAAAAGTCAAAAAACCGAGGTCGAAAATTTTCACGATACCTAAGTTCCCCATACCTATAGTATGATGGGGAACTAAAAGTAATTTTTATTTCATTATCTATTTATTTATTTATTTGGGTTTGGAAAGGGTCTGATAAATGAAAAAAAAAAAATATGTTTTATGATAAATCTATATTAATAAATCTGACTTTTGTCTGTACATTTTTCGTAATTAAAAAATTTTGCGATATCTTGAAGTTCCACACATCATGAGAGCCAAAAATGATTTCAGAAAACTTTCTCTTTCTATATGTGAGTGCATGTGTGTGTCATTGTGTGTATGTTTATAACGCTATTTTTGTCAGGATATTACATGAGAATGGCATCATTTTCCATTAATAAATTGCTTAGCCTCTGAATAAAAAAATTCTAATCTAATAAAGCCTCTGAAAATTAGATACAAAATAATAATACTAATACTTATTATAATAATAGAAATAATAATAAATAAATAAATAAATACAATAAAAATAAAATAAAAATGAAATAAAATAAAAATAAAAAAGCGTAGAAATGCATGCAATTTTTTCTTGTTGTTTTTATTCATTTTCCCCCTTTCTTCATCGAGCCTGACTTTATCGGTTTTCGTCCGGACTGGGCTCAGGCCTTAAACTTTCGGCTCGTGCAGACCTCTAGTATAACATTTTGTATAAAAATGCACAGATTTTTTTAAACTAAGGATTGTGAAATGAATTTTCTTTTGTTCATATAATATTGATAATCATTCAAGAAAACTTTTTATACAATCGGCAGCAAAATTACTGAACACATCCACATTTTTCATATACCATTTTTTTTTTTTTTTTTAATAGTTTGACCGTTATTTTTTATCACAAACTTACTTTTCTATGAACAGCATAAGACTAAGATCATGACTCGATAAATATTTACTCAAGAAAACAATAATGTGCACGAAATTTTTATACGATATAAGAGCTATATAAAAAATAACCTATTTTAAACTTTTATTTTCCATATAAAGCTCTAAAGATAGATTTCAGGAGATTTCTTCTTCTTCATTTGAAATCAAGCATATTTTAAGGCATTAACTGTAGGGTTTATCACTAAATTAAACAATATAGTGAAGAAGAGATGGAAACTTTTTTATAAACAATGAGATTCGAATTATTTTTCTCTTTTGTTAATTACGAAATTTATTACTAAAAAATAAATAATTTCTGTATTATACTCGTATCAATAAAAATATAACTATTTTTTCTTTGAGTGACACAACTATAATACAAAATTAGTTACGCTGGGACCATCACAAAACTTTCTTTTATATCATTCTATATGAACAAAGTTAGCTACGATTAGCATTTACAGAATTTTAATCAACTTACCATCATATAAAAAACTTTTTATATATGTAATTTCGTGTAATTTTCAGCAATAGATGCTGAAATGTAGACTGTAGACATCTAGAAATCGTAAAAAGTAATAGCAGCACAACTTGTTTGCCAATTTGTATCCGAATTCAATCAGAATAAATTTTAATAATATATTTTTCACATACCAAGTTTGTGGTATTTAAATGACAAAAGTTGAAATAAAATTTTAACTAAACGGGTAAAACTTCAACGTAGTAGCGCCACCTAACATAGCCGATATGGAAAATTAATTTATTTAACTTTACAATAGCCATCTCACAAACGAAATGTGATGCTTTTAAATATCATAGAAACTGATATACTGCCTTCCCGTTAACAAGATTAAATTGCAGCATAGCAGAAGCACCTGTCGACCGATATGCACCCAAATTGAATCAGCAGAGATTTACATAATGCTGATCTCATATATAACTTTAGTGCATTTATGTATCATACAAGTTCTGATACAACCTTTCCTTATATGGGATCACATTATATCAGCGCCACAAAATGGACAATAATATCTTAAAAGCTAATAAGCACTAATTTACTTCCTGGTCCATTCAAATGTTATGTTACTTTCCGTCAATTGCTTCTTGAGAAACCGCGTCCACATTTATTTATTTCTATTTATTTCTTTATTTTTTAACGAACTCACAGTCATTTTCAAGTGAAAAAAAAAGCCAAATCATACTCAGAAGTCACAAAACGTGTATATTTATCGAAAACCGGAAGTTAAACATTTTCACAAATCTAGTGCTTTTTTCTTATGTAAGTAACAAACATAATAATAATAAACAGTGAAGTGATCATACGTTGTAAATAATCTATGATATTGTAAATTTAGAAGCTGAAACAATAAAAAAAAAAAAATAAATAAAGTAGCTAAAAATTTTGTTTTCCTTATTTATTTATTACTTTCTTCTATAATAAAAAGAAGAAAGGTTTGATTCGTAAATATTTTTGGCTCCCGCGTTTCGATAGATTTTTCCCTTTTTAAGATGTTCTAATAAAAAATTGATATTTCTTAGAAAATGCCAGTTTGTCTGTGTGTTTGGACATGTGTGATAAGAATTTTGTGTCATCTCTAGGTCAAAAACTAATGAACAGAATTTCCTGAAAACTTATATTTTGCTCCCCCTTGATATCAGTTAGTGATTATTACCCCCCCCCCTTTTTTTTTACACATATAACGCTCAACAGGTCGCACTGTCATTTATTTTTTTCAAAATTTTTAATATTACAATAAAGGAAAAAATTTCTTATAAATACACACAATAGGGATTTCTTTAGTTGAACATTGTCAAACTGATTTTTTAAAAAATATTAACGGTGAACAAGACTTTTAACAAGAAGAATAGCAATCCTTCCCCCCTCCTCGGGTGTGTAAATTTTTATAATATTTTTTCAAAATTACTCGTTGATATCTTTTAAAACGAACGGTTGAATCAATTATCTGTGATAATGTAAAACAAAGTTATCGATATTTAAAAAAAAAAAAAAAGTTAATATTATTATTATATATATATATATATATTTTATTTTGTTTTTCAATTTTACTGTGTAAAATGTGTGATTTGATCTAAACTATGTGAATTGTATTAGAAAATAAAGAAAAAAATTGTGTGATAGTCACAAGACACTAGTTTAACATTTCCTGTAATTTATTGTAATTGATTCGTATAAGCAGGCATGCGATTATTTTAGTTGCGATCAAATTTTTATATTTTACTTCATAATAAACGTCAATTATTTTGCAAAATATTATTAAATAGATACGCAATAACACGTAATATTAAAAAAAAAAAAAAAAATCTGAATAAAAATCTTGAGTTTTGTATTTCTCACAAAAATAATAAATATAATTAAATTAAATTCCTTTTCAATTAATAATATAAAAGTGATATACATTTTGCTGAATCTTGAATCTTAAAAAAAAAAAAAAAAAAAAAAAAAAAAAAAAACGAAAAAATTCGCCAAACTGGGAAATTTTTATTGGGTTTGCCAGTTATGACAACGGAAGCACTTGGACTCCAAGGTCCAAGATAGATAACGGTAACTTTTTCTGTCATTATTTTCATTGCGTGTAGTTTAAGATTTCTTCCTGACATTTGGATACACTATCTACAGATAAGTTTATTCTACACAATTTTCATATGTCTAGTCTAGGATTTCCATAGTTTTGCCCAAATCTGCATTCAAATTTAACAAAATTAAATAAATTAAAGTTTTCAAAAACCATAAAAAATAAACAAATAAATAAAGAGTAATAATAATAATTTGAAAACATTATTTTTTTAAATTTTTCATGCTAACTACCTTTTAATTATTTATTATTATTATTTTTTCCCCCATTCGATTTTGTATTATTACAGTTTAATGTTAGATATATTTAAGTATATTTGTTTAGATTTTATTGTTAGACTGTAGTATTGTAAAATCAAGGGAAAAATAGTTAGCAGCCGGCTCTCTAAAAATTTTAAAAATATTTTAAATTTTAAAATTTATTTATTTTATATTTAAAAGATTTTCAAGAAATTTTATCATATTTTATATTGTTATATTTCAATGCATGTGTAAGTAAAATTCATAAACTCTAAATCAATACTTTAAAATTAAATCTTCACAAAATCGATAATAAATAGATTAATTAACTAATTTTAATTTTTTTTTAATACTTCTCTTAAATATTTTTATTTTCTCCCATCATTTGTACATTATTACTCTTTATCAATAGAATATATAACATATCTAGGTATTAATTTGTGAATTCATTGATAAGTTAAAGTTTTAAAAATAGTTCTATGTTTGAATGCCAAAAGTTTGCAATAAGTTTCAGTATTTAAACATATACAGTCGGTAACAAAAGTGTCCGAACACTAGCAAAAATTCCTATGTAAAAAAAGTACACTTCATACGGTTTTGTTAAATAAATCTTTATCGAATCATGTTCTTACACTGACTAAGAATAGGATTCGACAAGGATTTATTTAATACAACCTTACGAAGTGTACTTAATTTACATAGGAATTTTCGTTAGTGTTCGGACACTTTTGTTATCGACTGTATATATATATATATATATATATATATTTAACTTAACAAGAATTTCGCAAATTAATTACCCAAATATGGTTAGGTTCTATTGTTAAAATATATTAATGCAAAATCAAAGGGAAAAATAATAATTAGTCAGTAAGGAGCATCTTAAAACTTTTCAGTTTTCTTTAATTATAGTTTAAAAAAAAAAAAAAAAAATGAAAATACTGTATGTTATTATATTTGAAGACATGTACGTAAAATTTTATAACACAAAGGCACACGTACATACAAATGAATCACAAAATCCAAAGGGAAGAAAAATGAAAGAAAGAAAAGAAAAAAAGAAAAAAAACAAACAAACATAGACAAACAATATGAAGGTGATTCTTAATATTTCTAAATGTTTTAAATTATTTTATTTTATTTATTATTATTATTTTATTATTTGTTTTGTTTGCAGAAACAACTTTTAATTAATTATTTATTTATTGTTCAAAAAGTTTTACCACATTTTATACTGCTATATTTCACTGCATGGTGTATGTAAAATTTATAAACTCAAAATCAATAATTTAAATAAATTTTGCATACGCATGATTTGAAATATGAAAATATTAAGGAAATTTCACGGAATCTATTTAAATATATATATATATATTTATTTATTTATTTAACGTATTTAAAATACACCGCTGTTCAAAATTAAAGGAACAAACCTGCTTTCCTATTTTCTTCTTTTGTACATAACTTTTAAACAAATAAACACATGGACATAAAATTTGGCTGGCATGTTCTTTATCATACCATTATTCGAATTTTACATAACTTTAGCATAAGCAATAATTTTAAAGTAATAATTATTAATTTTTCTCAAAAGTAAGCTTTGGAAAGAATGAAAAATTTCAACAATTTTAGTAAAGAAAACTTAATGAAAAATTGTGTTAATGATGCATTATAGACAAGTGAACACGCACATGCCCTCAAATGTTAAAAACAAAATCCTGATTTTTCTTTCTGTGTTCATTTCTCTTTTACTTTAATAATGGAATTTTTGAAAAAAAAAAAAATAATAATAATAATAATAATTACTAATTTGTATAAACTGTGACCATCACTAGAATAATAAAAACGTCGATAAATAATTTAATAATGAACGTTTTATCCGATTTTCATGTTTCTATGTAAAATTAAAAAAAAATATTCACACGCGAAAAAATAAAGAAAGAAAAAAAAAAAAAAAAAAAATGACTACAAGAAAAAATTTTCGGTTTTAATCTACAAATAAAATATAGATGCACGTACATCTTTAACCTATCTGTAATGCACCTTCATGACCATTTTTCATTAAGTTTTCTTTTCTAAAATTGCTGAAATTTTTCATTTTTCCAAAGTTTATTTTCGAGAAAAATTTACTGATTTTTAGTTTAAGAATTATTACTTATGCTAAAGTTATATAAAATTCGATTCATGGTATTTTAAAAAACATGCTATCCAAATTTTATACTTCTGTGTTTATTTGTTTAAGAATTATGTGGAAAAAAAGAAAACGAGGAAACAGTTCATTGTTTTAATTTTGTACACTTGGGTACTTCTTTTAACTAATTTTTATTTTTTGTTTTCCATTGACTCTGCATTATTATAGTTTAAAAATAGAATATGTAACATATCTGGGCATTAATCTGAGATTCCATTGATAATTTAAAATTTAATAAAAAATTTTTGTGTTTGAATGCTAAAATTTGCAGTAAGTTTCAAAATTTAGACATAAAAATATATTTAAGTTTTTTTGCTTAACTTATTAAAATCAATATCAAAATATGGTTATATTCTATTGTTAAATTATAATGATGCAAAATCTAGGGGGGAATAATAATTAGTTAGCAGGGGGCATATATCTTAAATTTTTTCAAAATATTCCAAATCTTGAATTTATTTATTTGTTTTTGAATTCAAATATTTATCCAGAATATTCAAAATACTTGATCGTTTCTTATACCATATTACAATGCACTACACAAAAAGGAAAAAAGGAAAGAAAAGATAAATAAGGAAAGGAAGGAAAAAAAGAAAAATAAAATAAGTAAATAAAATAACAAGTGCAGAACTTTGAATAGACACTATAAAATTCAAGAATTCGAAGAAAATGGAAGAACTCGCAACAATTGTTCCGGGTCGAGAAAAGACATAACCCTTCATCAACCGAACAAAGTAGGCACGAATGCTGCAAAAAAAACTGCAACGTAGCTCTTGTATTTTCAGCACTCGTGCCTACTATGTTCGTCTGACGAAGGGTCGTGTCTTCTTTCGACCCGGAACAATTGTTGCGAGTTCTTCCATTTTATGATACAAGACATTTTTAGCACGTACAAAGAACGTTCAAAAATTGTTTACATAACGTTGTGAGAACGTGTGTATAGAACGTTTTCAGAACGTTTCTACACTATTTTAGAACGTTTACAGTACGTTTTCTAGAACGTTCTGAAAATGTGTATAACGTTTTGAAAACGTTCTAAAAACGTTTAGAACGTTCTGAGACCGTGTACATAGAACGTTCTCAGAACGCTTCTATAACACCGATGGTGATAGTTACACGTTCATTGAACGTTCTCTGAACCGTACTATTGTACGTCTTCAAGATGGACAGATAGACGTCTATAACACGTTCAGAGTGAACGTTCTTAGAACGTGTTTGCAGAACAATTTTTGAACGTTCAGAGAACGTTTCGGTGCTGCTTGGGTTGGCCATAATGATAAAGAATTTTTCTTTGTGTCCCTGTAAAAAAACTATAAGTGCTACATTCACCAAAATCTATAGGGTTCGTACTATGGTGACTTACAATATACGTACCAACTTTCAGCTTATTCGAACAAAGCGTTTAGACGCTAGCGTGTTCACTCACAGACATACACACATACATACACACATACATACACACATACATACACACATACATACACACACACATACATACATCATCGTAAAAATAGTGAAAACGGACTCGTTGGACCTCGAAACGTATAGAAACATCGAAATCTCGAATTCGGATTTTTGACATGATTACAATACTTTCCTCACTAGTGTTCGGAAAGTAAAAAGCGACATTCGGACACGATGACACACACACAGACACACACACACACACACAGGCAAAATTTTCTGAAGTCATTTTCGGATTTCATGGGGTGTGAAACGTGAAGATATCGCAAAATTTTTCGATTCTGACAAATTTACAGACAAAAGTCTGATTTTATTAATATAGATTACAGTCTTCGTAAACGATTATTATCTATGAAATTTAAGAATAAATGAACTACTAACTACTGAATAATTAATAATCTACTAAATAACCACTTGTCCGGTTACAGTTTTGCAGTTTTTACATAAAAACTGAAATTAGAATATTTCTATACAATAAATTTGCAATTAAAAAAAAAAAAGCTTATCTGAAATAATTAACATTTTTAAAAAGCGATGTATTTTAGCCAAGAATGAAAATTTAATGTAATATACCTTCAAAATATTTTCAAATCCAGTATCAGGCCTCACAATGTTCCCAAAATTCTACGCCCATTTTATTATATTGTCACAACAATTTTAAAATAATACATTTTAACCTAATATTTTAGCATGAAAAGAGTCAAAAATATTAGAGAAAAATTTCTTTTTGATGGTTACTAGTAAAAACATAATAAAATAATTGTAAAACTTTAGGAATGCTCTGCAATGTCCAGTGGCGGATCTAAAGAGGGGGGGGGGGGTGCTAAGGGGCTGACCCCACCCCCAGAAGAAAAAAAAAGCACTGTCATTCACAATTGAATATTACAATTGTAAATTTTTTATTGATCTGGAATAACATCTTGAAAAATCTCTTGCTAAGAAACTATAATTTTTTATTAAAATCCACAATCAACTGATTAGAAGAAAACCATATTTATTGACATTTTATTTTTCCGACTGAGTGAAAATAATGCCTGGACCGGGACTCGAACCCCGGATCTTTGACTTACAAGGTCAAGGCTCTACCAATTGAGCTATCCAGGCCGACACCCCAGTCAGCATTACTCACTCAGACAACTTTTAGGCAGATTTAGCGCATTAGACATTTAGTAACCTATTAGACTTTTAGTGCATTATTTTCACTCAGGCGGAAAAATAAAATTTCAATAAATATGATTTTCTTCCACAGTTGATTGTGTGATTTTAATAAAAATTATAATGTCGCTTTGTTTGTCTTTATAACCAAAATGATGATGCGCTGTATCTCACGAAAAAATCCACAGAATTCTACGAAACTTTATATTTTGTTATAATATGATATAAACTAATGTTGTTTAGAATTTGGTATATATATTCTACTGCTTCGTCAATTTACAGGAAGGCTATACCTGAAATTCTATAGTGTATAACTTTATATGTGAGGGGCGCTGTTACTCTGAATTTTTCCCTATTTCCGTAAAAGCTGTATTTTAGTCTTTCTCAATTTATAGGAAGACTATACCTCAACTAAATGAATTAACTTTATATGTGAGGGGCGCTGTTACTCTGAATTGTTCCTTATTTTCGGAAAAGCTGTTCTTTAGTTTTTGTTATGTATAACTGCACCAAAATTTGTATGAAGTAAAGTGCTAGTGGAAAAATATACTTATTCAATTTTTTGCATGTCGGCTGATAGGTGACGCTGTTATCCTGCCCTTTTTAAGTTGTCAGTAAGTTTTCCGATAAATTAATAGTTTAATGCGATATAGAACAATGTTTTGTGATGGCCGCTATATACTAGTTTAGTGCAACAAAACTATTCTAAAACAGAAAATTCAATAAATAAATCAATGAAAAGAAAGGTCTTTATAGAATATGATACACATACATATACACTCAGCTGAAGAAAAGTTTGGGTTTATTTAGTAATCATAATATTTGCTATTGAAGTCAGAGGAATTCAAGTCGTAGGAGAAATTTCAAAGATTTTTATTATTGAAAATTTAACATCGGTTGGTTGAAAAATGTTAAGTAGTACAACTCTGACGAGAAGTGGGAAAAATCTTTTCTTATTCGAAAAATTTTAAACATTATAAATTTAAAACATTGATTGAAAAAATTAATGAATGACAATTATCAATGTTTTATCAATGTTGCAAAAATACCGTTCACTGTTTTGGTTTATTTTAACATTAATAATAATAATAATAATAATAATAACAATAAAGAACTGTTTTCTTATAATTTTGTACATTCTGAAAATGTGTGCTCTATTTGATTAGAAATCTGAAAGATTTCTGAATATTATCAAATCAATTGTCATTAAATAAAAGAAAAAACTAATAAACATTTTTATTTTGCTTAATAAACTTGCTTCTTGAATGTATATTTATTTGATTTTAAAAATCTGGAGGTACTACAGGACTTCCTGAACATTTAGTAATTAATGGTTTTTAAAATTAATATAAATAAGAGAAATTAAAAAGATGAAAGAAAAAATCATAATAGGATGTTTGAGTGTTTTCCCCCAAGTTGCATGTCGTTTAATGGATCGCGATGTATCCGAATTCTTTTGTGCACCCCTGTGAAAAAAATAAAATCTATAAGCTCTCAATATCAAATATTGATTGGTTTCTCAAGTTTTAAACAATTCAACATTCCTAAAGCTAAATAATGTGAGCCTATAGACCGCAATGTGTAAAATTTCTATTTGCAAATCTTTACGGTTCTAGCGATAATAACCTATAACAAACCAGCTAATTTATATCTTAATTAAATGCAGAGTTTAGACGCTATCTAATTTTAAAATTTTGGTTCCGTTTGCCATAAAGGTGAAGAATTCTGTTTTGTGTTCTTGTAAAAGAACTATAAGTTCTGTACTCATGACAATCCACATAAAATCCATTTAATTTGTACGGTGATGATCTGCAACCTAACTTCCAAACTTTAGCTTAATTGGATAAGCCGTTTAGAAGTTATTTCACTTTAAATAACACTGCTCTGCAAAAAATCTGATACCATTCTTGCTGATTTTTAAGTAAAATTACCTCCTGAATCCTAATATGACTCCCATTTTGCCCAGTCACCCACCGTTTTTTAGATACACCAACCCCTCTCTCAATTTCTTTCCCTGTTCGATAATTTTATGACCATGAATTTGATTTCTAGAATTAAAAATCATTAATTTAACACCTAAAAACAAAAAATATGTATAAAGTTTAAAAAATAACATTAATAACAGATTAAAAATAATATTAAGATATGTAATGCATAATTTCAGGGCAAATCCTCCCCCCCCCCCAAAAAAAAAAAAAAAAAAAAAAAAATCCCTTGTCGCAAATGTCCATGTTTTAGAATTTCCCAACTCTGTAGCCCCTCAGAAGATATTTAACGGTTAAAATAATCCTCCCCTAATAAAAATCAAATTTATAGCCACAAAATCACCGAAAACTGATAAAAAATATGGGATTACTTCTAAAAAACAGTGGGTGATAGGGCAAAATGGGCGTCATATTCGTATTTAGGAGGACATTTTACATAAGAATATGCTGAAATGGTGTCAGAGGCAATTTTCATGCCGAGCAGTGTAATTTAAATTCGTAGGCCATAATGATAAGGAATTTTCTTTGTGTCCCATTAAAAATCTATAGGTGTTAGATTCTTAAAAATATAGACAGTTTGGACGACAGTGACCAGTAGCATCCCTATCAACTTTTACCTCAACTAAATAAGGAGTTTAGACACTATCTCATTCTAATAATTATAAATCCACAGGCCATAATGATAAAG
This sequence comes from Salticus scenicus, assembly GCA_963930645.1. Taxonomy (NCBI): domain Eukaryota; kingdom Metazoa; phylum Arthropoda; class Arachnida; order Araneae; family Salticidae; genus Salticus; species Salticus scenicus. The sequence goes on from OZ005662.1 coordinate 158,164,993, forward strand.
AATATTTCTTTGTGTCCTGTAAAAAAACTATAAGTGTTAGATAATTAAAAATTTATACAGTTCGTGCGACGGCAAACAATAACATTCTTACCAACTTTTAGCTCAAATGGCATTTGGATGCTATTGCATTTTAAATAATTTAAATTCATGGACTGCAATGATAGAAAAATTTTATTTGTCTGTTGCAAAATATTTACTACTTGCATGATTTAAGGCCAAAACCTCGCAAGTTCTACAGTAGGCAGATACTGTAAGCAGCAAAATTATTGAAGCACTAGCAATAATTCCTACTTATAAGATGATCATTTAATACTGTTTTGTTAAGTAAATATTTATTGAGTCTTGATATTAATTTTATACTGTTTATGAAAAAAGTAAGTTGTTAATAAAAGTTATTAATCAAGCTTAAAAAAAGGGGGGGGGGGGGGCGGAAGGAAAAGTGTCGCTATGTTCTTCAATAATTTTGCTGCCCTCTGTAGAAGGCGGTTCCTTTATGGTGTGGGGGCGCTATTTCTATTTCGTATGCAGGAAAATGCGATCTCCATACAGCTTAGAAAAAAATGAACTCGAACAAGTTACCAAAGAATACTATTTCGAAGTCTGATAGCCTTCGACCCATTTCTAAAAGATGCAAAATGGAAGTTTCAGCAAGATAATGCACCCAGCAATACATCTAAATCAACAAAAGAGGGACTTAAAAAAAAAAATTGCTATTGTTACAAAATTGTAAATAATTGTGTGTATTTTTGTATAAATTCTTTTAAAGAGGCTTGGTAAGTTGATAAAGTGCTAATTTTGTGCATTTCTAGTCGTTTTAGCGTTGAAATAGCCTTATTTTCCCTTAAAAACGCATTAAAAAGCCCCAATAAGGCAGGTAATGTATTTGGCTCCAAATTTGGCGACTTTTTCCCACCTTCGCGATTTTTTTGGCGACCTTGGCCAGAAAATCCTTATAAGGGATATAGCAAATATGGAAACTCTAATCTGATTGGCTGATGAGATACGGAAATTTTCGGAACTTTCCACACTTTTCTACAGAGGTATATAAGGAACGCTCTCTCACCAAGGCAGTCAGTTCAGTTTTCAGCCAGCTTCGCTAATACTTGCTTTGCTTTGAGCCTCTTTGAAAGAGACTTGCTTCAAGTGTTATTGCTAATGCAGTTTGTACTGTGGATTTGCTATTGGCAGCTGTTGTTTAAGCTGTGTTTACTGGTTGAATTGAAGCTAATACTTGGTTTATAGACCTGTATTTTTCTGGAACTTTCTGTGAATAAATTACTGAATTTTTTTAAGTTTGGCCTTTCATTCTCGGACAACTCACGAACCCCCAAGTACGCAACACTATTATAGCTTGGGCAAATCAAAGCCCTGACCTAAGTGCCATAGAAAACCTGTGGGGTTATTTGTTTCGTCAAATATAGGAACAACATCATTCAACGTATGAGTTAGACGTATGGCCATTATGGAGAAATGAGATAATATTGCCTAAAGTTTTCTTAAAAAATTAATTAACTAGATGTCATATCGTGCGTTTCAAGTGATTCAGAGAAATGCTAGGGCAACCTCTTACTCGAATGAGAAAACTCTCATTTTTTACATGTGGTATTATAATTTTAAAACAGTTATTTTTTACACTCTCTTTTTCATTCAGATGATTCATTTTTTTTTTCTAAATTAATTCCATTTATGTTTGTTGATTTTTTTTAATAAAAACTTGATGTACTTGCATAGAATATTTTTAATTTTCATTGAAATACTTCTTTTATTACCTAAATAGCAAAATCTGCTGTGGTCTTATAATTTTGTAACTGACCTGTAATTATAATTTCATACTAATTTTAATATAATCATATACTATTAAAATTTTATGTAATATTTAATTTTCTTAAAGATCTACACTGTAAAAAATTTGCCTCTTTTGCTGCCAGAAATTCTCTGTAATTTGAGAAAATACGTTCTGACAATGTAATTTTTTCGCAAATTATGCGTATTTTCTCAAATTACAGAGAATTTCTGCCAGCAGAAAAAGGCAATTTTTTTACAGTGATATTTATTAATATAACTGTATTTTGTGTACTAGAACTGTATTTCGTGTTGAGTTTCTTGTATAACAGAAAATTAACAATAATTATTGCGGATCGCGGATCCGTTTTCGGGTCTGAAGCCGTGGGTTCTGGTCGGTTGCTTGTCGTTAGTAATTCTGCAGGTCGGGTACAGTTTAAGATTACCCGACCCGCACAAGACTTTAGTTTCGACAAATCATTCGTTAGCTTTGTTTTGGAAATCTCAAATTTAATCCTTATTTAAGTATTCAAAGATTATTTGCGTCTGTTTTTATGCACGTCGCTATATGCTACACATTCAACACGCAGAATTCAAATTCAAGCAGAACTGAATCGAAATCAAACATTAGCAAAATTCGGTCTGCGTTAATCATTGGTATTCACCCAGACAGCACATAGCCTCCCCAGGATATCTTCAAGATGTCTTCTGGATGAAAATACATCCCAGAAACGTTCTTAAGATGTACTGTGGATAAGTTAACCCTAACTGTGCTGTTAGGGCAGCACTCTGATTCGTCGGAAGTATATCCCCTAAATTTTTACTTTCTTCTGTATATATATAAAGAGAGAACATATTCGATTCGTGAAAATTTTTGAACTCCCGTTTTCGATGGATTTACACGTTTTCGGATGTCCTGAACACGATTTGGTCATTTTTAGAAAATGTCTGTCTGTGTGTATCACAAATTTTGTGGACACTGTATCTCACGAACCAATAAACAAAATTTAATTAAACATGGTATTTAGTTGGACCCTGACATAAACTGGTACTGATTAGATTTGGGAATCAATCGCTCAACAGGTGGCGCTGTGATCCCATTTTTCTAAATTTTTAACAGGGCAGAATAGGACAAAATTTTTCAAAAATATACATCATGAGAGTTATTTTTATCATGTGATAGTAAAATTAATACCAATTATTGTTAATAGTAGTAGTAAACTATGAAAAAACTTTGTGCATATGGAAGCATCGCTTCCCCCCTGGAGGGAAAGTAACCCCTCAGGGTGTGTAAATTTTCAATATGCGTACCTTTCAAAAGATCCTGTAACATCTTTAAAACGAATGGCTGAAACATAGATCTCTGATAGTTTAAAACAAAGTTATCGATGTTTTCAATTTTTAACAAAAAAAAAAAAAAAAAAAATCTGATGTTGCACAAAACTGACTTTCTTTCGGCATTTAGTGCTATAATTCTGTCAGATAAATATCATCTGCATTCATCATGGAAAATAATTTTCATAAGTAATAATTTAATAAATAATTTGTACTGCATGAATTTGTGTAAAATTATATAGAAGAAAAAGTTGTGGTGGCCTTAACATACTAGTTTCAATTTGATTTTATTGTCAGCCGTTGTGATCTTATGCGAGACGAGCTAGCTACTCAATTTTATAGCCAGAAACTTGGTAACTCGTGACCAAATTAGAACGCATAATGAGTCATTTGCATATATTTTAACCATTACTAGTCTTACTAGTTATATATGACTAAACGAATTATTTCACAATGCAATTTCCTTTTTCACATACGCATATCCAATTTCGATATATTTATTTAAATAAAAAAGAAAAATATTAATTTTATTTGAATATCAAGGAAATTTATGGCAGAAATTCTTCCTAAACTTTAATCGACTTGGAGCAAAAACAAATGCTTTTAAATAACTACAAACACAAAATGTTAAAAAATAAACAAACAAGTTTAAAATATATAAAAAGGAAAAATACACCCTGCGACAAAAAGATAGGAACAAAGGGTTTTTTCTTTGATTTTTCATAAAATAACGTTATCTAAATTGTGCTTATCATTTATTATTATTATAAAATAACACTATTCCTGGACTAATTTTTGTTTTAAGACTAATTTAGAAAAGTTTTAAGACTAAAATTTTTCTAATTTAAGACAACACTCCGCGACAAAAAGATAGGAACAAAGGTTTTTTTTTAAATTTTTCATAAAATAACATTATCTAAATTGTGCTGATCATTTATTATCATAACAAAATATTACCATATCAAAAACATATTAAATATTTGAATCATATTCAAAATATTCATATTCAAAATAATCATATTCAAAAAGAAAAAAAAAAAAAAAAAAAAGACCTTTGTTCCTATCTTTTTGTCGCGGAGTGTTGTCTTAAATTAGAAAAATTTTAGTCTTAAAATTTTTCTAAATTAGTCTTAAAACAAAAATTAGTCCAGGAATAGTGTTATTTTATAATAATAATAAATGTTAAGCACAATTTAGATAACGTTATTTTATGAAAAATCAAAGAAAAAACCCTTTGTCCCTATCTTTTTGTCGCGGGGTGTAAGTGTATTAATGACATTTATCCTTCTATTTACATTTTTCAAAATATGATAAATGGCAGTTTGACAATTAAACAGTAATAATAATAATAATAAACTAATTTAAATAAAAATCCCAGTTTTTAGTATAGTTGTAAATTCTTATATATTTAAAGAAATATTCTAAAACAATCTTCGAATTTCAATCATCCATTTTGAACAAATTAGGATAAAAAGATTTACCTGTAAAAATGATGAAGTTTTATTGAAAGATTGCAAAAATCTTGCAGCAATAAAAGCTGAAATCTAACACCTTTTACTCCCCCCCCCCAAAATAATAATAATAATAATAATAATGATAAAATAAATAAATAAATAAAATATAAATATAAATAAATAAATAAATAAATAAAATAAAAATAAAATAAAATAAACTCGCCCAATTAAAATTGTAACCTGAATTTTAATTACTAACTTAAATTAAAATATGTGGCACAACTAACTAGAAAACATGTAAAATGAATTTACACACGAATTAAAAATATACAGTCAAACAAATAAAAACTTCAAATTTGCAAGAGATTCGGAGTAAAGAAATTCTTTTGTTTAGGACTCCTGGCATTTTTAACATTTCCGAAAACTGCTCTTAGTTTTATATCTCGAGGGTGACAATAATGAATTTAATTGTTATAAACTTCGAAAGTCACATTTTATTTGACGGTAGAATGCTCTTTATAATTAATTCTCTTTGTGTGACAAGAGAATATTTAGTTCTCGTTTCAGAATTTTGAGTTAGGAAAAGTAACCAACCTTGTATTTCTCTAATCTGTAAGCGTGTAATAATATAAAACATTTGTATCTATATCAATATAGAATTCATTCAGTTGAATCTGTTTAAACCTATTTAAAGGTAATACCTAAGAACTCATACTTCTTTACGAATTGAATATGGCATACTTTAATATCATATATCATATATCATCTATGAATATATATATCATATATCATATATATATGATATATCATATGACTTTTTTTTTTTTTTTAATAATGCATAACAAAATTATGCATTATAAAAAATTCTCAAATAATTAAATAAATAATAATAAGAAGAAGAAGAAGAAGAAGAATAGTAATAAATTGAAATATTTAAGAGTGGTATGTATATGTAATACAAAAGTTATCGATAACCCCAAATATGTAACATTCGATATGAAAATATGTATCATCGTTACGGTTTATTCATTGTTATCAGATATGAATTATAGGGTTACAACAAGATATGTCTGAATTATTATTATCTATTTTGTTAAAGATTTTATAAGTATTTTACAAAATTATTGTTGTATTACCTTAAATTTTATTGACATATAATTTGACTATTATTATTAGGCTAAAACGTTTAAGGTCTGAAATAAAAAATCATCTTAGAAATTGCGTAAAATAAATTCGTTTTTTAAAATGGACATTATTACTTTTTTTTTTTTTTTTTTTACACGTAATTAAAAAGAAATTTTCTATTTAATTGCAATTTCCTAACGGTTTTGACGACATGTAACATGAGCAGTTCTGTTACACTTTTCATTATAAAAAACATTTATGTAAATAAAATATAATATGTGTATCCATTAATCCGTAGATCTATTAATCCATAAATCCATCAGTAAGCATGGAAAGTAATTTTGCTGTGAAGTTAGAAATCAGTTATAGAGATTAAAAACCTTGCTATTAATAATCAAAAGTAAAGTATTTATTAAAATGGTGCAGTTTATTTCGTTAAATTTGAATCGATAGAATTCACACTTTCATGCATGCAATCTAAAAAAAAAAAGATTTTGGCAATTTTTTTTTTCTTATATTTTTGAGTCAGACTACCGAAACCTATAACTCGAGATACCCACTGCAGATCCTGAAATGGTGAATCCTTGATCCGAAAGCAAAATATAATTTATTTTTATACATTATATTTATCTTCGAGTCTCAAGTTGGCCATTTGAAATCACAAATAGGGCTATTAGATGACCCGTGCTCTTAGATTGCCGAAAGCTGAATATAAAACTTCATTTTTATTAGGTGATGCACGTTAGATTAGGTTTCTACAGTTTGAAAATAATTTAAATGTATCAATCTGTTTGCAAAACCTAATGACTGTTTTCTCTGGATACCAATTAATTTATATAGAAACAGAGTAACATAGAGCAACACACCAACTGGCACAAGAACATCTGCCACAATGACACGGAGTTGACACAGCTTTACGTGTACATACTGTATTGTATGTTGCGAGGGTGAAAAAATATTTAGGTGTCATAATTTTCCAAAGATAAAAAGTTCAATATGTTTATTAAAAGTTCAATATGTAAGTGGTATCATCCTGAAATGAATGGAAGTTTCGGTTTATGTTTGTAATTACCATCAGTTGGTAAGATCGCTAAGTACGAAGATACGGGCATAATTATCATAGATCTAACAATGGTCTACGTGACTTTTATCTTTTGAGGTTGTTTTCCGACGATTTTGCGTTTCAACATGCTATATGTGCTGACTTGCTTTAGTATTGAATCATGATTCTATTACTACATTAGTATGCTGTGTCCATCACAAAACATTATTCTATATCATTCTGCATAACAGCGCCATTCATCGGTTAACATGCACAAAAATTAAATTGCGTAGTTTCTTACAATAAAAATTTCCCGTATGCAGATTGATGCAACTTTAATCATATTTTTAATATCATATTTTTAATAATTTTCACTTTGCTTTGTTATCATTTTAAAGATGATTCATTATTTTAAATCAAAAGTTAATTAAATCTTTTTTTTTTTCAATCGATATATCTATTTATATAAATTTGATTTCGGAACGAATGGATTAACTTCTTTTTCTATATCAAATTATGTAAAGTATCCTTAAATTTCATGTACAAATTTAGAGTTTAAATTGAGTATAATTACAATACTTGAGAATGACACCAGAGAAATTAATATAAATTACTTATCTTAATTATCTTATAAAATTACATCGAGCAGTTGAAAATCTCTTTCATTTAATATGCTATTTTAATTATAAATATTACTTAAATCAATATTTGGTGGAAGTATAAGTACTATAAGATTTCTAAAAGAAAAAGAAATATTTTTAATATTTATTCAGAAAAAGAAAAGTGAGGGGGAAAAATGAAAATATAGACTATTTACTTTTAAAGGATTACAAATATAGAGTTACAAAGACTCTAGATATATATTACAGTCTAGTTACAGAAACTTTTTAAAGAAAAAATAATAATGTTGCTAGGAAAATATCAAGATGACATTCAACCCTTTTAAGTGGAAATCGTCTTACGCTAATCCGAACCAATATTTTTTTTTTCTTATTTTGACGCAATGAAAATATATTTTTACGATAATTTCGACAGATTATGATTTTTTTTTATCTATTATATGAAAATAAAACGAAAATTATTTTAAGTACTTAAATATTTCATATTGTACAAGCAATAACCACTGCCAATATATTTCAAAATAATTCCGATATTCTGAAAAAATTCTGTATATTCCGAACATAGCCTCCTAAACTAGATGCCTGTCGCGTTGCTCTTAAACTTGGCAACAGTTGAAGCGGTAGACAGCGCCACCTGGGACAGATTTCGCGACTATTTTATTCAACAGCCTCCAATAATTTTTTAATGTGGGATTTGATATAGAGAAAAGGCGAATAGAATCAAAGAAACGTCGATTATATATATCATATATCACTTCTTAAAATTATTGGTGACAGTTGAATAAAAAAGTTACGAAATTTGTACCAGGTGGTGCTGTCTACCGCTCCAACTGTTGTCAAGTTTACGAGCAACGCGACAGGCATCTAGTTTAGGAGGCTATGATTCCGAAACTGTCAGTGTATTCTGGAATAATAAACGGTTATTATTAGTCATTTAGACATGGATAGTTTACATTAGTAGCATTTCTCCGATTAGTCTTACGTTTTTGACATTTCAAAGTAAATTTGTTTAAAATGTTAATAAACTTCCTTTAAAAAATTTAACGTTATGAATACATTCATTATATGTTAATTGTAGCACTTATTATTTTGCTGATTAAAGTGCAATATGTTTGAAAGACATGGTGTGAAATTATTACTGTTGACAAAAAATGCAAACAGTATCAGGATTAAAATGTTACAATGTAGAAAATGTAAAGCAAATTTGTTTAAAATATCACTTAATTTTCTGTATAATCTATAGAGTTGTGAATAAAATTTATTTTATGTTAATTGATATGTCATACAGTTTTACTTAGTGAAATTCAGTGGTTTCAAAAAATTTAATGTGAAATTACGTTTGACAAATATTGTAAACAATATCAGGATTAAAATGTTACAATGTGAAAAATGTAAAGCAATTTTGTTTTAAATGTCACTGACTTTTCTTTACAACCTTTAGAGTTGTGAATAAAATTCATTTTATGTTAATTGATATTATTTGTAGTTTTACTGATCAAAGTGCAGTGGCATTGAAAGACATAGTGTGGAATTATTACTTAACAAGTAGTATAAAAGAAAATTTTTTAAAGTCAATTCTTATTTACAAATACTATCGAAATTTTAAAAAATAATTTTGAATTATGAAATAAAAAGCGCGCGTGCAAAATAAAAACAAAATAATTATAAGATTTAAAAAAAAAAAAAAAAAAAAAAAACTTTTTATATACCATGTTTTAAATTTTCTGATGAATCCTAGAGCTCTTATCAATGTGCATATTTTTTTTAAAGTGATAATGTCGTCAATTTTTGTGAGATGCATAATTAACTTTTTATAATATTTTAATGTTCACGTTTAATTAAATGTATTTATTTTTATATCGAAAGAAAATGAACTCGTAATTTTTTTTTCAACAATTAAATTATAGCTAACATTTCAATGGCTATTTTAAGGCTATTAGGATGTTGTTGTTTTCATACTTTAATTAATTATAAGACAACTAATAAAAAATTCGAAAATCGGACTTCGAAGTATTATGTTGTCACCGTGTTCTGAGCAATCCTGAAAGTTTCAAATTTCTTACTAGTCGGGAAGTTAATTAAAAATCGATTGCAAGACTTGTACAAGATATATATAGGGAGAGTGTGAACTAATAGTAGGAATTGAAAAAAAAAAAAAAAAAAAAAAAAAAAATGTTGATTAAAATAGAGTATGTACTCTGTAATTCAACTCCATAAACAGATTGAATAGTGACTTGAAATGGTATTTAAATGATTGTAGATTACATGCTGAATCAATTCTCAATGTTTGTAGTGAGGACTTCCAACCATCTGCAGTAATTATCGTCTGCAATGTTTGTGTAGTCAAGACTCTCAAATGTCATTTTTTGGCATTTGATAAATTTACTTTCACTGTTACTGATGTTAACAAGTGTTATTTAGTATGACTTTTTTGAACCCCACTTTTTTTTAATAGAAAAATTTAATAATCGTCTGCAATATTTGTGTAGTCAGGACAAGCAAATGTCATTTTTGGAATATGATTATTTCCCTCTTACAGTTGTATAGATGTTAATCAGGTGTCGGCGTGATTGATTTTTTGATTACCACTTTTTAATAGAAATATTTTGTAATCATCTGCAGTAGTTATCGTCTGCAATGTTTGTGTAATCTGGACTCTTAAATGCCTTTTTCCCAAATTATTATGTACTTACTGTCATTCATTACGGTATGTTTGTGAATTTCAAACTAATAAAAAATGCTCCTCCATTTTAAGGTAAATATAAGCTTTTTCATTTGTCTCTCCGTGGCACAGGTGGTTAGAGCGCCATGTTAGTAATGCGGTGGTCGAGCGTTCGAAGGTCCGAGTGTTAATTTTTGCAGATAATTAGTAGAAAAGATGTCAATTGAAAAAAGAAAATTTTTCGTTGACTACACGGTATCCTAAGAATTTTTGAAGAGTATTTTTTAGAAGCCTTTTTTTATGTTCGAATGCTGAAATTTAAGGCAAAAATTTAGTATTCAAACACAAAAATGTTTTATAAAAATTAACTCATCGATAAATTCACAATGTAGTACACAAACATATTTAAAATATTTTTTAAAACTCAAAATTAAAAAAGTGTTTGCAGGGAGCAATAATTTCAAAACAATTATGCAGTTATTTACAAAAAAAAAAAAAAAAAAAAAAGTTTTTAAGCATGTTTACGTTTGTAATTACCGATAGATGGCACAACTAGAGCAATAACTAATGGCCAATCATAGGAATGCATCGGTCAATGGATCAAAAGCCTCAGAAAATTTTGTGGTTTATCAAATACTACAAATTCCTTTCCGCTGAAATCTACCATTTCACCTCAATACAAAAAATTTTGCAAAATCATAACTTCGGAAAGATTTATGTGATACGATACATTAAGAATTTGGGTTTTTAAAGTTTTTTTTTTTTTTTTTTTTTTTTTTTTTAATAGATAATTTTTTTTTTTTTTTTTTTTTTTTTTTTTTACCGTTGATAAATTTCATTTTACTGTTGCTGATGTTAATCGCGGGTTGATCACATTTTAGAATAGCACATGTTTTTAATAGAAAAATTTAGTAATTTAGTAATTGTCTGCAGTAGTTATTTTCAATTGAATTATATCGAGATTACTTTATACAAATAATATTTTTGAAAATTGTGACTGATGTGCCTCTCGTTGATATATTAGATCCGACTGACTGTGCTTGCTGAATTTTCAAATTCAAATTTTTTATTTTTTTTGTTTGTTAATTTTGAGTGAAAAGGACTTTATCTGCATTAAATTGCGTAGAATCTTATTTGTAGTGTAAAAAAGAAAAAGAAACATAGAAGAACTGTGTTTAGATAAAATGCTTAAAATTTTGATTTAAAAACAATAAAGGAACAACATAAGTTTAATTTTGTTGCCTATTTTTTCTAAAGTTGGAATAACTCTTTATATAAAACCTATTATGTACATGAGATACATAAGTAATTACATCATATTTCTAATTTTTTGTTTACGGAAAAACGTGCATTCCAAATACACTAAATTGAAAATAATTTACTAATATTTGTTAATTTATTTTCAATAAATTGGCTTCCTTCCCTTTATTTGTGAATTATTCTTTAATTGTGATGTTATATTGACATACGAATTCCTTTTCTCCATGTACATCTTGATAATTTGATTTAATGTTAACACTGTTTCCATTTGTAGAACTTTAATTAAATCTGCTGCAGAATATAACAATGACTAGATTTATAGTAAACCGATGTTAACAGGAAACTCAGTGGTTTAACTTGAAAGTACTTACTACGTCTCGTCTAAATTAGAAACTGAATTTATTGATACTATTTAGAATTTTGGTTAAACTTCTCAGACTGATTGAATAATGTTAATCAAAATATAAGATATAGCGTATTTTCCTTCCCCAGTAACAAATCGAGATTCATATTGAATGCGGAAATTTTAAATGTATGGTTTTAGTATGTATACCTGTACAAATTATTAAATTGGTTGTATATGTAAGGTAGTCAAAAAACTCCTCTAAAAAACATCCTGTAGCTAATATAGATGCACAAAATTCTATTCAAATATAGAAAATAATCCATTAGGGATAACAAGCCAACGAATTAAAAAATATGATTTTAAAATGTCAACTAGATCATTTTTTGAATAAAAAAGAAATGAATTTAGATAGATTGGTTTTTGTTTATGTATTTGTTATCAGCTTTAAGGGCCCTCTTCACTCACCGCCGTTGGAAGCCGAAGCTAATGTGATTCAATGGGAAATTTTTCTTTACAAATAACTTTTTAAGTAATACATATTTTTAAATTCTGTTTTCACATTATGAAAATTCCCAGCTGTTAAATTGACGGACCTTTTTTAAAAAATTATTTTTTTAATTTTTTATATTTTCTTCGAATCTGCAAAATACGAATTTTCAATATGTGAATTTTTTTCATTTTGCAATTTCAAAATAAAATATTAAAAATTAAAAAAATACTTTTTCAAAAAAGGTCCGTCAATTTAACAGTTGGGAATTTTCTGAATGTGAAAACAGAATTTAAAAATATGTATTAGTTAATAAGTTATTCAACGAAAATTTCCCCATAGAATAACATGGGCTCGGGCTACCGACGACGGTAAGTGAAGAGGGCCGTTAATCTAAATAAGAGTTGATACGAGTTGGAAAAAAATCGCTTGAGCCTTAAAAAAAAAAAAAAAAAAAAAAAAAAACGCACTTACGAAACCTAAAGATTGGCCTACTTATACAGGACGTTCATCAATTTTACTGGAATAACCAACTAATTACATTATAATTAACATTACTCTTTCATAATAATTATTTCATGCATAAATATAAAAGCTGCTATTAATATACCCATATCATACTAAAAAGTTAAAATATGTATTTAACTCGATTTCTTTCTTTCTTTTTTTTTCTTCTTTTTTTCATTAAAAAGCAATTAAAAATCTACAATAATTCAAAACTTAACATTTTAACGATCTAAAAAGTAGATCCTGTCTAATAACATATATTTAAACATACAGTACTTGACATAAATAAAAGCACACTTTCGAATCTAGAGGTCTTCAAATATCTAAAGAAATATATAATGAAGCCTCTTGAAATTTTAGAGGTAAAAAGAACATGTTATACCCAGAGATGCCAGATTGGGGATTTTGTCCCAATTTTGGGGATTTTTGAGGCTTCTGGGGACAATTTTGGGGACCAAATGTTTGTGAGGACTTTTTTGCGGAATTCTGAAATTTTCGGGGATAAATCTGGGGAGTTCTTCAACTTTCTGTCAATGTTGGCAACGTAACGATTTATCCCTACGACCAGGAATTTTCAATAGCTTTATTGTTATTTGGGGATTTTTTTCAAAAATTGCCTTCATTCGAGGAAAAATCTTAGCTTAAATCCACTTAAATCTTCTTGATATATATATATATATCTATACATAAAAAGAGTACTTCCACTCACTCACTCACTGACTCATCAACGCACAGCAAAATCTACTGGAGCTACTGACTCGAAACTGGGTCAGATTATAGAACATATAGTGTAAGCACCCCCTAAGAAGCGGTTTTGCGAAATTCGCCCCCTAACGTGGAGTAGGGGGCAAAACGTGATTTTCACAAAAACCTTCATATCTCAAAGAAAAAAAAACTGATATTTGTAAAATTTTTGCTTTAAAATATAGCTAACACAAATATCTAAAACCAATTTCTGGAATTTTAGAAATTCGGTCTCCAAGGGGGGGAAAGAATTACAAAATCATTTATCATAATTTACACAATTAAATAATAGTTTAATATGTTCACAAGTTTATTTTTCAGCCCGTTGGTGAATCAAGAATGTGGCTTTAAAATGGATTAAATAATTAATTGGACGCATGCTGTACCAGTGCTGTTTGTCTTATCCAGGTAAGTGAAATCTTACCTATTCATTGTCAATATTATTTAATATAAATATAATATAATACAAGCGCTCTATATTAAAAATTATATATATATAATTTTTATAAGAGATACTAATGATTAAGAAAGCGCAATAATTTGCACTACCGAGGAGGATCTAATATCAAATATAGTTATTTAAAAAAGATTAAGAGACCGATTCTCTTAATTAAAGAGGTCTCTTAAATAAAAGAGCGCAAAATAAAATTACAGCACTGGGACTTAAAAGGAAAGAAATTATAAAATATAATTAATATATGTGTTTGAAGAAATTCAATATTAAGCATATTATATATATATACAAATAGTATAAGTGTGTGTGAAATTATTATATACTGAAATCAACTGGTATGTGTTCATAACTAAACATAAAATTTTTATAACTGATAGACATTGATAAACACTCAGTAAATACTCTCTCTCCAAATATTATTTGAACTTTTCAAAGAATTAAATATACGTGATATATAAAAATATGTTTTGATAAAAATAAAAATAAAAATAATAAATAAACAAAATGGCAGCTTCCGCAAAAGAAATAACATTAGTTGAGAAATTGAACTCCAGTAATTATGATAACTGGAAATTCAAGATAGAGATGCTCCTCACGAAGGAGGATCTCTTCCAGGTTATTATAGAAGCGCCCCCAAACCCATTAACTGATGAATGGCGATCTAAAGATCGAAAGGCGCGTGCCATAATTAATTTAGCTATAGAAGATACACAAATAGTATATGTTAAGCATTTGTCCACAGCCAGGGAGACATGGGATGCACTTAAAAATATACATGAGAGGGCTAATCTGAGCAGCAAATTATTCTTACTCAGAAAATTATATTCCACCAAACTAACAGAAGGGGGAAATCTGATAGAACACATAACTAGTATTTATAAGTTAAGGGACAAATTGTTAGCTATAGGAGAAGAAATAAATGAACAGCACTTATCAGCGTTGATGTTGTGCTCGCTACCTCCTAGTTATGATACCCTGATAACGGCTATCGAAGCCAGAAATGACGATGAACTTACACCAGAGTACATTAAAAGTAAATTGTTTGATGAATACATTAAAAGGACAGAAAATCACCAAACAAAAGGTGAAAACGCGTATAAAACTCAAATTAAGCGTAAAACACCACCAAGTAAACATTGCAATTTTTGCGGAAAGAATTCACACACCCGTAACGAATGCTGGCATTTAAACGCCAGACCAAATCATAACCAAAGGAATTATAATAATTTTCATAACAGCGGTAACAATCCCAGCAAGTACAAAAACAAAAACAAAACACAACTCATAAGGGAAACTGAGAATAAATTAAAGAATCTTACATTTATCATTGATAAAACTGAGCATAACTCATGGATAGTCGACAGTGGGAGTAGCAGGCATATCTGCAACGACATAAACCAATTTACAAATCTGAAAGACAACGAAAAGGTTAGTGTTATGCTAGCGAACGGGCACTCCGTAGTCTCACAGGGTTGCGGCGACGTAAATCTTAAAGTAATTAACTCGGATAAGGAAATAAACAATGTTACTTTAAAAGAGGTTTTATACATACCCAATATAGCCACAAATCTAATATCGGTAAAGAAAGCAACAGAGAATGGTTGTGTTGCCATATTTAAAAATCATGAATGTAAAATCAAATTCGGGAATAAAACTTATATAGAGGCGAATTTGACAGATAATTTATATGAACTACAAACGAGCGAAAAATTTTCCGAAAGTGTAAATATTGTAGAAGCGTGCGAAAACAGGAATTGTACTAAATTGTGGCATGAAAGATTAGGGCATAAAAATCTACAACAAATAAAAGAACTCGTCGACAAAAATATGGCAACCGGAATAGAGCTAAATAAATGTAAACACAACACAGAATGCGAAATCTGTATCATTTCAAAATTGGAGGATGACACATATCCGAAAAAGGCAACTTTTAGGGCAGAAAAACCATTAGATCTCGTTGTTTCAGATGTTTGCGGACCCTTTCAAACTTCCACAATAGGAGGGAAAAATTATTTTTTAACGTTTATAGATGACTACAGTCGTTTCACATTTACATACTTATTGCGAAATAAAAGTGAGGTGTTTGATAAATTTAAACAATATTATGCGTTGACTTTAAACAAGTTCGGCAGGAAAATAAAAATATTGCGTACCGATAACGGCGGAGAGTATACAAGCAATGAATTTGAAAACTTTCTCGCGAATGAAGGAATCGAACACCAATTAACAGTACCGCATTGTTCTCCTCAAAATGGCGTGGCGGAGAGAAAAAATAGAACATTGGTTGAAATGACCAGATGTTTGTTAAGACAAAGCAGCTTGCCAAATAAATTTTGGGGTGAAGCCCTTATGACCGCTAATTATCTGCAGAATAGATTGCCAACGAGTGCATGCGATAAAACACCATATGAAAAATGGAATGGAAATAAACCAAATCTCTCGCATATAAAATCATTTGGTTGTAAGGCATATGTGTATACTCACAAAAACACAAGAGGGAAGCTAGACAACAGGGCAAAGGAAGGAATACTTGTTGGTTATGACCTTAGAAGTAAAGGTTATAGAGTATTTATAGATAATAATGTTAGGATATGTAGAACCGTAAAGTTCGTTGAAACAAAAACAAAGGATAATAATTTTGAGTCTATCGATAATGAACTGTTAGAGACAAACAATAATACAAATGAAGGGAATTCTACCGAAACAAACGATCATAAAAATAACTTCCCGGTGATACTAAATGAAATAAATCAAAATTCGGACCAAACTGAGGATGTTAATCGTGACATAACAGATCGAACAATTCCGAGAAGGTCGGAAAGAGCTAACAAAGGTGTTCCACCTGACAGATTTGCTTTAATGACAAATACTATGAACGTAAACGAACCCAAAACCTTCAATGAAATATTGCAGATACAAAATTCCATAGAAAGGGAAAATTGGCTAAAAGCAGCCAAAGATGAAATTGCTTCTTTAAACGAAAATAATACATGGGAATTGGTAGACCCTCCCCCTAACACACACATAGTAGGCTCAAAATGGGCATTCAAGGCGAAATATAATGATAAGGGTGAAATCCAAAAATATAAAGCCAGGCTTGTCGCCAAAGGCTTTAGCCAAAAGTATGGGGTAGATTATGACGAGACGTTCGCCCCGGTGGCGTCTCATACGACAATTAGATCTTTTCTTGTAATGGCCCTATATAAAAACTTAGAATTAAACCACTTGGATGTAAAAACCGCGTTTTTACACGGTGAGCTCGAAGAAACAATTTACATGCAACAACCGGAGGGATTCATAAATCCCGGTGAAGAACATAAAGTTTGTAAATTACACAAAGCCATCTACGGGCTGAAACAGTCAGCCAGGGCCTGGAATTCAAAAATAAACGAAACATTAACAAAGTTGAATTTCACACAAAGTTCCACTGACAAATGCCTTTACAAAAGAAACACAAATAACAAAACCGTCTACATACTAGTGTATGTAGACGATATATTAATTGCTGGAACCAAACATGATATAAACAAAATAATAGAAGAACTTAGGCGTGAATATAGTATTACCAACCTTGGGAGCGTTACTAATTATCTGGGAATAAATATAACACGACCAGACAGCAATACTTTGCTAATAGATCAGTCAAACAAGATTAAACAATTAGTAAATAAATTTAATTTAGAAAATGCGAAACCCACTAATACTCCCATAGATACAAATTACTTAAAGGATTATAACAATGAAAATTATTTAACTGACAATACTGATTATAGAAAGGCAGTAGGGGCACTTCTATATATAGCCACTGTCAGCAGACCTGATATCAGTGCTGCCGTCAACCTTTTATCTCGTCACAACGAAAGACCTAGAGTGTGTGACTGGGAAAGTACCAAGAAAGTCATCAAGTACCTAAAAACTACAATTAATTTAAAATTAAAATATGACAACGAGAATCCTGCTATACTAACCGCATATGCGGACGCAGACTATGCGAATGACCCCCAGGACAGAAAGTCCATTACAGGAAACGTATTCTTTATTGGGAATAATCCCATCTATTGGTACTCAAAAAAACAAAAATGCGTCAGCCAATCCACCGCAGAAGCGGAATATATAGCAGCAGGATGCGCTGCTCAGGAAAGCATGTGGATCATTAGACTTTTAAACGACCTAGATCTAGATCAAATAAAACCAATCACAATTTATGAAGATAACCAATCAGCGATTAAATTAATTGAGTCTGACAAATATCAAGCGCGGACTAAACACGTGGATGTTAAATTTCATCTAATAAAACATTTGTATGAAGAAGGAACCATCAGATTACAATATATCCCCAGCAACGAAATGATTGCCGACATCTTTACTAAACCCCTACCAGGGCCGGCTTTTAAAACTTTAAAAAATAAACTAAATTTAGTAGAACATTGAAAATACCGGTCAAGTAGGGGTGTCACAAAACTGCATTAAATTGACATTTGTGTGACCGATGATTTTCATTTTAATCAAGAATTGTCTTAAAGACTATCAGTTATCCCGAGTAAATTTCAATGCAAACGTAGAGAGAAAAATACGCGGCACTCCCAGCTAAAGGAGGAAGTGAAATTGTCCAGTCATCATTTTATAAAACTCTCTTCTGCTCGATTTCAATCTCCGATGTATATGTAATATTGTCTTTCTGTGAATATGTAGCAGCAACTAAGCAGGGCGTTTGAAAACGCTCTTATATATTTTATATTACCCTTTTATTATAAAAGATCTGTATCTAATCCAGAATATTAAAGTTACAAAAGAAAAAGAAGAATTACAAAATCATTTATCATAATTTACACAATTAAATAATAGTTTAATATGTTCACAAGTTTATTTTTCAGCCCGTTGGTGAATCAAGAATGTGGCTTTAAAATGGATTAAATAATTAATTGGACGCATGCTGTACCAGTGCTGTTTGTCTTATCCAGGTAAGTGAAATCTTACCTATTCATTGTCAATATTATTTAATATAAATATAATATAATACAAGCGCTCTATATTAAAAATTATATATATATAATTTTTATAAGAGATACTAATGATTAAGAAAGCGCAATAAT
This sequence comes from Salticus scenicus, assembly GCA_963930645.1. Classification (NCBI taxonomy): domain Eukaryota; kingdom Metazoa; phylum Arthropoda; class Arachnida; order Araneae; family Salticidae; genus Salticus; species Salticus scenicus. The sequence goes on from OZ005662.1 coordinate 158,183,904, forward strand.
TTGCACTACCGAGGAGGATCTAATATCAAATATAGTTATTTAAAAAAGAAAGGGGGTGAAACGTGATTTCACGTGCGAAAAGCGTGGTTTTACATACTCCTGTATATCACAAACAAAAGAACAGATATACGTGACATTTTTGCTTTAATATATAGCTAATACAAATACCTAAAAATCAATTTCAGGAATTTTAGAAATTCAGCCCCCAAGGGGGGAAAACGTGATTTGAAATAATCCTTTATATCGCAAACAGAAAAAAAGATACATGTGAGATTTTTGCCTTAAAATATAGCTCCCACAAATACATAAAAACTAATTTCATTAATTTTAGAAATTCGTCCCAGGTGGGGCGGGAAAGGGGGGGGTGGCTATGGGGCAAAAAAATAGAAATACAGTTAGACCGTTCAAAATTGATAAAGATAGGTTTTAGAGGCCTGCAAGTTGAATGAGGATATTTTCGAAAGTGTAAAGTTATCAAGAGGGTCAGAAAGGGGTGGGGGAGGAGCTAAAAAAAATTGAGTTAGGTCGTTAAAAATTGGTACATAGAGGTTTTTAATACTTACAAATCGATTGCGGATATTTTCGAATTTGTAAAGTTAATAGGAGGGGTGGGAAGGGGAGTGGAGAGGCAAAAATATAGAAATAAGTATTAGAACGTTGAAAATTAGTGTTGTTAGGTTTTGAGGCCTGATAAATCGATTGTGAATATCTTCAAAAGTACAGAATTATTACGAGGGGCGAGAAAGGGGGCGAGTGCAGGGGTAAAATAAAGACATTCAGATAGAATATTGGAAATTAGTATTATTTCGTTTAAAAGCCCGAGAGAACGATTGCGAGTATTTTTTAAAGTCTAAAATAATTAGGATGGGCGGGAGCGGTAGGTGAAGGAACATGCGCGCCGTGCATGCCTGTATACGATGCCGTAGGCAGTGAGGACCCTCACCGATTATTCCGCCGATAAGAGTGGATTTTTTTTTTTTTTTTTTTTTTGTATTTTATGTTTATTTTTTTCCCTTACGCTAATATAGTGATTCATTAATTAAGAGTGTGAAATATAAATGCGCGCGCAGCGCACAACGGCCTGCACTGACAAAGGCAATGGGGATCTGGTGCGATATTTTTTCCAATTAGAACTTTTTTCTCTTTTTTTTTTTCCGCATGATAAAAATTAATGCAATTTTGAGAATTCATTAACTATAGTGATTCATTTAAAAATAGTGACCAGCGAAGCGGGAGTAGCCTGCTAGTATATATATACTTATATTGTATATATATATATTCGAAAAAAAACCCTGATTTGGGGATATTTGAAGTCCTGTTTGGGAAAATAATTTTCGACCATCTGGCATCATTGGTTATATCCCACAAACAAAACTTATATGGGACAACATTGAAACAACGGTGGATTTTTTGTTGGCCAACGGTTATAAATAGCCGTTGACTAGATTGATGACCTAATCGTCGGCGAGCCATTGGCCCATGTGCAGTTTTTTTTACTTTAGAAATATATTTTCGTATTTATTATTGGCTATTTTTATACTTTCTTGCAAATAATCAATATCCTCGACGATATCTTAATGCATGTAATAAAATTATACATTTTCTTTGAAGTTGCGCAATGGTTATAAATGAGCTGTTATATGCAAATTTAACACATCAATTACTGTTGGACTCATAACGTTGTTCATTATGATGGGCCAACCATAGCTACCCCAACAAATAAGATGTTAACGGAGGGGATAAAAAATAGGTGCTGAGTCAACTGCAACTATCCCAACTAACCAAGTCCCATCCACGCGAACCATTATCTGCTGGTTGGTTAACGACTCATGTTTGTAAGATACCACATATATTCCAGTAAAAATTTTGCCCCGAAGGCTAAAATGGGATCAGTCACAAATTAAACAAAAAATATAATCTTTGGGATCACCCTGTAAAAAGAATGCTTGAAATGGATTGTAGCTATAGTACATGATTATGAGCCTTTATTTAGTTATAGATATAAATATATACTCTATAACAAAAAAAGTGACGCACCAAGAAGGAATAATGCAAAATGGACACAAATTGACATACATACAGGCTTTGATGGAATCAAGCGCCAATTCATCATTATCGTCGATCCTGTGTGCAACTGGTAATTCAGTGACTTCAAATACCCTTAATAGGCGGTTCAGTGGGATTGAGCTCAGTCCTCGGATCTCTCTTCCACTGAGAACGTTTGGAGCATCATAAAAAAGGGTCCTACAACCAGATCGGTATTTTACCAATCTAACACAACAATTGGACAGAATTTGGCACGATACTTCACAGGAGCACATATGCCAACTCTATCAATTAGTACCAAGCCGAATAACTGCGTACATAAGGACCAGAAGTAGACCAACGCGTTATTGACTTGTTTACTTTGTGAGGCCCTTTCTTTTGATTAAATCATTAAAATTTTCTGAAACTGTAATCAATTGTTTTTCTCCACATGTGCATCACATCTACCAATTTTTGTCACATTCGGACCATCCATTTCACCCATCTACCAATTTTTGTCCCCACTTCTTCTTGGTGCGTCGTTTTTTTTTTTTTTTTTTTTTTTTGTTACAGAGTGTATATGAGAATTACATTTATATTAACGGAGATATAAAAAATTATTTAACTACGTCGACAGTTTTTCCATTTTTTTTTTTTTTTTTTTTTTTTTTTTTTTTTTGTATATAACATGAAGGATTTTAAATCCAAAGTAAAATCACTTTTAGAAAACTTGACGTACTACAATAGACACAACATACTGCAATCAGATAATAGAAATATTAAATATGTCAAGAAATATGAGCATTTTAATAAATAGTTTTCAACGGCGCTTTCGCAAAGTTTAGCGAAATTTCTTTTGCATAATTTGTTAGCCAAATGTATAGACTAGCTTAAAAGAAATCCCCAAGCAAATATCGTTAAAACTCAGAAAAATATCGTTGATAGAAAAGTTCATTTTCAAGTATTTTCAAAAAGATGCAAAACACTAAAGGGTTTTTACCCGTACCTTCATTTTGAATAAACGAACAGTTGTGAAAATACGTGAAGGCAGACTTTGTATTTTCTCAAATAAAAAGGGAGAAATATTTGAAAACCATTATTTTTACTAAAAAATATTGTTTATATAGTCTTTAGAATAATAAAGTGATAACCACTAAATATTAAATAAATATTCAAATTAAGAAAGTTACAAAAATAAACAGAATTTTTCAACCTGAAATTGAAAATCAAAAGTGAAAGTTGAGAAACTGTAATATTAGCAGAATAAAAGGTACAGTAGTCAATATTATTGACGATACTAAAGGTTTTATAAACAATATGTTTTAGTAAAATAAACCTTATTTTTAAATATTTTCATCATTTTTTGAGAAAATGTAAAGTGTGCCTTTACTTATGTCTGAAATTGTTCATCGATTCAAGTTGAAATATGGGTAAAACCCCTTTATGTTTTGCATCTTTCTGAAAATACTTGAAAATCAACTTTTGTATCGATGATATATTTCTGAGTTTTAAAGATGTTTGCTTGGGGATTTTTTTAGAGTTAGTGTATACATTTGGCTAATATTTCATGAAAAAGAAATTTTGTTAACGCTTGCGCATGAGCAATTAAAAATTATTTAGAAAACATGCTCATATTTCATAAGATAGTTAATATTTTTCTATTCTGGTTGCAGTATATTATGTCTACCGTAATATGTCAAGTTTCTGAAAAGTGACGTTGCTTTGGTTTTTAAATCCTGCATATTATAAACAAAAAACGTACGAAAAATTGCCGATGCTTTTAAAGAAACATTTATAACTCCATTAATATAAGTGCAATTCTCATATAAATTTATGTCTATAAATAAAGGAAGTTCTTAATCATCTGCCATAGTTCCAACTCACTTCAAGCGTTATACTTTACAGGGTGAGCCCAAAGATTTTATTTTTTGTTAATTTGTCACTGATCCCCTTTCTTCCTTAGGGACAAAACTTTCACTCGAATATATATCCTATAATATGTTCTTTTTAACTCTAAAACTTCAAGAAACTTCATGAAATATTTCTTTAGATATTAGACAATAACCTCTAGAATCGAAAGTGCGCCTTCACTTTTGTCGGTGACTGTATATAAAGAAAACCTATAAAGGATTTCAACGAAATTGGACATAATAAATTTTGCATGGGAAAAGTTTAAAAGTTAAAAATTCCAACTGTTACATAAACGGTTTTTATTTGTACAATAGTTGTAAATAACCAAAAACCATATATTTAAATAATTTCGAACATGAATATGGATTATGGCATTATTTATAACTAGTACAGGGCGATTATAATTAAACTTCCCCTGTAAACAGCATCCTACAGTGCAAACGGGTGAACGGAATGCAACGAAATTTGATATATAGACTATACACGAGATGCGCTCACGGAATTTCGAAAAAAAAAAAATTCCAAAATGTCCAACAGAGGGCGCCTTTTCCAGAAAAAACATTAAGTTTAACACAATAAACGACCAAAACGGAATACAGAAACATTATATATAGAAACATTATTAACAATCCAGAACAAGAATTATGAGTAATAAAATGTAAAACCGGTAAAAACTGTCAGTTCTAGGAAAACAATTTCGAGATTTGCATGCTTGAGAAGAGGAGGAAGCTTTATGCAAAACAGGTATTACTTAATGTGGTTCGATGACAAGGTGATCAGAAACTAGTCAATAAATGTTAATATTGTTTCTGTATTTCATTTGGGTCGTTTGTTGTGATAAATTGAATGTTTTTCTGGAAAAGGCGCCCTCTAGTGGACATTTTGGAACTTTTTTTCCCGAAATTCCGTGAGCGCATCTCGTGTATAGTCTATATACCAAATTTCGTTGCATTCCATTCACCCGTTTGCGCTGTAGGATGCTGTTTATAGGGGAAGTTTAATTATAATCACCTTGTATATCAATATATATTATTTTTATGCTGAAAAAAATATTAATAATCTTCTGATAGATTGTGATAAATTTGAAAGTATAAATTACGCTTAACACAAATATGCCATTTTAAAAAGAACTATATCATGTATTTTCTAAAATAAAAACACATAATAAAAATGATTATGACATAATAATAAAAAATAACATTGCTGTTAAAATTAACATTTATGTAGTTTAAAAAGGGTCATTTTCAAAGTCATATGAAGTTTAAAAAGAATATATAATTATAAAATATATGTATCTATAAATAAAATACCTATCTGTAATACTTTGGATATATATTTTTATAACTTTCTTTATTAAACTTTATAAGAATTTTATTATATTTAACCCATACAAGTATTAACCTATCATTGATGGAACACATTTTACAAACTTTAAAAACGGTTCTAAAAATTTACATTCTAAATTATCAGAGATAACTTAATAGACCATTTTTGAAATGGTTAATGGTTAAGCATATACCAGAAATATCATTTTTTTAAACGGCTATATAATAAAATAAAATTTATCAAAAAAGATAATTCTTTTACTCTGAACTTAAAAGTTAAAATCGATAAATCTGTGTATTAGTTTCTATTAAAGAAGTAAATCTATAATAAAATTTTCCTATTTTCTTATCACATTAAATTTATGGCGAAATTATAGCTCACCAAAGTACGAGAAAAATGACTATTTTTTTTCCATTTATCAAGTGTAATATTTATTTATCACAAATTTTGTATTTAATAGCATGAAATTTTATCCTTGAAAACGAAAGTTAAATCGCAGTTTTTAAAATATATTTTTTACTTTTATAAATGGCTTTAACGTTCAATGAAAATTTTATTATCATCTTGGAATTTCTATAAAAAATTGAAAATAAAGATGGTGGTTTAAAACTTATTTTAAATTACCGCAAGATTGTTTCGGAAATATTTTATAATAATAAAATATATACAAAGACTTTTGGTAGTGTATACAGGGTGTTTCAGTGAACCGTTTCAAAACTTCTAAGTGGGGTAGGGTACATCCTGACAACTCGAAATCATATAGCAATGTGGGATCGGAAATGCTTTCCTGAAGCGGTGCTGTACACAGAAGCTGCCGGAGAAATTCGAGATATGCCTGTTCCAGAATGTTCGGATGTCCATGCGTCGGAGATGTGAGGCGTGCATTGTAGCCCGTGGAAGAAACTTCGAACACTTACTTTAATCCATGTACCTTTTGCTTCTTTTCATGTATTATTAAAACGATTTCTCACTTATGGTCTCTTTTCCTTATGGTGCTTCTGTGTATAACACCGCTTCAGGAAAGCATTTCCGACTCCACATTGCTATATTATTTCGAGTTGTCCGGATGTACCCTACCCCTCTTAGAATTTCTGAAACGGTTCACTGAAACACCCTGTATGTATATATAAGTATGTATGTAAGTACACAGGGTGTCCCAAAAAATTGAAACGCGGTTTAATTATTTACCTGTTAGAGAAGAGAGGTTAATGTAAATTGTAAAAGTATACAAAATAAGAAAGGAAATAAAACTACGCTAATAAAAATATCTTCCTGTTAATTTTCAAAAAATTACACTTTTTAGAATTTTTATAGGACCCCTCTAGACAAACTTGGTCAATTAGAAAGTTTTTATTTTCAATGCAACAACATCATTGCAAAAAACCGCATTTTTGTATCTTTAAAACTGAATGAATTGCACTTAATTGAAAACTGAACTCTGATTATAGGGACCATATATCAAAATAGAAATGTATATTTGTGCCATATTATAAAAAGATAAAATGTATCATAACATTTGCATTAAAATTCAAAGGATTAATTTAAATGCATTTGAGAATTTTTCGACACATTATGTTTTTGATCTATACATTTCGGTTATCAATTTGTAAATGATCCCTACTTTCACCGAAAAGCCAGCCTTTTAAATGATACGGAAAAATGGCATAAGTCACTTTTTTTTCTGTATCATAACTCGGTTGGTTTTATGCGGTTTTTTGTTATGGTCTTGATGAAAAAAAAAAAAAATCTTTGTAATTGACAAAATTTACCTGGAGGGAATGTATAAAAATTTAAAAAATGTATCTTTTCAAAACTAATGGGAGGTGTTTTTTTTTTTTTTTAATGTAGTCGTCTTTTCTACCTTAATTTGGACGTTTTTTAAATTTACATTGGCCATTTATTTGTTACAGGTAAAGAAATAAAGCGCGTTTCAACCTTTTTGGGACACCCTGTATATATATATATATATATATATATATATATATATATATATATATATATATATGTATATATATAATCATCATCATCATCAATTTCAATCTTTATAAATCCACTGCAGGATGATTGCTTCTACTAGGTGATTCCAAACTGTCGTGTTTTCTGCAATTCTTGTTCATTCTGCTCTTGCAAACTTCACAATTTCACCTTTCCAACGACACACTGGTCTCGTCCTCGGTCTTCTTATCTCTTGGTATCCAAAATAGGACTTTGGTGGTCCATCTACCATCATCTCTTCTCGCAAGGTGCTCAGTCCAGCTCCATTTTAAAGGCATTTTGAAATATGAAGGAGGAATTGACCAAGTCACATCACTCTGGCCATTCACCACGTGAAGGTACGGATTGTTATTTATTTCCCAATCTGCCCAATATATATATATATATATATATATATAGTTTTTTTTTTTTTTTTTTTTTTTTTTGTATGTGGAGGGTATTTACTGAAACAACTGATCTGATTTATTTTATTTATTTTATTTCTCACTAATCAAAAGCTACTTACAGTCGGTAACAAAAGTGTCCGAACACTAGCAAAAATCCTATGTAAAAAATTTACACTTCATACGGTTTTGTTAAATAAATCCTTATCGAATAATGTTCTTACACTGACTAAGAACAGGATTCGACAAGGATTTATTTAACAAAACCGTATGAAGTGCACTTTTTTTACATAGGAATTTTTGCTAGTGTTCGGACACTTTTGTTACCGACTGTACTTCTGAGTGCTACAGGCTATAATTTATTTTGATTAAAAAAAAAATGTTCAAACTTTCAATATTTTAATTAAAAACCTTATAATACTGGTAATACAGTGTTCATTGATTGTAAATATGTGTTGATAAAACCCACTTATCATTTCCCTTATTTTGAGAGGAAATGAAATCCAATTCCTTCTGTCGTGTACAACTTTTTGAATTTAACCGATATTTGTTTATGGTTTTCATATAAGAAGCTCAATACTTTGGACTATTAAAGATTTTAAATTATGCATTTGAAATTTTGTTAAAGCTTGCATATTCGTAGTTAAAATTATCTAGTAACAATGTTCATACTTCATTAGATAATTAATATTTTTGCAGTATGATTGCATTGGGTGGCTAACGTAATGTACCAAAGTTTCCTGAAAATGGCTTTGCACTGGGTTTATTACCCTGCGTGTTTACAGTTTAAAAAATCGTTATTATTTATTATTATTTATTTCTTTTTCTTTTCTTTTCTCTTTTTTTTTAAAAACCGTTATATCTCAATAAATATATGTGGTAATCTCATAAAATATAAATGTATTAAGAAGATACAGTAAGACCCCGCTTAGCGCTGTTTCATTTAGCGCTGTTTCGGTTGAGCGCTCTTTTATTTCCCCTGTGGATTCCCCGAAATTGCTCGCAGCAGTACGAGGATTCCCTGAAATTGTGCCCGCGCTGTTTCGCATTACGCTCTACTTTGTTGGAACGTATCCCCCGCGCTAAGCGGGGTCTTACTGTACCTTAAAATCACATGCTACAGCCAGAATTTATTTCAAGCATTTTATTTTACGGGGTGATCCCAAACTTTTTTTTTTAACATTTGCTGGTCTTTATTTTGCTTTCGGGGCAAAACTTTCACTTAAATGTGTGTGGTGTAACATGTTCTTTACACTCCTGAAATTTAAACATGATTCGTAGTTCTTTTTGAAATAACCGTCTGAAATCGAAAATGTATGGTCATTTATGGAAAGTTATTGTATTAAAACGTCTGCTATAAATACATCATGCAGTTGAAATGGATGAGCGGAATGCTACAGAATATAGCATGTGGATGACTCAAAATATGCGCGCAAGGAATGAAAAAAAAAAAGTTCAAAAATTGTCCATTTGGTAGCGGTTGGTTCGAAAAGTAACATTAACCGTATTGAATACATGCAAACAGAAACTAATCCATAAATGTTTAAACTAACGAAGTCTCTATATGAAGACATTACATTTGTTAAATTTTTCGTTTTTTCTTCAAAAATGCTATTTAATGTGCATTTTTTAATTAATTATTTAGTTTAATGCCATAAGATCAATACATGTATCTTTCACATATCAAATTTGGTGGCAATGCACTTACCATTTTACATATCGAAATTTGTTTTAATGGGGATATTTAATTATAAAAATTATGTTTGTTACTTAAGTCGCTGCGTATTACGAATAAAAAAATTCTTTTTCTTAAGGAATATTTCTTCATATATATATATATATATATATATATATATATATATATATAGATAGATAGATAGATAGATAGATATACACTCCTGCTCAAAAGCTTAGCAAAATTTACAAACGAAAAATTTTTTTAAATTTAAAAATTTCCCACACAATGAAATGTTCTGAAACACTGTATATGTAAAGGATAGTATTGTCCTCATATTTTTCAGTAGAGGTTAGGTTATGAAAATGATTAGGGGTCCGGCAATAAATTGATAAAAATAAATAACGTTTGCGATCACCCTGTATCGTTAAGTGATGGAAATGATCTGTAACTTTAGTATATGTTAATATAGATCCAGTACAATTTGTGGGAGAAATTGTGTGACGAATAAATTATTTAAATTCGAATAAATATATATATTCTTTCTTTGTAGACGTGTTTTTCTATCCGTACTGCAAGATATTTATGTTCTAAAAAACAGAGTTCTTAGAAGACTATATTCAAAGTAAGTGATTTGAGTAATATCGTACAATAAGAAATCAAAATTTTACTTTAAAAGTTGCTTTAAAAAACTCATTTGTGCATTATTATTATTATTATTATTTATTTTTTTATTTATTTTTGTCAAATTACATATAGGTACAGAAGCTACAGAAAGTACATATTTTGAATAAAGCTTATATATATATATATATATATAAGATAAATTTTAAATATAAGATGAAATAAAACTTGAATTTTTAAATATAGAACTAGAACAGAGTATTTATAAACCAATGCGCAAATGAAGCGAAAAGAAATATAAAACTATAATAAATAAGCAAAATAAAAAAGTTAAATGAAAATTAATCCCAAAACACATGAGGGCCTTCATCAGGGGAGCTCCCCCATGTAGGGAATGAAATATGAGATGTTTCTGACGAAATGTTGGCTATTTTGCCAAAAACACGTTTCTAGCCCCCAACTTCTCACAGATGAAAGCAAGACCATACATAAAACGAATTTAATTAATACAAAGCATAAAAAGCAATTAAATTCATAAATAAAGTACAAAAGTAAATACATCAAAATTAAAAATAATACAGGAATATAAATAAATAAATACATACTTGGACAAACTTGAATATTTAGTAGAATGAGGAAAATTGAAATCCCCCAATCATAACCATAGAGACCGCTTCAGCTGGTAAGGCATCTTACCAGTTCTTAAATGTCGCCCAAAATGGATAAACAAAGCTTAAGTAAGATTGCAATCAAGAAGACTGAAATGTTTATTGAGTAGAAAAACAGGATAGCGGTTGACAGTTAATATCTTTTTAAGATTTTTCAAAGCCAAATTCAGGTCTAGATGTTTATTGCAAATGATTTTAATTCTGTTAATTTGGGTACACACAATATTCTTTAAAACTCTATGACTAATGCAGGAGAACCAATTCGTTAAATTACAAACTTTAAAGTTAAAATCTTGCATTTTACCGTAAATTCCAGTAAACCAGTTTTTACCTATGTTTTTTATTCATAAATCCAGAAAAAAAAAAATTGTCTTCAGAGTTAGTACGGTTTAAGATAAAACCGGAGGGATAGATTTCACAGTTTATTGCTATTACGTCATCAATATATCTATAAAGCTTAATATTTTTAAACTTTCTTTCAAACATAAATAATAAAAAAAAAAATGTTAGCGAAGGCATTCGAGTAACTGGTTACCATCTAGATATCGTGAATTTGTAAAAAATAATCTACACCGTTAAACTAAACATTTACCCAAATTAACAGAATTAAAATGATTTGCAATAACCATTTAGACCTGAATTTGGCTATGCAAAATCTCAAAAACATATTAACTGTCAACCGCTATCTTTTTTCCTACTCAATATACATTTCATTCTTCTTGATTACAATCCTACTTAAGGTTTGTTTATCCATTTCGGGCGACATTTAAGAACTGGTAAGGAATCCTACCAGCTGAAGCGGGCTCTATGTTTATGATGGGGGAGACTTCATTTTTCCTCATTCTACTGACTATTCAAAATTGTCCAATGTATTTATTTATTTATATTCTTGTATTATCTATATTCTTGCATTTTATTTTATTTTGATGTATTTACTTTTGTACTTTATTTATGAATTTAATTCATAACCTTTGTTATTCTGCTTATAATATATGTATATATATATAGAGAGAGAGAGTTATACTTTAATACATTTTATGATTTTTTTAACGTAATTCTTGATTATTTACTTAGTGATTATTAATATCAGAATTCGATCAGTTTTTTTTTCTCTGATTTAATGCATAAAATAAAATTTATTACAATATTTACGACGTATCTGTCTTCATTTATGCGTATTTAAATCATTAAATCGATTTATGCAATTCAGAATACTTACCTATTAATTTATAGGGAAAATGTCAATATGGGGATGTTTTGGTCAAATCAGTTTTAGTCAATAACTGAAAATATGCTTGCTTTTCTTGCTCACAGCGTTCTGTATTTTAATGCTATTTGACGATGCTTGCAGTATGAGATGGTCTAAACATTTAGCTATCAAATTATGCAAAAAAAAAAAGCTTTATTATAGTTTGCGCATGAGCAGTTAAAACAATTTTCATAAAACAGTTCGTATTTCGTGACGTATTTAATATATTTGTATTCCGATTGTATTATATCATTTAAATTTTTTTTTTTTTTTTTTTTTTTTATCAAAAAGTGGCGTTAATTTTCATTGAAAACTCTAAATATAATCAATAAAAAACAGGCCGATTTCTTTTTCAAGTTTTTGAATAAACGCTTATGTCTTCTTTATTTAACAAGCCATCGTCACACAAATTCATCCACATGTTGTACTAGGTTCATATTAACGTATTCTAAAGTTACAGATCATTTCCATCACTTAACAATACAGGGTGATCGCCAACATTATTTATTTTTCTCAATTTATTACCAGCCCCCTAATCATTTTCATAACTTTACTTTCACTGAAACATAACCTAACCTTCAACCCTATTATTTACATACACAATGTCTGAAAACATTTCATTGAGTGGAAAAGCTTTAAATTGAACATAACCGTTCGTTTGTAAATCATGCTAAACTTTTGAGCCTGAGTGTATATATATATATATATATATATATATATATATATATATATATATATATATATATATAAATTATTATAAATAAATTATTTTTTATAGAATGTATGTATAAAGCGTTTAACGATAAAGTGGTTTAAAAGTCTTTAAAAATTATTCATTCAAAATTTAATATTCTTACGCCAGAAATAATCCATAAAAGGCATTCAAAAAATCAATATATTTCCATTTGGTACCATTATCAAATTTTATACCGTGTGAGTTTAATGAAAGAAATTGTAAAGAATTTTTCGTAAAGTGCATTTAAGTAAAAATTAGTGCTTTCCGAAAAGCCTTTTAGTTTATTTCTATCCAAGTATTTAAAGCTCTGATCTTATCGACTTTATCTTATTTATTTTATTTTTGATTATGTTATAGCCTTTTTTCTATTTTTTAAATAATGTAATTTCGAAGAAACTTAAAAATAAAAAAAAATGTGAAGAACACTTAAGAAAAAAAATCAATGACACAAATTCTTTAAACGCAGAATTTGACAAAGGACATTAATATTGATTATTTTTGTTTTACATTTCAACGTTTTATAAATCATGTACTGTCAAGAAATATATCATTTTCTTTACCCACAGAGTATATTTTGGAATAATAAAATGTACTTTTAGAGATGGAAAGGGGGAAATAATAGAAAATAAAGAATAATTAAAAAATGCTTCTGATGAATTATAAATTATTTTAAATCACCCATTTTTTACTGTGCATTTTTTACATGTATCTAAAAAAAAAAAAAAAAAACTAGGTATTTAATTACTCATATCTCAATTGCAGAATCGGTTACAAACAAAAAATAATTCTATGTGTCATTAAAATTATTTTCTCTTACCAAACGTTTCAATTCTATAAAGATAGCTTACAGTTTAAGTCGTGATATCAATAAGGTAAGAGGATAACGTTCAATTTTCTTTAAAAATAATCTATGCATAATTTTCTCCATAGATATTATGCATTTGAATTCTCTTGAAAGTCCCTGTAAACGAAGCATTTGCTTGATCTCAACTAACAGTTTAGTGTAGCATCACTACATGGTACAAATATAGAATACTGAGCTTGGATTTTCCAATACTAGTTGTTCCTGTGATATGTCGATAACAGTTCATTTTTTTTTTTTGCTTTTATCTTGCGCTTGTATGAAAAACCAGTGACAATCATAAATCCTTTAGAAAAACTTTATTTTGATTCTTTAAACCATGTAGCAAAAACATTTTTCTCCATTTTTGTGATAATAAATTGATCTTTTTTATTGCAACCCCTTAAATAGACACAAGATTCATCTATTGTTGCGACATTTTTCCATTTTTCTCCTGATAAATGCCTTTCATAAAGATTTCACTTAAAACTCTCTTCGGAAAGAGCGGAAACGTATCATTCCATTCACTGCCTTTTTAAAAGTGCATTTTTGCATGTAAACAAAATTCTAAATATCAGAGGATAAATAAAACTTCAAAAAATATTACTGTTGTGAAAATAAAATTCTCCATGCAAACGATTTTTTCTTACGGCGAAATAAAATCGCCTAAAAAATGTGCGAACAACCTCTGTACACTGGTAACGTTCATACAAATTTCTAAAAGGAACGGATGATAACCAATTCGCATGGAGCATTAGAAATAACCTGAAATTTGGAAACTAAGAACAGTAAATTTTAGTTTTAAAATTTTGTAAAAGATTTTAAATAATAATTGAGGAATTGTAGAAAGATGTTTACTGGGCAAAGTGCAGCCGTTTGTTAAAAACAAAAAAATGAAGAAATCACAACAGGACATTATGTAAAAATAAAAAATAAAATAAAAATAAAAATAAAAATAAAAATCATAAAACGATACGTAAAAAAGTGTCTGCCAGAATTTACAATGCAAATTTATGACCAGCACTTAAAGAGCAAAAAAAAAAAAAAAAAAAAACACTGTCAAAAAAAAGTTCTGTTTGCTGCAGTTTTCTGCCAGAAATTTTCTGTAATTCAGAAAAATACGTTCTGTCAACGGAAAAATTACGTTGATGGAACGTATTTTTCTGAATTACAGAAATTTTCTGGCAAACAGGACTTTTTTTGACAGTGAAGAGGGACCACAAAACTTGAACCTTCAGGCTCCCGCCACTGAATCCTGAGAACTATGCCAGAAGCAGATTGGAGAAGAAGAGGTCCAATGAAAAAAAAAATAATAATAAAATAAAAATGAGACCACCTACTAAAATTTTAATGAGAGGAGTACAAGAAAAAGGGTAGAGAAATTTTCTTAGTGTGTTTTTTGCAGTCTTCTTTGAACGGTCAACTCGTAAAAAAAAGATTTTCTCTTGGCCGAAGGAAACGCCACTCTTCAATTAATGAGCATTGCTAAGAAAAGGGCCTTTCCTTGGCCATGATGAAACAGACGATAGTGAAATAAAAAGTATTGTTCAAGTGTACCAAAATGTCTTATTCCAATGTGCATAAAGAAGAAAGATGGTGAAAATCTTCAATGTGACTAAACATCTTACACCATGCTTACAACTGTTTCCCACAACCAGGTAATAGGTGAGAAAATTTAATTGTTTGGTCAGTTTACTTAAAATTGGCTAAGTATCTAAAACTAAAAACTAGACTCAACTCAATGTGCTCATTTGTCATATGATCGATATGATTGATCCAAAAGTGTTTTATTTAAATCATGTAAATCCTTTTTTAGAAATAAGTAACTCTTTAAATCTAATCAATAAATTAATTTAAAATAAATGAGATTGTAATTATTTAATGTGAATAATCTTTATCTGTTATAATTCCCACATTCTCTTTCAGTTATATTTTGATGAATTTAATTAACCCATTTTTCACAATCGTCCTAAATATAGGACACCCTGCATAAGTTGTATTTATATGAATTCTTTTGAATATTTTAATTCATATTAAAGGCGATATATTATTTATAAGTCCAATAAATACATATGTGTCTTAATCGTTAGTTTAATTAACGTTTAACACAAGGCGCGAAATTTCCGCTCGCCAGCTCGCCATTGGCGAGAGGAAATTTTACTGTGGCGAGTAAAATTTCGGTCTAAATGCAGATAGAATTCTTACAGTATACGGTGCTCAAAATAATAATAATAATAATAATAATAATAATAATAATAATAATCGATTTAAAAACATAAAATTTTGCTAATCTTAGGTAAGATGACCAGACATCCTCTTTTTAAGAAAACAGTCTACTTTATCAACGCTCTGCCCTCTTAAACGAAAAAAAGCATTAAAGGAGTAAAAAGTCCTCTTTTTTATGTTTTTCGTTCTCTATCCTCTTTTTCAAATGAAAAGGATTTAGTCCTAAATTTAAAAAATTTCACAAAACTGGGACGCTCAATCGGCTGTGTGCTATATCGAACGGTGAACACTAACTTTTTGCTGCGTTAGGTTAGCAAAAGAACAACTTTCTAATAAACTTTCCAAAACATATTATGGTTTACGTCTATTCAGATTGTTCGAATCACAAAGAAATAATAGTATTCCCCATATTTGTAGGGTTCTTTGATTCAGAACACGGAATCACAATTGAAATTGTCATGAAATCATTAAGGCGGTGCTAAAGTTGATACGCGGTGGGTTGACGTGTGTTCTCATTTTTGCATGAATAATATTCCTCATAAAAATAGGCCCACCAGTGACCGAGAGGTTCTGTTCTCGAATCTGGTATACGTGAGGCGCTGAGTTCGATACCTGATCGCACTCGTTGGTTTAGCCGTTAGGCGCTTCCGTGGTTTTCTCAGAAACTAGCGTAAATATGGATAATCTCTTAGAAAGATCCCACGGAGGACTGTACTACTCAGGCCTAGAGCCCTAGAGCAGATAATTGGCCTTAATGATAACACTACCACCACCTCACAAAAATATGAAAAGTTAGTTGAATCCATTTTATGTCCTCCTGGCAAAAACTCTCCCACAAAGCGACTTTTTTCTTCAATGAACAAAATGTAGACATGTGAAAAAAATCCCCTTTATATACCTACTTTAAAAACTTATTAACTACTAAGACTAATTTAGGTTATAATTGTGAGAACTTTTATAAAATGTTGATAAAGAATGACTGTTCGTTAAAACAAATCGTTTCATCTGCCGAATATTAATTCTATCTTTACATTTGCCTTTTTTTTTTTTTTTTTTTTTTTTAATGATTATGATTTTAATAAAAAAAAATGTCTACTGATATTTTTTTATGCAACTGAATGAATGTACCACAAGAAAAAAAGTTTTTGTCTATAGCAAAAATTAAAAATTATAAAGCAAATCTATATTGTCCAGTGACACCTATAAAAATTAGGGATTTTTCCTCTCGTATCCGTGTGTTATTAATTTAAGGTGTACTGATCCAAATTCATCATTTGTGATAAAAAAAAAAGTATCCACCACTTCTGTGAAGTAGCTTTTAAATCGGTTTTGATAATAATTTTCATTCAATTTTGTGTCCTCTAAAATGACTTTTTTTTTCAAAATTGAATGTCTTCTATTTTCTCATTGAAAAAAAAAAAAAAGACATTGCGTAATTTTTCCTCTTTTTCCAATAAAAAATTCTGGTCACCTAATACGTAACAGAGTAAGTTAATCATATTTTGTGGCGAGTAACTTTTTTTTCCAGCGAGTGTAATCTAAGGTGAAATTTCGGGCCCTGTTTAATATATATATGTTTTTTATTTTTAAAATGACGATTTTTGAAGAGTTATTTATAACATTTTCAACACATTCTTACTTAAAAACCTTTTTTATTCAAGAATAACGGACATATAAATTTATTCAGGTAATATTCTACACTTTTGTACTGGTGAAACAATTATATAAGAAATATATATGTCTGTCTTCCTTATTTTTCCGACTGTCCTAAACCATTAGCTTAATTTTAGGACAGCCTGTACCGATTAAGCTAATGAAAGGCTGGTAATTTTTTTTATTTTGTGTGTGTACCTAGGCTTAAAGAAACACATATTTAGGATTTTATAAAGAAAAAAAATATTTTTTCAATGCTTGGTACGATATGGGTTAAATGAATCTGGTCATTTTACATCACGCTTCGGTATACATATTTGATATACCGAATTATACTACTTTGAAAAAACGATCACATTCAAACTACTAATGGGAAGGTAATTAGCTCAACTTCTATCCATCCAACAATATTATTTTTAAAGTAATAAATAGATTCATACATTTTATAATAACTGTATGGATAATTTCAATTGCATCGATTTTAACAATTTTCATTGTCTCATATAGTTAGAATAATTTAATATCTTTTTATTATTATTATTAGAACGGACAGTTTTTACTGTTTATGCAAAAAGCTATTTGACAATTTTTATAGATATTTATACGTTTTACTTTATTTTTGTTATCTTTACATGAAGATATTTGATACCTTTAATTTTAATAAAAGCTAAGAGTATCAGTGCTGGACATTGTCCTTTAAAAAACTTTTCTATGTCATACATAGTTCACCTCACTTCTTGGCTATAGTGTTACAATCTACTATAATAAAAAATTTGAACTGCAAAATATTTGAAACTGTGAGTTCTGGAATGAGTTGTGACTAATTGAAACAAATATGATTTTTTAAACCCAATTATCTTAAGTAATGGAAGCAATGTATTTGATTAAAAACTTCAATATCGAGTTTTCATCTGATTTACATGCATACTTGCCAACCATCTCATTAATAACCGTACAATTGTTAACGCCCCCTGAAAAAACGCCCCTTTTCTCACACTTTTATATTTTTAGAGTTATTCTCTCCAAATGTTGTTACGATTAAATAAGACTAAAATTACTCTAAAAAATTATTGGTGTGAAAAAAAAAAGGCGGGTACTAAAAATTGTAGGGTTAATAATGAGATGGTTGGCAAGTTATGTACATGCTTTAAAGTCTCCTGGGTTATAAAAACGTTTATTGAAATTAGTTAATGTGGATGTTATTGTTGGAGTAAGGGAAATCTTCTGACTATCATACACTCCAAAAGGAAAAGATAGAACGACGAATTTTCATAGTTTAGTCCAACGCAGTGAAGACCGGGGTACATTAGACCATGGGGTAAAATGGACCACCCCTATTACTTTACTTTTTTATTTTTGTAATTCGTATTTTGGTACATAAATAACAACACTGCAGTGGTAAAATTTGTCTAGCAAATTCATGCCTAACTCACAATTTAGTCATTTTATTCTAGTAATTTCGTTTGTGGTGGCTAAAAGTAAATATTTTTAGCTAGATATTTTT
Organism: Salticus scenicus; assembly: GCA_963930645.1. Taxonomy (NCBI): domain Eukaryota; kingdom Metazoa; phylum Arthropoda; class Arachnida; order Araneae; family Salticidae; genus Salticus; species Salticus scenicus. The sequence continues at coordinate 158,202,720 of OZ005662.1, forward strand.
TTATTTTCATCAATCAAGAATTATTATCTGGAAGAGCTTATTCAGCACAATCAAGAGCAAAGGGCATATGTTATTATATTTAATCTAACTAAAAGATTTATTTATTTATTTATTATTATTATTATTTTAATGTTTGTTGTCAGAGTTCTACATGGGGTAATTGATATTGTTGAAGTCCCATCGCCCCCAGGTCCTGGTTCTAACTATAACAGAACAACAAATAAGAAACAGACATCAGACAAAGATACGCAACCTGCACATCAAACAAAACAAAAAACATGGAATTCCCATGGAAACTGAAAGAAGACGCAAAAGGTTCGGACACAAAGAAAGCAATGGAAGTGTGCGGGTGCCGAAAAGATAAAGGAGAATAAACCGACAATGAACAACAGAAGTGCAACAGACATAAACCAAACAACAAGAAAGAGATAAAGAACCGAAAGATGGAATTCCCATCAGAACGCCCAAGATTTAATAATAAGGAAAACAATCAAAAACATAAAAGTAGATTAAATTATATCGTTATGTATATATATATATATATATATATATGAGAAAGAATGGAGGGCCCTACAACAAGAGCCCCCAAAATGAATAATATGACCCTGTAAAAAAAGTGTGAGTACAGTTTTAAAACTTAAGTAAAAAGAGAGCTTTAACATCGCCCCCGACTGTGGGGAGGATTTTGTGACGCCTAATGTAATTTCCTCCGGATTTGTGCAATATTGTGTAACTAGAGAGGAGAACAGAAGCGAAGCAAAACTTGAAAATAAAATTTAAATAAAAAAAAATTATTGAATTTATTTATTCATTTGCTTTATATATATGTGTGTGTATGTATGTATGTATATAGTATATATATATATATATTAGTAAATAAACAAATTATTCTCATTCTGAACAATAAACTTCATAAACACGTTGGAAACACTCTGAACTTCCGACTGTATGACGAGTTAAGCCTAACACATCGACCGATAATGGAGATTCCAAGAGTTGCTCTTGGGCATCTTTGGATCGGGAGAAAACGGATTTGAGGGTTTCCATCCTCCTAAAGATTCACGGAATCCGAATTCTAAATATGCAGGAGAGATACTGTTGCACCTTTGTCCAGCAGGAAATGACCACACGGTCACTGCGGTCATTTTCTCGCGTAGGGAGCGACCTCATCATAGGGGGGAGGAAGAGACAGGAGCTAGTGGAAATGTGAGGGAGGATGAAGATACATTGCGCGGATTCAATTGTGCATTTAACCGCTTCATCGCCTTGCCTCCCTTTTCAATCTGTATGATAAGGGAACGCCTAAAAGAAAATAACTGCTGAAGAGAAATCTGCTTATAATTATTATGAAACAGTCTATTTCGAAGAGAATCGAGACATTGACAGTCATGGATGTAATGCCAGGCATCCGCAGAAGCGGATGCCACATCGACAAGAGGGGAACTTATGAAGAAATCTAAAGTAATAGGTTGGGAATTTGTCGTGCCCAGTAAATAATTGAGTTAAGAAATGGTCAGACCAATTGCGTTTTGGTGATATAGAAGGAATAATTGAACTAAGGGAAGAAGAAGAGCAATCATTTTGCCATGAGTTAATGAAGGCGTTTAAAAGAAGACTTTTGCATCTGTCAAAGGAGAAAGTGTCATATAAAAGATGTGGACAGAAGTGCCCTGCTTAGTCTCAGAATCAGCCGCTTCATTACCCAAAGTGCCAACATGGGCACGGGTCCAGAAGAAGGAAATAGATTTGCCATGATTAAAAAGATAGTTAGCCAAATTACAGATGCTCATAACCATACTATTATAACTTAGATAATTAAAGATAACAGTGAGAACGCTTCTGGAATCGAAATAATATTAAACTTATTATATCCACATGGGCTAAAATGGACTACCAGAAACTGTAGTGCAATGAAACATGGTCCATTTTACTCCACTTCTCTGTTATAATAAACTGATTTACGATGTCTACATTTTTGAAGTGTTAGCTACAAATTATATTTAAAAGTTTCGGAGTTAACCTTCGGAATTTCGGGTTACCTCGTAGATATCAACTGAAGAATCGTGATTAAAATCATGCTTTTGATGTTATGTTAATCAATTATAAAATAGCCAAAACTTTGTATTTTGTTTTGTCATTGTATGTTTGCAATGAAGACTTAATGATAAAGCATTAAGAAACTTATTTTCAGGACGTTGTTTCCTCGTAGATATCAACCCAAGAACTATGATATAAATCATACCTTTGGTTTTATATTAATCAATTACAAAATAGTGAAAATTAATCTTTATATAAAATAATTTAAAAAGGTCAATAAAGACCAACAAATGCAAACATTTATATTACACATATTATTACTTAATTTTAAATGTTCTTTATTGACTAACGAAATTATTTTATTATCGGTAGTTTTAAAAAAGAATAAATAATCTAAAATAATAATTTTAAAAAATATTGCTTAAACTGCAATTTTAGGTTGTTGTTTACAGATGGACCTTTAAAAAAATAAATGGTTAAATAGTTATCAAATATACTTTTTTTAATGAAAACAAATATCTAATGGAACTGCTTATGTCCTATCATTTACTTTACACAATTTAATATTTATGAATAATTAAACTATATGTAAACAGTAGTTTTAAAAGTCTATTTTAAGTTAATAAAAGCAAATACTGAATTTATCAAATGGCTTTCTTAATGGTAGGGCTTTTAGGATTTCCCCTTTGATTACTTTAAGTTTTACCATTTTAGATCAATAGTTTATTTTGATATCAAAATGATCGTTTTTAATGTTGTTTAGCTAATTTGTAATAAAGAAAATAGGCACTAAAAAAAATGTGGTCATTTTTCAAAAATATACTTTACAATAAATAAATAAATAGAAGCATAGTTTCAATAAAATAATATAAAGTTAAACAAAATTGTATTTATTTATTCGTTTGAGTTATTTATTTATTTATTTTTTAATTAATAGTGTTTAAGGAATATTAAACTTATATAAATAGCAGTAGATGCATAAAACTTGTTTGCATGATGCGTGAAAAGATGCATGAAACTTGAAGAAAAAATCATAACCGCAGAAGTCACCAAGTGATACAATTATACAAGAAATTCTGAATTGTTATTTTGCAATTATGTAATATAGATCATTCGAAATGAAAGATATTCTAACTATAGGTCTGAAAGCTGTCAAATAAGCAAAATAACACAGTACTGGAGAACGTTTTGGTAGACTTAATATGGCTCCTGTGGTAGCGTTAGCTGCTATTGCAGCAGCCTTCTTGAGTAGACAACAGTTAACTTCATTCGCCCCCTAGTAACACACCTTCCACAGAACATCCTGAAGACGTTCATAGGATTTTCTTTTATCCACAGGACATCCTGAAGATGCTTTTCGGAGAAAATATCCTGCTGGGACCTGCATACGCCCTGCTTACTATATTACGGTAATATTACGGTACGACGTAATATTATTTACGATGTTGGCAAGTATGTGTACAGAGTGTCCCTGGATTTATGGGCCAAACTTTAAGGGGATACAGGACACTTTATATGGATTCAAATTTCCATAGAAACCCATGTCGCGAAACGTCATTTTAACCCTTTAAGAGTCTGGTGATTTTACGTGGATATCTGCGTGGCTTTCCAATAATGCATTTTTTAAAGAGTTTTTACCTGCTAATATTTACATAAATAAATAAATTCTGTTTTTATGCGTGTAATTTATCGCAATGATTGCAATAACACGTACATTGAGTAATAATATGAACATTCTGAATGATGCATGCAAGCTTATAAATTCACACAGTAGGCGGAGTTAGTAGTACAAAGTAGCGCAAAACATCCAGTTCTTAAAGGGTTAAAATGACGTTTGGGGACATGGATTCATGTGCAATTCTGAATCCTTATAAAGTGCCTTATTCCCCCTTAAAGTTTTGCCCATGAATTTAGGGGCAGGCTGTATATATATATATATATATATATATTATTATTATTATTATTATTATTATTATTATTTTATTATTATTATTTAGGGATTTTTTTTTTTTTTTTTTTTTTTTTAATGCGAAAGACACAATTAATTAATTCTCACGTGCATTATTATTTATGTTTTTTTTTTTTTTTTCTTAAGACATAGGGTAAGTGCACCAGTGGTTGATTAACACGTTTAGAGCAATATATGATGTTTTTAATGTTCTAGTCATCAGAAAATATTTTTAGGAATCTTAAGTTAGTACATATGTTATGAAAGACATTCAGAACCACATATATGTTAAGATATATACATTTGATAACAATAATTTTTTTTATATATAAATTTTTATTTGACACCCACTCAGTGTTCCAGAAATTGACACTGCCAGTTTTTCATTTTATCAGTAACTGACCCCCTATGTTCCAGTGTTTGGCACTGCTAGTTATTCATTTTACCAGTTATTAGCTCCCTATGCTCCAGTGCTTGACATAAAATGTTAAAATTCTTATATGTAAAATATGTGATTTTATTACTTTTCTAATTTATTAATTATTTCGGGATAGATGTCAATTACTGGAGCATGCCATTCACTGGAGCACCTATCCTATATTTGCAAATAATAAATACCAGTTGCTGGATTGAAGGGATACCTGTATATTCTCCTTTAAATTAAATGAGTTTATTTAGATTCTCAAACATTCCTTTCATTCTTTTTTATTTTCCGCATGTCAGCTTCAATTAGAAAGCCTTTAATATGTGTTTAACAGTTGCTTTGTGTTTAATTCTGGATATTTATCCAAAGCGTGAGTTTTTCTTGCTCATTTACTTACTAAATGAGCAGATTAGAATGATTTACTATCTAAATCATAGTTGCCAACATTCTAACTCATTCCGGATCATATGAAATAAAGGCGGGGTTAAAAATGTTTCGGAATAACATAGCTGCCATTATTTTAATTTATTCCGGAGTACTTTTAGTTTCGCCTTTATTCCATAACACTTTTTAACACTAAATTTCTCATATTTTATCATAGTTATTTATTAGAGAAAAATATTCTAAAAATAAAGTGGTATGAAATAAAGGCGGAGCTAAAAGCACTCCGGAATAAATTAAAATATTGGCAGCTATGGAATAAATTAAAATGTTGGCAATTCTGATTAAAAATTTCACGACCGCATGGTTTTGTCTTTTTGACCGTAAGACAAAACGATGAGGGCGTTATTCTCCCAGGTTACAATATTTCAAAACAACATTTTCTGTATTCACATTTATATTACAAATGGATAAAATGTATAATTATATTCTTTTTAATCAAAGTATTCGTACCCATAGAATATTTGATTGTACAAATATGTGTATAGGGTATATTTTTAAGAAATAAATAACGTACAAATTGCGAAAGAAACGCCTACGGGTGGAGTTACAGATTTTCAAATGACGTGAATCTACGTCGGCGGTAGCGATAGTGTTAAATTATTATATTGTGGCCATTACAAAGCTTTCTTCAATGTCATTCTATTCTATATAATAGGGCCACTTTCTGTTTAACATGCTCAAATGTTCAGTCTCAGTTTCTCACTAGAAGTAATTTACATATGAAGTTTAGTACAGTTTTAATCAACAGACGCTTAAATGAAGCCATGTGGAAAATAACAGAAAATGAGTTATCGCCGGGCCACCTCTAGATCGATAAACTCCCAAACTGAAACAGCATAGTGTTTCCCAAATGCCCTTTCAAATACCTAGTTTTGTGCAATTATATACAATAGAACAGTGAGATATAGAGTTTTAGTTCAAGGGTAACTCAAAGAACAGAAGAGTAACCCGCCGGCCAAAATTGAATCTTCATAGTGCTTCATGGTGATTATCTCATACACCAAGCTGCACAATTTATTATACCGTAGAATCGGGGATAATGCCTTCCAGATCACGGGGAAAGTAGCCGTTTAATTACGCATCCTGTCCAATGATATGCACACCAATTGAATCAGTATAATATTTTATCTACTACTTTTTTGCAGTTGTATGCAATAGAATCTGAAATATAGCCTTCTTATTCACAGGAAGAATTGTAACATAACAACGCCAACTAGACGGTACCTAAACTAAATGAACATAATGTTTCATAATGTCCTTCTCTCATATCAAGTTTCATTCTCATATAAAGCTTTTGAAAGGGGCTGTGACAGCATCAGTCACGCTTCACCATAGGATTTTGAAAGAACCCGTCTGAGAAGGTTCATTATAGATCACAGAACCCGAGATATAGTCTACCATAAAATGTGACACATTGCAGCTTAGCAGCGCCACCTTTCAAGCGATTTGTACAAAAATTTGATAGGCACTATTTTACCTCAAAATGCAACTACATACAAATTTATATGAAATTTTGTGCAAAATTTCATCAAATACTGTTGACAAAAATGTTTATACACACAAAAAAGACATTTTCTAACAATTGTCAAATCGTGTTATACTAAAAACGTGTAAATGATCAGAAAAGTAGAAGACGAATACTTTTACGAAACCTATACTTCCTTCTGTTGAATGTAAAAGAACGTATAAAGGAATGTTTGTTATAATTCTGTGGCATTTTCTATTGGCCCTAAATTCGATGTCAAGAACTGTGAATTTAAACCTGATATATTTTATACTTTATATAAGTATTTTAAAAAAATGTGTATATGGCAGATTTTTGACGAATAGAAAAAAAAAAAAAAAAAAAAATGTCAAAAGTAAAAACTATTTTAATAAATATATATAGTAAATTTTTCATACACAGGTCGCATTATATGAAATTCTCATGGTCACCCCACCATTTCTTTTTAACAGAAAGCAAATATGGTGGATTTGAGTATTGTCAAACTTGTATTGTGAGAGTACACAGGCCTTGTGCTAACACTGAAGTGAATAGACACACTCGCTTATTCAGTGCAGGAAACGGAAAAAAAAAAAAAAAAAAAAAAAAAAAGAAAGAAACACAAAAATAATTAGCGAATATTTTCAGAACGCGATAAATCGAAGTGATATAATTCATAAAAAGTGTAAATTAATATCCATGCAGTATATACATTATATTTTATGATGAAATATCGAATTCAGCCAAAATGTGGACCGAAAATTGCTTTTTCTGTCGTTATAAGAATGGTTACCATTCCTGGTTGTGGGTACCTTCATAAAACTGGTTGTGGGCACAATTGTTTTTTTTTTTGTTTTTTTTTTGTTTTTTTTTTCCATTTATAGCGTGTGTTTGACTTACAGATTGTCAAATGAAGTCGTTTTTAACAACTTAACGTATTTTATTAATGTTTTTATACATGTTTAAGCTCTTTAACCATGTCCAGTGCTTCCCACCTAATCGGTAAACTGTTAGTACCGCCCATTTTTCTAGACTACTTAATTTTTAGAGTATTTGCTTTCTTAATTCAGCGTAAATATATTTGAAAGTAATTACTCTAAAAATAAAGTGATATAGAAAATGGGCGGTACAAACAATTTGCCGGATTAGGTTGGTAGCTCTGCATGTCTATCCCGGAAAAGTCAATCAATCGAAAAGAAATGGATTTTAATGCGCTGGTTAAAGCAATTCCTGGATTGCTTAGTGGATAAGAATACTAATACTAATTAGTAAAAATTTTTAGTTTATAATGGTATGCTTAGATTTCGCTCAGGGGTCGTCTTTGTATAATACTTGCAGTAACCTTGTATTTCCAAATGTCAACACCCATTTTAAACATTCATTTTAGTTATTTTGATCAAATCATTTAGAAAAATCGTATAGTTTATATATTTTTCTCGAATTTTGAAACAGTTATAAGCTGTCAAATTCTGAGGATGCCAATGTAAATGAATGACACTGACATTATTATATATTTTTCAGTATATATATTTAATTCAAATTTACAAAGCCATATTCTCTACCCATTTATTTATTTATTTATTTATTTATTTATTTATTTTTTGAGGACAATCTAAGGGATGGGGGAATTTCCACTTTTATTACTACTACTGTTTTTATTCAGTAATCTCTAACTTGTAAAATCACTACATATTCTTATAAAAATATCATAACGATTTCTGCGTGAAATTTGTGCCGACTAAAAAGGAAAGAAATTTCCTCATCCCTAAATGTATCCTTCAAAAAAAAAAAAAAAAAAAAAAAAAGGCGTTGATGACCTCTTAAAATTGTAAGTATTATGTGAAAATTATGTGAGATTGTTATAATTATTCTAAAAATAATATAACATAACACGAAAGCTGATTACATTTAGAAGTGTTGACACTTAATATTACATACGCTCGCCAAGTTGTAGTGCCACAAACTTGGAAGCTGTCGATGCAGCTTTCCAAACTTTTATAATTTATTCACAATAATTTTAGCCCCGCCTTCTTTTTTGCACCAGAAATTTAGTAGATTATTTCTCTTTCATTTGTGACAACGATAACGATTAAATAAGAAGAAAATTCTTTTCCAAAATTTCCAGAATGAGAAACAGGCGGGGATAAAAATGATTGTGAATAAATTGTAAAATTTGGGAACGCTGTGTCCATGTGAGACGTACTGATCAAGTACATAACGCGCTAGCTCCGCCCCTTTTACTAAAAAAAAAATCCCTGGTTATTCGCGATGGAAAATTTTTATTTTCTTTGAATATTTTTCTTTATTTCCATAGTACATATGGAAGAAAAGAAATCTTCCAAAAATTAAATTTTTCAAAATTAGAAAACTTTTCTATGCAATTGCAGTGCATTTAGTTGAAGTAATACCCTTTTAATTATATGCATATATTACATTCAAATATATAGATGTATGTATTTTAAGTTAAATTAATTACTTATCAATTTAAATTTCGATTATGAAAATAAATGTCTAAACAATCTGAATACTAAAAGAATATTAATTTATTTAATTGTTTTTTATTTTTAAACTTAACAGTATAATTCAAAAATACCAAATATGTACGAACGGGAAAAATATTATCTTTATCAGATTAACTTTTGCATCATATCGGCACACTAAATGCAATAAGCAATCATCTGGAAAACATACAAATAATATCATTTAATGTCTTAAATGCAGTGCCAGCTATAGGGCAAAATAGGCGTCATATTCGGATTCTGCAGGTCATTTTACATAAGAATATGCTGAAATGGTGTCAGAGACAATCGAGCAGTGTTATTATATAATTCTTCATGAGTATAAAATTCTTTCAAATTATATAAATACATAAAATAGCTTAATAGCATAACCATGTCTTAATATATCAGGCATTGCAAAAAGAAAAAAAAAAAAAAGAAGAAGAAGAAGAAACACTACTAAACGAATAAATTAACATTATATTGCATAAATATACCATAAAACTTTCAATTATTTTAAAATTCTTTCTTTTAATAGGTTACTTCTGACTAGCTTTTGTAGAAGCTGCCAAATTTAAAGTTGATTTAGAACGAAAAATAAGCGTAACAGTTATTATGTAACAGAAAATTCAAAATTCAAATGTAGTTTTATGTTACAGATTTAAAAATCTAAAAGTTAAATAAAATAATGGTAATATCGTACTTTATACAGCTTTTATAAAATACAATACATAAACAAATTAAACAGAAGTTTAAATAACAAAAGCAAATTTTAGTTATTCAACACCAGTAATCTTTGAAAATTTCTTTTGACGTGATTTAGCTCAGAGCGTCTGCTTTTTCTTCAGATTTCTCTGAAAGGTCTCTCTAGAATAACGCGAGTTCGCCGTTCGGTCACCGAACTGAACTTGCTCTTAAGTGTTAAACGAAATTCATTCGATTGTACACGCTTGTTTATTAAGACAGCGCAGCTGTTTTCAATGCGTGCGTACTTCTAAAAATCATAATAGAAGGGTCGTACCCTCCGCCTTTTTTACAGGGCGCGCTCAGAGATAAAGGGTTTGTACCGTTTTTGCCACAGCTAATTTCGTGCACAAATACTTGAGGTATATTTATAGTAATGTGCTATGATTATACAAGGTAGCGATCATTTTACAGAATTAGTGGTAGCAATAAATTGGAAAATTTTCTATTCATGACAGTGTCCTGAAAAAAAAAAAAAAAAAAAAGGAGAGTACGACCCCCTGTTAATGATGTTATTTCAGTGGTACCGCCTATTGCATAAATTTGTGACCATATTATTTCAGAAGTTATTTGATTAAGACTTTAAGAAAGATTGTAATTACAAAAAATAAATAAATAAAAGGAGAGAGAAAGAAAATATGTAAAAATTACTTATATTTCATAATGATTTTTTTTTTTTTTTTTTAAGTTTTCTATATAAAAAAAATAAAATAATAATAAGATAAAAAAAATGCGTAATTTTCATGCGTTTTATTCATATATTTCACTCAAAAACATTTAATTTTTAAATGTTTTTCTTTTTATTCATCAATATTATTTCCTAATTTTTATATATTTTTTAATTATATTCTATATTATGTTTTTTTTTTTTTTTTTTTTTTTTTTGGTGTGTGTGTGTGTGTTTAAATTGGTGGCATTCTTTATCATTTTAAACATTTTTGTTTAATTCTTTAGTCTTTATATAAATTAACGGCTATGGATTAATACTTTTGCGACCGCACGTTTTTGTCTCTCTGATAATAAGTCCGCCTGTGGGCGTTATAACTTGAAGCTACTTTACTTCTGAAATTGAAAGCAATTTAAGACTTTCATTATTGACGACAGCGAAACTTCTTCCAATGTGCGCATACCTCAAAAAAATTTAATGATATTACAGAGCTGCCAAGCTAATTCGGCAAATTGTTGGTACCGCCCCTTTTTCTACACCAGTCATTTCTTAGAGTTTTTTCTTCTTAAATCATCGCAAATATATTTGAAGAAAATTACTTTAAAAATTAAGTGATGTAGAAAAAGAGGCGGTACTAACAATTTGCCGGATTAGGTTGGCAGCTCTGATATTATTTCAGTGGCACCGCCTACTACATAAATTTGGTTCCATATAATTTCAGAAATTATTTAATTGAGACTTTCATAAAAGATTGTAATAGCATAAAAAGAAAAAGGAAAAAAGAAAATACGTAAAAATTCTTTATAATTCATAATGATTCTTTTTTTTTTTTTTAAGTTTTTTATATTTAAGAAAAAAAAAGTTATATTTATTTATATTCATATATTTCACTTAAAAACGTTTAATTTTTAAATATTTTTGTTTAGTCATCAAAATTATTTTTATAAATTACATATTTTTTAAAACAATAGTTTATAAATTCCCTCTTCATTTTAAACATTTTCGTTTAATTATTTAGTTTTGTAAATAAATTAACACTTTCGCGAGCGCATGATTTTGTCTCTCTGATAGTAAGTACACCTGTGGGAGTTATCCTTTGAAGCTTCATTATTTCAAAGCATGTTTGTCTGTATTCATATTTATGTTACGAATGAACATGCATTATAATTGCATTCTTTCTAATTAAAATATCTGTATGCATAGTATTTTGATAGTACAAATATGGACATCGGGAATATTTGAAATACAGTAACATAAAATTGCAAAAGGAACGCCCACTGGCGCAGTTAAAAAGTTCCTAATGACGTTAACATACGTGTGCAGTCACGAAAGTGTTGAAGAAAATATATATACATTTAAATACATTTTATTTTACATTAATATAATATCCCTAATATATATATATATATATATATATATATTCAGACGTACCGCTGAAAAATATCTTATTTTTGTTATTGCATTTATATTTTATTTTATTTTATTTTTGTCACATTTCCTTCATGGCTTATATTTAAAACAACTTTCAGACTGATAATTTGTAATCGTACATGCAATTTTTACTGTCGTTTATTTATTTAATTAAAAAAAAATAGAGAGAGAATTTTCAATTTATTCTTAAAGAAAAATTAGATAAATTTACTCATACTTTTATTTTATATTCATGTATTTTTGAAAAAATTGTTTTAGTCAGGAATATACTTTAAAAATAATTTATATTTAGTATTGCTTTTACATTCTGAAAATTAAATCAATTGATAACTGATTTATTAAAATAATAATATTATTAATAATAATAAATAACTAAATAATAATTTTAAAAAAGGTACATTTTAATATATTTTTAGTTATTTATACAATGTCTGACTGTGAAAATATAGACAGCTGCCCATCAAATAAAATCAAATGTTATACCGCCTTCATATATATGTATATTAACAAACGGACACACCATCGACTTCTAATGCATTTATGTAATAAAGGGTGTGAGCACTGCTGGCAGATTGAGGAAAATTTTTATTCAATAGCACACTAAATTTTAAATGTAAAGATTATTTAATAACTTAAACACAATTTTCATAAGATGACTCATTTTTTTATAATTGTGTTTCCTTTTTCCATAAGCTCTAACATTCCAATTCCATTGTTATTGTTTCCCAACCTCCCCTCTCCTCGTGCAGTGAAATTGTTATTCGGGACTCACACTCCGTCAGCTTTCAACCTTATATATAGGAGGATTTGTGACGCTCGCCCAGCTACCTCAAAGCCATGTCATCCTAACTTTCTTCATAAGTTGTGTTTGAAACGGTTAGGCAACTGTTACAATTAAAATTTCGTGGGGATATTGAATAAAAATTTCCCTCAATCTCTCAGCACTGGTTGTCAAAACTTTTACTCAAAAAAGAGCAAATGGAAACGGCTTTTCTTGTTTAAAGGGCGCCCTCTCTGTTAACTGTTTTTCTATTACATAATTTGCAATTTTAAATTCAGTTTTCGTTTTTTGAAAATTAAAGAACTTTAAATTAAAGAGTATCTATATACATATACTCATAAAATATTATGTGTATAGATTCTTAGAAAATACAGATTATTAAAGAAAATAATTAGAATACATTAAATGCTATTGATTAATTATGTTTTAATACATTTCCGACTTTTTTTTAGTTTTATGTGTGATGTGATGCTTTAAAAGTAATAAATCGAAATTTGAAAAGTTAATTTTCAGGGAGAAATGCTTTAAAATGATGTTTTATATATATATATATACGAGCACCCCTGAATTTATGGGCCAAACTTTAAGGAGATATAGGACACTTTGTAAGGATTCAGATTTGCAAAGGAACCCATGTCCCCAATCGCCATTTTAACCCTTTAAGTGTGATTTTGCGTGGATATGGGCGTGGCTCTCCAATAATGCATTTTTTAAACAGTTTTTACCTGCTAATATTTACATAAATGAATAAATTCCGTTTTTATCGATGTAATTTATCGCAATGATTGTAATAACACGTACATTGTGTAATAATACGAACATTCTGAATGATGCATGCAAGCTTCTAAATTCACGCAGTAGGCGGAGTTAGTAGAACAATGTAACGCAAAACATCCAGCTCTTAAAGGGTTAAAACGACGTTTGGGGACATGGATTCCTGTGCAATTCTGAATCCTTATAAAGTGCCTTATTTACCCTTAAAGTTTTGCCCATGAATTTAGGTGCACGCTGTACATATATATATATGTATATATATATATATTTTCCTTTTTTTTTTTTTTTTACGGGAAAAAAACAATCAATTTAATCTCACGCGCATTAATATTTCTGGTTTTTTTTTTTTTTTTTTTTTTTTTTTTAAACATAGGGTAAGCTCACCTGTGAATGACACATTTAGAGCAATATCTGATGTTTTTAGTGTTCTAGTCATCAGAAAATATTTTTAGATATCTTAAGTTAGTACATATGTTATAAAAGACATTCAGAAACACATATATGTTAATATATATACATTTGATAACAATTATTTTTTTTAAATAAATTTATATTTGACACCCACTCAATGTTCCAGTAATTGACACTGCGAGTTTTTCATTTTATCAGTAATTGGCCCCTACGTTCCAGTGTCTGAAACCGCTAGTTATTCATTTTACTAGTTATTAGTACCCTATGCTCCAGTGTTTGACAAAAAATATAAAATTTCTTATATGTATAATATATGATTTTATTACTTTCTTATTTATTAATTATTTAGGGATAGATGTCAATTACTGGAGCATGCTAATCACTTGAGCATCTACCCCATATTTGCAAACAATTCATACCAGTTGCTGGATTGAAGGGATACCTGTATATTCTCCTTTAAATTAAATGAGTTTATTTAGATTCTCAAACATTCCTTTCATTCTTTTTTATCTTCCGCATGTCAACTTCAATTGGAAATCCCTTAATTTGTGTTTAACAGTTGCTTTGTGTTCAATTCTGGATATTTATCCAATGCTCGAGTTTTTCTTACTAAATGAGCAGATTAGAATGATTTACTTTCTAAATCATAGTTGCCAATATACTAATTTATTCCGGATCATATGAAATAAAGGCGGGGTTAAAAATGTTTCGGAGTAAATTAAAATATAGGCAACTCTGATTAACACTTTCGCGACCCCATGGTTTTGTCTTTTTGCCGTAAGACAAAACCATGAGGGCGTTATTCTGCCAGATTACAATATTTCAAAACAACATTTTTTCTATTCACATTTATATTACAAATGGATAAACTTTATAATTATATTCTTTCTAATCAAAGTATTCGTACCCATAGTATATTTGAATGTGCAAATGTGTGTATAGGGTATATTCTTAAGAAATAAATAACATACAAATTGCGAAAGAAACACCCACGGGTGGAGTAACAGATTTTCAAATGATGTAAATCTATGTCGGCGGTAGCGAAAGTGTTAAATTATTATATTGTGGCCATTACAAAGCTTTCTTCAATGTCATTCTATTCTATATAATTGTGCCACATTCTGTTTAACATGCACAAATGTTTATTCACAGCTTCTCACTAGAAGTAATTTACATATGAAATTTAGTGCAGTTTTAATCAAAATAAGTGTCTAAACAATCTGAATACCAAAAGAAATTTTCGAATATTAATTTATTTTATTTTATTTTATTTTTAAACTTAACTATATAATTCAAAAATGTCAAATACATACGAAATGGAAAAATATTATCTTTATCAGATTAACTTCTGTATCATATCATCACACTAAATCCGATAAGCAATCATCTGGAAAACATAAAAATAATATCATTTATTGTCTTAAATGCAGTGCCAGCTAGACTAAATCACACTGCACTGGAGGAAAAAAAAAAAAGGTTGGTTTTTGACAATATTCTTGCTAATTCTCATGTAACATTACCTCATGAATCCGAATATGACTCCCATTTTGCCGAGTCACCCACCGTTTTCTAGATACACCACCCTCTCCCTGAATTTCTTGACCTATTCGATAATTTTATGACCATGAATTTGATTTGAAGAATAAAAAATAACACTTAAAACAATAAATTAAAAAAAAACAACATTAATAACACATTAAAGAAATATAAGATAAGCAATGCATAATTTCAGTTGGAAATCCCCCCCCCCTCCCAACCCCACAAAAAAAAAAAAAAAAAAAAAAAATCCCTTGTTGCAAATGTCTATGTTTTAGAATTTTCCAAATCTGCAGCCCCTCAAAAGATAGTTAACAAGTGAAATAATCCTTTCCCCTCCTAAAAATCAAATTTATAGCCACAAAATTACCGAAAAATGATAAAAATAGGGGGCCATTCCTGAAAAACGGTGGGTTGTATTAGGCATTGCAAAATAAAAATAATAGTAATAATAATAATAATAATAATAATAATAAATGAAGAAGGAGAAGGAGAAACACTACCGAACGAATAAATTAACATTATACTGCATAAATATACTATAAAAATTTCGATTATTTTAAAATTCTTTCTTTTAATAGATTACTTCTGACTTGCTTTTCTAGAAGCTGCCAAATTTAAAGTTGATTTGGAACGAAAAATAAGCGTAACAATTATCATATATCAGAAAATTTAAAATTCAAATGAGATTTTATGTTACAGATTTATAATCTAAAAGTTAAATAAGATAATGATAATATCGTACCTTATACAGCTGTTATAAAATACAATTTAAATAGAAGTTTTAATAACATAAGCAAATTTTAGTTATTCAACACCAGTAATCTTTGACAATTTCTTTCTACAGGATTTAACTTAATATATTTCTTGGGCTTGGGTCATGGAAACGTCCCTCTATAGTCCGTTCAAGTTAAAGTGATACCCGAAGTAAACAAATGGGTTACAAAGGTATTCCACATTTGTGCCTTTCTCGCGGAAATGGCAACTTTTGTTATTCATGAAAAGAACCAAACCCCCTCCAAACAAAAAATAGCTCGTTAAAAGATAAAACTATCCCCCACCACTTCTTTTTGTATTTTGGAGTTTATGACAAAAACTTGTACCTTACAAGACGTACAACAATGAAAAGACCCATTAAAGTAAGAAAAAGTGTTAAGGTAACAAAAGAAGAGGTGGGAAAGTTCTAACAAAAGAAGGGGAGAAATAAGTGACCTTAGCTAGCGCCAACAGTGACAGTAACATTATCCATGTCGCCAAACAACACGTGGTTTTGTTTAGTTTCGGTATCACTTTAAGTTGAACAGACTATAGATTAAAGCAAGTTCGCTGTTCGGTCTCCGAACCGAACTGGCTGTAAAGTGTTGATCGAAATTGATGCGATTTTAGGCATTTGTTATTTACAACACCGGAGGTCTTTTCAATGTCCGCATATGGTTAAAAATCTTAATGGAAATGTACAGTTCGCCCTTTTCACAGGGCACTCTCAGAGCTAAGAGGTTTGTACCTTTTTTGCCACAACTAATTTCATGCACAAATACTTCAGGTATATTTACAGAAATGTGCTATGATTATAACAAGGTAGAGATTATTTTACATAATTAGTGTTAATAATAAATTGGAATTTTTTTTTAATTCATGAGAATGTCCTGAAAAAAGGGCGGAGAGCACGACGCCCTGTTAATGATGTTGTTTCAGTGGCACCGCCTACTGCGTAAATTTGTGACCACATTATTTCAGATATTATTTGATTAAGACTTTTATAAAAGATTGTAACTACAAAAAAATAAAAGGAGAGAGAAAGAAAATATATAAAAATTATTTATATTTCATAATGTTTTTTTTTTTTTTTTTTTTTTTAAGTTTTCTGTAAAAAAAGAAAAAAAAAATGCGTAACACTGTGTTTTTATTCATATATTTCACTCAAAAACATTTATTTTATTAATATTTTTCTTTTTATTCATCAGTATTATTTCCTAATTTATATATTTTTCTAAAGTATATTCTATATTATGTTTTTTTTTTTTTTTTTTTTTTTTTTTTAATACATATATATATATTTATGTTTAAATTGGTGGCTTTCCTTGTCACTTTAAACATTTTTGTTTAATTCTTTTGTCTTATATAAATTAACGGCTATAAATTAATAGTTTCGCAAACGCACGGTTTTGTCTCTCTGATATTAAATGCGCCTGTTGGCGTTATAACTTGAAGCTACTTTATTTCAGAATTTGAAAGCAATTTAAGACTTTCATTATTCAAGACAACAGAACTCCTTCCAATGTGGGCATACTTAAAAAAAATTTAATGATATTACAGAGCTGCCAACCTAATCCGGCAAATTGTTGGTACCGCCCCTTTTTCTGCACCAGTCAGTTCTTAGAGTTTTTTCTTCTTAATTCATCGCAAATATATTTGAAGAAAATTACTTCAAAAATTAAGTGGTGTGGAAAAAGAGGCGATACTAACAATTTGCCGGATTAGGTTGGCAGCTGTGATATTATTTCAGTGACACCGCCTACTGCATAAATTTGTGACCATATAATTTCAGAAATTTTTTAATTGAGCCTTTCATAAAAGATTGTAATTGCATAAAAAGAAAAAGATAGAGAGAAAATACGTAAAAATCCTTTATAATTCATATTGATTCTTTTTTTTTTTTTTTTTTTTTTTTTTTTTTTTCAGTTTTCTATATTTAAAAAAAAAAAAAAAAGTGATATATATTTATATTTATATATTTCACTTAAAAACGTTTAATTTTTAAATATTTTTGTTTAGTCATCACAATTATTTTCATAAATTACATATTTTTTAAAACAATAGTTGTTGACTTCCCTTGTCATTTTAAACATTTTCGTTTAATGATTTAGTTTTGTAAATAAATTAACACTTTCGCGAGCTCATGTTTTTGCCTCTCTGATATTAAGTCCACACCTGTGGGCGTTATTCTTTGAAGCTTAATTATTTCAAAGCATGTTTGTCTGTATTCATATTTATGTTACGAATGATTATGCATTATTTTTGCATTCTTTCTAATTAAAATATCTGTATGCATAGTATTTTGATTGTACAAATATGAACATCGGGAATATTTGAAATACAGTAACAAAAAAATTGCAAAAGGTACGCCCACTGGCGCAGTTAAGAAGTTCCTAATAACATTAACATACGTGTGCAGTCACGAAAGTGTTGAAGAAAAAATATATATATATTTAAACTCATTTTATTTTACATTAACATAATATCCCTAAAAAAAAATATTTTTTTCAGATGTACCGCTGAAAAATACCTTATTTTTATTATTGCATTCATATTCTAAAAAATAAAATCTCTGTAACATTGTTTTAATTCTCAAATCTGACTAAAAAAATTTGTTATTTCATTTTATTTTATTTTATTTTTGTCACATTTCTTTCATGGCTTAAATTTAATACAACTTTCAGAGTGATAATTCGTAATCGTACATGCAATTTTTACCTTCGTTTATTTATTTAGTTAAAAACAAAATAGAGAGAGAATTTTCAATTTATTCTTAAAGAAAAATTAGATAAATTTACTCATACTTTTATTTTATATTCATGTATTTTTGAAAAAATTGTTTTAGTCAGGAATATACTTTAAAAATAATTTATATTTAGTATTGCTTTTACATTCTGAAAATTAAATCAATTGATAACTGATTTATTAAAATAATAATATTATTATTAATAATAAATAACTAAATAATAATTTTAAAAAAAGGTACATTTTAATATATTTTTAGTTATTTATACAATGTCAGACTGTGAGAATATAGACAGCTGTCATCAAATAAAATCAAATGTTATACCACCTTGATACATATGTATATTAACAAACGGACACACCATCTAATCTAATGCATCTATGTAATAAAGGGTGTGAGCAGTGCTGGCAGATTGAGTAAAATTTTTATTCAATAGCAGGCATGGAACACAGGCGCAGAATTCATACCACTATCAAAGCAAGAAAATTTTCTACTTCTTAAATCAACGATATTATAGTTAAAGAAATTTTATAAACAAATAACGGTATGAATTCTGCGCCCGTGTTCCATCCTTGCAATAGCCCAATAAATTTTGAATGTAAAGATTGTGTAATAACGTAAACAACATTTTCATAAGATGACTCATTTTTTATTATTGTGTTTTCTTTCTCCATAAGCTCTAAAATTCCACTGTTATTGTATCAAGTTCCATTCTCATATCAAGCTTTTATAAGGGGCTGTGACAGCATCAGTCCCGCTTCACCATAGGATTTTGAAAGAAACCGGCTGAAAAGATTAATTATAGACCACAGAACCCGAGATATAGCCTACCATAAAATGTGACAGATTGCAGCTTAGCAGCGTCACCTTTTAAGCGATTTGTACAAAAATTTGATACGCACTATTTTATCTAAAAATTTTGTGGCATTTTCTATTGGCCCTAATTTCGATATCAAGAACTGTGAATTTAAACCTGATATATTTTATACTTCATATAAGTGTTTTAAAAAATGTGTATATGGAAGTTTTTGATGAATAGAAAAAAAAATAATAATAAAATATCAAAAGTAAAAACTATTTTAATATACATAGATGCCAACATTATCATTTATTCCGGAGTATTTTTATTCCGCCTTTATTCCATACCACTTATTTTTTAAAAGTAAGTTTTTCTTATTTTTATCGAAATTATATATAGGAGAAAATTTTTCTATAAATAAAGTGGTGCGAAATAAAGGCGGGGCTAAAAATACTCCGGAATAAATTATAAGTGAATAGACACACTCGCGTATTAAGTGCAAGCAACGGAGAAAAAAAAAAAAAAAAAAAAAAGCAACACAAAAATAATTAGCAAATATTTTCAGAACGCGATAAATCGAAGTGATATAGTCCATAAATTTAAGTGTAAATTAAAATTCATACAGTATATTCATTATATATTGTGATGAAATATCGAATTCAGCCAAAATGTGGACCGAAAATTGCTTTTTCTGTCGTTATAAGAATGCTTACCATTCCTGGTTGTGGGCACAATTGTTTTTTTTTTTTTTTTTTTTTTATAGCATGTGTTTGACTTACAGATTGTCAAATGAAGTCGTTTATAACAAATTAACGTATTTTATTAATGTTTTTATATATGTTTAAGCTCTTTAACCATGTGCAGTGCTGCCGACCTAATCGGTAAACTATTAGCACCGCCCATTTTTCTAGACAACTTAATTTTTAGAGTATTTGTTTTCTTAATTCAGCGTAAATATATTTGAAAGGAATTACTCTAAAAATAAAGTGATATAGAAAAATGGGCGGTACAAACAATTTGCCGGATTAGGTTGGCAGCTCTGCATGTCTATCCCGGAAAAGTCTCACCAATCCAAAAGAAATGGATTTTAATGCGCTGGTTAAAGCCATTCCATAATTGCTTAGTGGATAAGAATACTAATACTAATTAGTAATAATTTTTAGTTTATAATGGTATGCTCAGGAGTCGTCTTTATATAATACTTGCATTAACCTTGTATTTTAGAATGTTAACACCCATTTTTAACATTCATTTTAGTTATTTGGATCAAATCATATAGAAAAATCGTATAGTTTATATATTTTTCTCGAATTATGAAACAGTTATAAGCTGTCAAATTCTGAGGATGCCAATGTAAATGAATGGCGCTGACATTATTATATATTTTTCCGTAAATATATTTAATTCAAATTTACAAAACCATATTCTCTACCCCTTTTTTTTTACTTTTTTTTTTTTTTTTTTTTTTTTTTTTTGAGGACAATCTAAGGGATGGGGGATTTCCACCTTTATTACTACTACTGTTTTTATTCAGTAATCTCTAACTTATACACTACTACATATCCTTATAAAAATATCATAACGATTTCTGCGTGAAATTTGTGCCGACTAAAAAGGCGAAATTTTCTCATCCCTAAAAGTATCCTGAAAAAAAAAAAAAAAAAAGCGGGTTGATGACCTCAGAAAATTGTATGTATTGTATGAGAATTTTGTGAGAATTGTTATAATTATTCTAAAAATAATACAACATAACACTAAAGCTAATTACTTTAGAAGTATTGACACTTAATATTACATACGCTCGCCAAGTTGTACTGCCACAAACGTGGAAGCTGTCGATGCAGCTTTCCCAACTTTTATAATTTATTCTCAATCATTTTTAGCCCTGCCTCCTTTTCGCACCAGAAATTTAGATTATTTCTCTTTAATATGTGATAACGATAACGATTAAATAAGAAGAAAATCCTTTTTACAGAATTTCCGGTATGAAAAACAGGCGGGACTAAAAGTGATTGTGAATAAATTATAAAAGTTTAGAACGCTGTGTCGATGTGAGAATTATTGATCAAGTACGTAACGTGTTAGCTCCGCCCCTTATACTAAAAAAAAAGTTACTGGTTATTCGCGATGGAAATTTTTTATTTTCTTTGAATATTTTTCTTTATTTCAATAGTATATATGGAAGAAAAGAAATCTTCCAAAAATTAAATGTTGCAAAATTAGAAAACTTTCGTATACAATTGCAGTGCATTCACATGAAATAATATCCTTTTAATTCTATGCATATATTACTTTTAAACATATAGATGTATGTATTTAAAGTTACAATAATTATTTATCAATTTAAATTTCGATTATGAAAATAAATGTCTAAACAATCTGAATACCATAAGAAATTTTCGAACATTAATTCATTTTATTTTTAAACTTAACTATATAATATAAAAATGTCAAATACATACGAAAGGGAAAAATATTATCTTTTTCAGATTAACTTCTGTATTATATCGGCACACTAAATCCAATAAGCAATCATCTGGAAAACATAAAAATAATATCATTTAATGTCTTAAATTCAGTGCCAGCTAGACTAAACTATACTGCACTACAAAAGAAAAAGAAAGACAGAAAAAAAAAAAATCGCGATCCGACACCATTCATGCTGATTCTTACGTAAAATGACCTCCTGAATCCGAATATGACTCCCATTTTGCCCAGTCACCCACCATTTTCTAGATACACCACCCTCGCCCTCAATTTCTCGCCCTGTTCTATAATTTTATGACCATGAATTTGATTTGAAGAATGAAAACTAATTAATTTAACACCTAAAAACAAAAAAATATAAAGTTTAAAAATAATGTTAATAACAGAGTAAAAAAATATAAGATATATAATGCATAATTTCAGCAACAAATCCTGCCCCCCCCCCCAAAAAAAAAAAAAAAAAAAAAAAAAAAAAAAATCCCTTGTCGCAAATATCCATGTTTTAGAATTTTCCAACTCTGTAGTCCCTCAGAAGATAGTTAACAGTTGAAATAATCCTCTCCCCTTCTAAAAATCAAATTTATAGCCACTAAATCGCCGAAAAATGATAAAAATAGGGGTCCATTCCTAAAAAACAGTGGGTGGTGGGGCAAGATAGGCGTCATATTCGGATTCAGCAGGTCATTTTAGATAAGAATATGCTCAAATGGTGTCAGAGGCAATTTTCATGCCGAGCAGTGTTATATAATTCTTCATGAGTATAAATTTCTTTCAAATTATATAAATACATAAAATAGCTTAATGACATAACCATATCTTAATAT
Organism: Salticus scenicus; assembly: GCA_963930645.1. Taxonomy (NCBI): domain Eukaryota; kingdom Metazoa; phylum Arthropoda; class Arachnida; order Araneae; family Salticidae; genus Salticus; species Salticus scenicus. The sequence goes on from OZ005662.1 coordinate 158,225,510, forward strand.
ATCAGGCATTGAAAAAAAAAAAAAAAAAAAAAAAAAAGAAGAAGAAGAAGAAGAAGGCACTACTAAACGAATAAATTAACATTATATTACATAAATATACTATAAAAATTTCAATTATTTTAAAACTCTTTCTTTTAATGATTATTTCTGACTTGCTTTTGTAGAAGCTGCCAAATTTAAAGTTGATTTGGAACGAAAAATAAGCGTAACAATTAATATGTATCAGAAAATTTAAAATTCAAATATGGTTTTATGTTACAGATTTATAATCTAAAAGTTAAATAAAATAATGATAATATCGTACTTTATACAGCCTTTATAAAATACAATACATAAACCATAAACAATTTAAATAAAAGTTTAAATAACATGTACAAATTTTAGTTAATCTTCGAAAATTTCTTTCGACCCGATTTAACTCAATGTAAATTATCTATTAGGTGTACCGGAAATTTTTGTTTAACAGTGTTTACATGGTACTTTACAAATAACCATCTTATAAGCAGTGTTGCCAGATAGGAATTTGAAAATTCCCCCAAAATATATTTTATTTTTCCCCAAAATGACGTTCTTTTCAAAAATTTTCCCCAAACACAAATTTAAAAAAAAAAAAAAAAAAAAAAAAAAAAAGAGAGAGAGAATAAATTACTTTTTTATCAACAAAGCATGTATAAAACTAGTGTGATGTGGCTACCACAAGACTTTCTTCTGTATACTTTTACACAAAATTCATGGAATACAAATTATTAAATAATTTATTTTCCTCAGATTATTCCGCAGATGATTTTTATCTGACAGAATAATATATCACTAAGTGATGAAAAAAAGTGAAATTTTTGCCAATATCAGTTTTTTTTTTTTTTTTTTCCCGTTCGATAACTTTGTTTTAAATTATCACCTAGCTATGATTCAACCATTCGTTATAAAAATGATGAAGCGATCTTTTGAAAAATACACATATTGAAAATTTACACGTCACGGAGGATATTCTTCCCAGAGGGGAAGCGATGCTTCCATATGCACAGACTTTTTCTCTAGTTTACTACTCCTATTATCAATAATTCCTATCAATTTTACTATCACACGTTAAAAACAACTCATTATGTACATTCATATGAAATTTTGTCCGACACCATCATGTTAAAAATTTAGAAGAAAATGGGATCGCAGCGTTACCTGTTCAGCGATTGATCCTCAAATCTAAGCAGCACCAGTTTATGTCAGGGTCCAACTAAATTCAACTTTGGTTAAATTTCGTTCGTTGGTTGGTGAGATGCAGCGTCCACAAATTTTGTGATACACACTCATACGCAGACAGACATTTTTTAAAAAGAGTCAAATCCGGCTTGGGACATCCTAAATCGTGAAAATCCATCGAAAACTGAAGTTCGAAAAATTAAAAAATGCATTGTTATCATGTTTTGAGCTATTCTAAAAGTTTCAAATGTCTAGCTAGTCGGGAAGTTATATAATCGTTGAATCATATAAATGATACCGAAGGCAGCGGGGACTCGAAATAATTGGCTAAAAGTATTAAAAGCATGCATTGTCATCATGTTCTGAGCTATTCTAAAAGTTTCAAATGTCTAGCTAGTCGAGAAGTCAGTTAAATAAAATTTCTATTAAATTATATAAACGCTACCGAAGGCAGAAGGCACCCAAAACAATTCGCTATAAGTATTTTTAAAAAATGCATTGTCATCGTGTTCTGAGTTATTCTAAAAGTTTCAAATATCTAGCTAATCGGGAAGTTAGTTAAAAATATATTGCAAGATTTGTACTGAAGAAACAAACAAACAGACAACATAGCGAGTCAATAAAAACATGATAAAAATATCAGTATAGTAGCAGCACCCTCAGGGCTATATATGACAGAATCAAATTGGCATGAATTCATATCCTCAGGTCCTTATATGTATACCTTAAAATATTTCCTGCGGTTCGGTAAAATGTTTCGCAAGATACAACTTTCAATATGTTTTGCTAACGTACATATATGCACACACAGACAGAGACAACGCGTTCAGGACGTATCAAACATGTAAATCAATCACAAACGGAAAGTCAAAAATTTTCACAAATCCAATACCTTTTCTCCATGTATATAGAAAAGAAAAAACTACTATGCTGTGGCCATCACAAAGCTATCTTCTATAACATTCTTACTGTATGTATACAATAGAAGATTAATAAAGTACAATATGAATAATATAGAAGTTGATAGCTATAGCTTTCCCATAAATGAAAGAAATTTTAATATACCAGCAATCACCGTGGGTTGATGTGCACCAAAATTTATCCAACGTACTTTTTATAACAACTAATATATCAAGTTGAATGCATTTATACACTATCGAAGTTAAGGTATACCATTTTTGTAAGCGGAGAAAATATCAGCATAGCATCGCCCTCTTTCATGCAATATACTCTCAAACTGAATCAGTAAAAAGTTTCATGATATTCATCTTACATATCTAGTATGATGCTCTAATTTACTAAAGAAAGTGAGATTTTCCTGAAAATTGTGGTTATCTCAGTATAGCAGCACCATCTGCAGACACTATATGTCACATATATAATCAGCACCACCGGTTTACATCATTATCCAACTAAATATATAAGGCTTTGTGGAATTAGGATTAATTCTTCATTTGGCGTGTATTTATTTGTAAAGCTTAATAAGTACAAAATTTTACTAACACCCAAACACTCTCACAAACAGATACACAGGCAGACAGACAGCTTCTAATTATGGTCAAATAGTGCACAGGACATCTGAAAGCCTAAAAATTCATGAAAATTTTGAAGTTTTTTTTTTTTTTTTTTTTTTTTCCAAACCGGTACTTTTATGATTTTCTCCCCAAATTTCCCCGCAAAATAAAATTTTTCCCCAAACATTTTCCCCACACTTTCATTCTCCCCAAAATTTCCCCACGGGCAAAAGTTTTTCCCAAAATCGCGAAAAATTTCCCCAATCTGGCAACACTGCTTACAAGTTACCTAAGAATATCTTAAATTTTATCCAGGAAAAATTTCTGATGTCAGTATTTTAATTCAAAACGACAGAACTCTTCGGTACACCTAATATCTTGATAAAACATTAAAGGCCTCTCGAGAATAGTGCGCGTTCGCCGTTCGGTCTTCGAACCGAACTTGCTGTAAGGTGATAAGCGAAATGGCGAAGTTGCACTCGGGGAAAAAAAAAAAAAAAAAAAAAAAAAAAAAAAAAACGCTTTTCTTATAATTGTAATAGATAAATTCAATCAAAATTGTAAAATTAAGTCAAATTAATTTTTAATTGACGTTTTAAAATCGCTAAAAACCAAAACAAAACCACGGGGTTTGAAAACGCTTCGTGATTTGGGGTTGGCGTCACTGTTCACGATGTGCGAATGTTTACCCCTAACGTACATTCTTGTACCTATTGCTTTTTTTGTTCGCTCTGCTCTAATCTGTATTTTATTTAAGTTTTTTTCCTTTTGTGAGAAACAACTTAAACCTTTTATAGCTATACTATATCTTACATAATTCTTTTCTATTTTTAATTCTATTTTTATTTGTATAATGTCGATTTTGGATTTGTAAAAAGGCAATCGGAGAATCTGCCAAAAATAGATGCTCTTTCCATACTCTCATTTTTGAGAAGAAACCTTGATTTTATTGGCCCAGAAATAAGTGGAGCTAAAGCTAAAAGATATAGATTTGTTCTTTATTTAGATTTAGAGAATTATAAACACCTTCATAAAAGAGTTTTAGCATTGTATTAATATAATAGTAGTATTTTTTTTGCATTTCTCGAATTTTTTAGAATTTTTTTTTTTTTTTTTTTTTTTGGTGAGAAATTTTCTTTTTTTATAATGTATTCTTAAAGATTTAATTATAATTAAAATATTCATTAAAATTGTAAAGTGCTAAAAAATATATTTTACTGATTTACTTATATTATTATTATTATTTTTTTTTTTTATTTAACCAGAATTTTTTAATCTTGTTATTTTACAAAACATTTATGATTTTTTTAAAGAGCAGTCATAAATTATTAATATATAGTCATTAATTATTAATGACAATATTTTGAGTCCAGTAGTATTTAATATTTACTTCATATTTTTGCAACGAAAAGAATGTTATTTTCAAAACGCATTATTTATTTATTTATTTTTAAAACAGGAAGTTTAAATTTCATGGTTTTTTTTCAATAGTTTTTTTAATATATATATTTCAATTGTATCCATTTATTTTTCTATTTAATTTTCTTAAATGTATTTATCGGAAAAATGTTAATATCGGAGAAAGGATTACTCTTATTAAATTTAAGTTTAATAAAAACTTATTTATTTAATATTTATTTAATTCCTTTGAAAGGAAAATCTTTTGTTATTTATTTATTTATATGTATTGATCGAAATCAAATGGTAATACAGCAGGAAGAGCGAATGCAATAAAGTACAAGGTGCCAGAACTAAAATATATTCAATAGATGCTGAGATACAGCTATCCTTAAATCCTTAGTTCTTAAAAAGCAGCAGTTTTTGCCGTCTGATAAGTACCCAGATTGATGTGCCCAGGAAAGACGTTGTTGCGGACAATAGAAACCCAGACCCAAAAGAGCGGAGTACACTGGCGGATACCCGAAGCGAGGTTCAGGGCAATTTCAATGAATTTATTTTTGTATTATCTATTTATTTATTTAGTTTTTGTTTATAGAATGATATAAAAGAAATAAGGATTCAATTTTTTTTATATATTTTTTATTTATTTATTTGAATTTAGCGATTAGCGAAGCGGGCGAAAACCATCAGTTATAGTATATATTCTAAACATACTTTGATTTTACATTAAGGCTTCATTGATAAATGAATTAATATGTATACCGGGTGATTCAAAATAGATGTTACAGCGATTATCTCGTAAACTAAGAAAGATAGAAACAAACTTCCAATTACAAAATTAGTGCAAATTAAGAGTAGATTTCAGATATGGCATTTTTTTTGTACAAGGGGCTGTATACATATTAAATACGAAATTTAATTTTTATACGGCCCCTCCTATCATGTAACTTATATTTAGAAAAATATTCTCCTCGCTCCAACAAGCAAAATAAAAAAAAAAACATCTCTCTAAGTCAAAATCTCACTGAGTTATTGCAATTTGAAAATAATGACTTACACCACTTTTTTTTCAATTTTGGCATCTATTTTTCGACGCCAACGGGCCCATATTAGGGGGTTATCTATGAGACGAGAAAAATTAAAGAAAGATCCTTTATTTTAAAATAGCAATTATAAACATTCAAACACGTGAAATCAACAGTTTTAAGAACTTAATGCAAATTTACATTATTAATACTTTCCAACAAGGTTGAAAAGTGTTTGACTTCGGTTTGTCTGTTTGTCTGTCCGTCTGTCTGTCTGTCCGTCCGTCTGTCTGTCCGCGCTCTAACTCCCGTAAATATTTATGGAGTTTCTTGAAACTGATATATGTTATTCAAGTTCACTATCGGACGTTCCCTATTGAAAATGGAGTTTATACCTCTACTGGTTTGTGTACAGGGATACCCGAAAGTATTTCAAAGCATTGTGTTCTATGAGAGGTATTTTTATAAACCATATTTTCATACCTTTACTGTAGACATATCTGAATGAAATTGAAATATGTTACTCAAGTTCACTATTGGATGTTTCCTGTATAAAACGGAGGAAATACCACCATCGGTTTATGTACAGGGGCACTCAAAAGTATTCCAAAGCATTGCGTTCTATGAGAGATATTTCTATAAATCAAATTTTAATAACTTTACTTTCTACGAAGTGTTTAGAAATTGAAATATGTTATTTATATGCACAAAAGAATGTTTTGCACAGAATATAACATGATTAGCATTAGATATGCAGGGTGGCACAAAAATATCCAGTTACATTAAGAGCAATTAATAAAAAATTGATAGAATTGCACTTTCGTTTACGTTAAGCGTTTTTGACACTTTCTAACATTTTTTAAGTGAGAATATGATTTCAGTTTTGTGTATCGGCCTGTCCGTCCGTCTGTCTGTCTGAGCTCTAACTCCCGTAAATATTCATGGAATTTCTTGAAACTGATATATGTCATTCAAGTTCGCTATCGGATGTTCCCTATTGAAAATGGAGTTTATAACTCTACTAGTTTGTGTACAGGGACACCCGAAAGTATTTCAAAGCATTGTGTTCTATGAGAGGTATTTCTATAAACCATATTTTCATACCTTTACTGTAAACATATCTCCATTTAATTGAAATATGTTATTCAAGCTCATTATTGGATGTTTCCTGTATAAAATGGAGGAAATACCACCGCCGATTTATGTACAGGGACACTTAAAAGTATTCCAAAGCATTGCGTTCTATGAGAGATATTTCTATAAATCAAATTTTAATAACTTTACTTTCCACGAAGTTTTAGAAATTTGAAATATGTTATTTATATGCACAAAAAAATGCTCTGCATAGAATATAGCATGATTAGCATTAGATTTACAGGGTGACACAAAAATATCCATTTATATTAAGAGCTATTAATAAAAAATTGCGAGAATTGTACTTCCGTTTACATTAAGCGTTTATAACACTTTCTAACATTTTTAAGGGTAAATATGATTGCAGTTTGTGTATCTGTCCATCTGTCTGTCTGCCCGCGCTCTAACTCCTGTAAATATTAATGGAATTTCTCGAAACTGATATATTTTATTGAAGTTCACTATCGGATGTTCCATATTGAAAATGGAGTGAATATCTCTTCTGGTTTGTGTACACGGACACCCAAAAGCATTCGAAAGCATTGTGTTATATGAGTGTTATTTTTATAAATATTTTCCCTATAGAATGTTCCCTATTTAAAATGACATTAATAGGTCCTGTATAACTAGTTTGTTTACAGGGACAGCAATAACAACAACAACAACAAAAAAAAAAAAAAAAAAAAGCCAATGCATTACGTTTTAGAACAGAATTTCTTAAAAGTTATATTTAAAAATCTTTCTACTGTAAAAATCATAAATGTATTGAAATGTATTGTTAATATTCTAAAGTAATGTTTTGTACAGAATGTGATATGATTAACTTTCTGATTTACAGGGCTACACTAAAATATTCAGAGAGATCAAAAGCGGAAATTATAATCTAATGGCTGCATTTTCTTTTGCGTTAAGCCTTTTTAACACTTTCCAAAATGCCTAAGAGTAATTTTAAAATAAATTACTCTATCTGTATATTTTTCAGCCTTTCTGTCTGTTGTGTGATAACGTAGGCAAAGAATATTAAAATTTATTCAATACAACAATTACGTACAGTTGGAAAGTGTTACTAATCAATGCGTACTGCATGATTTTTCTTTCTTGTTTCGTATTGTTAAAAATTTAATAGTTAAATTTCTTCGGGGGTCACCTGCAAATCAAAACACGTCAAGAGAGGAAAAAAATTAAAATACTAGCGAAACCGTGTGAAATTTTCGCGCTTTATTTTTAGCACTTTCCATCATGGTTGAAAAATTTAATGACTTCGGCTCTTTAACAATTCAAGCAAGGTTGAAAAGTGTTAATGACTTCGATTTGTCTGTCTGTCCATCCGTCTATATGTGTGTCCGCGCTCTAAATCCCGTGAATATTCATAGAATTTCCAGAATCTGATATATGTTACTTGAGTTCACTATCGGATGTTCCTTATTGAAAATGGAGTGAATACCTCTGCTAGCTTGTGCACACGGACACCCGAAAGTATTCCAAAGCATTGTGTTCTATGAGAGGTATTTTTGTAAACCATATTGTAATACTTTTAATTTATGCATGCATTAATAAAATTTTCTATGTTTTCTGTAGAAAATGGAGTAAACACCATCACTGGTTTGTATACAGGGACACCCGAAAGTATTCCAAAGCATTGATTTCTATGTGAAGATATTTCTATATACCAAATTTTATTTACTTTGCATAAATCTTAGCTCACAAAGAACTAATTATCATATAAAACTCTTCCGAAGCCTAATTTGAATTATTTTAACATAGGTTCACATAACTGTACTCTTTATGTTACCTCTTAATTTCCAACCTGTATTTATGGTATTAAATTTCAGGGTAAGAAAAGGTCGTGTGAGTGGCACACCAGATTATTTGTTGTTAAATTATGCTGATAATTCATATATATACAGATCAACTACTAAAAATTTATCTTTCGTATTCAGGAGGGCTCAAAACGTGATATTATACAGAAAAAAAAATCTCTCTCCAAAAACTACTTTGTTTACAGTATGGGTATCAGAAATTAATTTTCCGTTCTGGGTCAGCAGTGTTCTTCGAAATAAAACAAAATGCAGCAAAGCACTTACGCCAATTAAATTTAATAATAAAAAAAAAAGTTTACCTTAATTTTGGGTCTATAAACTATATACACATGACTTTGTGTACGTAAATTTAGTGTTATATGTAAAACAAGTAACACAAAATGAAATACACTTCCAGCAATTTCCAAGTATAGCTCCAATATAACAAAATACTCTGGGTAACCCTGTAAATGAATGATGAATGATTGCTATACCACAATCTACATAAAACATCCTTTTATGCGTATAATAATATGTTCTTTTCATTTTGTTTAGGGCAGTCTATAGATATCATACTGTACATATGAGAAATTTCGCTCACGGACGTAATGTATTTGAATTCTCTTGGATGACCCTGTGAACAAACAATTGTCTTATCGCAACGAATACTTTAGTGTAGCACAGCAATATGATACGGATTTAGAATATCGAATTTGGATTTTCTGCTACTGTTTGATTTTGAGATATTCTAATAACACACAGACACACACACCACACACACACACACACACACACACAGAGAGAGATATAGACACCAACCGCTAAAAGCATGATTTTTTAATTCAGATAATCTGAAAACGTGGAAATACAACAAAAGGTAATTTTCGGAAATATCACTCAAAAGCAATTCTTTCTCTACACCGTGTATACAAGAATTTATATAGGAAAAGAAAGAAAATCGAATTTGAAAATTCCCTTTTAGTAGATAAATTATTCATAAATATTATTTGTTAAATTAAAAACAAGAAAGAAAAATCATGCAGTACGCATAGATTAGTAACACTTTCCAACAGTACGCAATTGCTGTATCGAATAACTTTTAATATTCTTTGCCCACGTTATCACACAACAGACAGAAGGACTGAAAAACATACAGATAGAGTAATTGATTTTAAAATTAGTCTTAGGCATTTTGGAAAGTGTTAAAAAGGCTTAAAGCAAAAGAAAATGCAGCCGTTAGATTATAATTACAGCTTTTAATCTCTCTGAATATTTTACTGTAGCCCTGTAAATCTGAAAGTTAATCATATCATATTCTATACAAAACAATATTTTTAAATATTAATAATACATGTCAATGTTTTTATGATTTTTATGGTAGAAAGTTTTTTAAATATAACTTTTGAAAAATTCTGTCCTAAAACGTAATACATTGGCTTTTTTTTATTGTTGTTATTGTTGTCCTTGTAAACAAACTAGTTGTACAGAACCTATTAATGACATTTTAAATAGGGAACATTCCAAAGGGAACTCGAGTGTATCATTTTTTAAAAATTCTCAAAATATTCACGGAAAATAGGAGCCGGAGACAAACAGATAGAAAGACAGAGAATCCTACAGACAGATGCACAAATTGAAATCATATTCCCACTAAAATTATTAGAAAGAGTTAAAACGCTCATGTAAACAAAGTGCAATTCCAGCAAATTTTTAATAATGTAATAGATTATTTTTGTGTGGCTCTGTAAATCTAATGCTAACCATACAATATTACATAGAAGGCACTCTTTCGTGCATAATATATTTCAATTGCATTAACCTTTGCGGAAAATAAAACTATTAAAATTTGGTTTATAAAAATAACTCTCATACAACACAATGCTTTGGATACTTTCAAGTGCCCCTGTACGCAAACCATTTACAATTGTGGTCTATTTTACATAGGACACATCAATAGGAAATTGAATAACACATTCAAATTTCATTAAAGTTTCTATATATTAAAGGTATTAAAATATTGTTTATAGAAACTCCTCTCATGGAACACAATGCTTTCGAATACTTTTGGGTGTCCCTGTACACAAACCAGAAGAGGTTATTCACTCCATTTTCAATAGGGAGCATCCGATAGTGAAGAATAAAATAATCGGTTTAAAGAAATTCCATAAATATTTACGGGAATTAGAGCGCAGAAAAACAGAAAGAGAGACAGACAGATACACAAATTGAAATAATATTCACACTAAAAAAATGATAGAAAGTGTCAAAAACGCTTAATGTAAAGAAAAGTACAATTCTAGCCATTTTTTATCAATAGCTCTTAATATAACTGAATATTTTTGTGTCACCCTGTAAATCTAACGATAACCATTTTATATTCAATGCAAAGCATTCTTTTGTGCATATAAATAACATATTTCAATTTCCTAAAAATTCGTGGAAAGAAAAGTTATTAAAATTTTATTTATAGAAATATCTCACAAAGAACGTAATGCTTTGGAGTACTCTTGAGTGTCCCTGTACGTAAACTAGTGGTAGTATGCAATCTATTTTATATAGGAAACATCCAATAGTGAAATTGAATAACATATTTCAATTTCATGAAGATATTGTACAGTAAAGGTATGAAAATATGGTTTATAGAAATACCTCTCATAGAACACAATTCTTTGAAATACTTTCGGGTGTCCCTGTATACAAACCAGTAGAGGTATAAACTCCATTTTCAATAGGGGACATCCGATAGTGAACTTGAATAACATATATCAGTTTCAAAAAATTCCATAAACATTTACCTGAGTTAGAGCGCGGCCAGTCAGACAGACGGACAGACGGACAGATAAACAAATTTATATCATATTCACACTTAAAAAAATGTTAGAAAGTGTTAAAAACGCTTAATGTAAACGAAAGTAGAATTCTAGCAAATTTTTATTAATAGCTCTTAATATAACAGAATATTTATAATAACAGAATATTTTTGTGTCATCCTGTAAATCTAATGATAATCAAGCTAAATTCTATGTAAAGCATTCTTTTGTGCATATAAATAACATATTTCAATTTCCTAAAATTTAGTGGAAAGTAAAGATATTAAAATTTGATTTATAGAAATATCTCTCATAGAACGCAATGATTTGGAATACTTTTGAGTGTCCCTGTACACAAATCAGTGGCGGTATTTACTCCATTTTATACAGGAAACATCCGATATTGAACTTAAATAACATATTTCAATTTCATTAAGATTTGTGTACAGTAAGGGTACGAAATATAATTTATAGAAATACCTCTCATAGAACACAATGCTTTGAAATATTTTCGGGGTCCCTGTACACAAACCAGTAGAGGTATAAACTCCATTTTCAATAGGGAACATCCGATAGTGACTTGAATAACATATATCAGTTTCAAGAAATTCCATAAATATTTACGGGAGTTAGAGCGCTGACAGACAGACAGACGGACAGACAGACACACGGACAGACAGACAGACAAACTGAGGTCATTAATACTTTTCAACCTTGTTGAAAGTGTTAATGAGTATTCTCTTGTGTATTCATTAGAGGAAAGAGAGACATTACAGGTTAAAATAGCCGTTTTTTTCTGAGTGATTTTTTTTCCCCAAACGCTGATCAACGTATGCCTTATTACAAAAGCTATAGTAATTACAATTTATCACTTTTGATACAACCCCTTAAGACTTGGCGAAAAATGCTAGAATTTTCAAATTGCAATAACTCAGCGAGATTTTGACTTAGAGAGATGATTTTTTTTTATTTTGCTTGTTGGAACGAGAAGAATATTTGTCTAAATATAAGTCATATGATAGGAGGGGCCGTATAAAAATAAAAATTCGTATTTAATATGTATACAGCCCCTTGTACAAAAAAATGCCATATCTGAAATCTACTCTTAGTTTGCACCAATTTTGTAATTGGAAGTATATTTCTATCTTTCTTAGTTTACGAGATAATCGCTGTAACATCTATTTTGAATCACCCGGTATATATGTGGTGACAATGACAAAAGAGAGAGGAAAAGAAATAAAATTAATTACTCAGGTACCATCGAAACAGATTGCATCACCCAGGAGACGGACTGCCGGGCTGCGATGGTGAAGCAGAACTGTTTTTTTTTTATTTGTTCTTTTACTTTGCTTGACTTTTCTACGTGAAAAAGAACTATCTCAGTGAACAGTTAGTTACGATTTGGATATGTAACCATTAACATACCTGCCTAAGTGGCTTTATTGTTTTACGCTATAATTAACTCGAAATGAATCCTAAGTGGATATCCAATAGTTTTTTGGACCTATGTGGTCAAATATTGTACATACTTTGTAAATAATAATTCTTTTTATTAAACTTTAATTAATGTAATAGTAACTTCTCAGTGCTCTTTCTAGCCTCTCTCTACATTTGGGGGCTCGGCCGGGATAATGAGCGAAAAAAAAAGTAGTAATTAATTCAGTATTCAGTAGTAATTAAGTATTTTATTATTAGTGATAGTGTTCTAAGTGAATACCTTCAGAGACTTCCTTCGTGTCATACGAAAGGACTTGGTATAAAAATAATTAACTGTGTAACTATGTGTCAAAACGAAATTAAATGACTGTGTGACTATTTTAAGACTACTTTGTGTTTGTGCCAACGGACAGTGGAAAGAATAACATCTGCACGCATGGTGGGTTTTTAAAGTTGGATCCTTAAAGCCGATTCATCTAAGTGGATTAATAGATTCGGATCTGTAGAATCATTGTTTTTCTTCGTCGGGGAACAAGAACTGTGAGTACAATTTTTTCTAAATTTATTTAAAAATGTCTTTTCTTGGGAAAGCAAGAAAGGAAGATTTGTTACGAGTTGCTGCAGAGTTAGGTCTAGAAATACCAGAAAATGCTACTGTAATTAAATTAAAAGAATTAATTGTGAGTCAAAAAAATTTTGATGAAGAATTTTGTAAAAATTTAGTAGATAGCGTGATCGCTGAAAGAATTGAAAAAAAACGAACGGGAAAAATTATTGCTCGAACAAGAAAGAGAGCAGAAAGAGTGCGAATTTGAGCTAGAGAAATTGAGATTAACGAGTAATCGAAATGATACTCAGGGAGCGAACCCGAACACTTCAGAATCTTCTAGTGTTTCAAACAGAAGTAAAGAGTTAGCGAAGATAATGAAGTGTTTTGATTCAACAAATCCTAATAATGATATTAGTACATATCTTGAGCTTTTTGAGCGACAAGCTTCAAGGGTAAATATAAAAAAAAAAAGATTACGTAACGCATATTTTGGGATTGCTTCCCTTGGAAATAGCACAAATTGTAACACGAATACCAGTTGAATCCGAGAATGACTATGACTATATTAAAAATAAGTTGTTAAAACGATTCAAGCTTACACCGGAACAATTTCGTCAGAAATTTTTATCTCATAAAAGAAAGCGAACAATTTGATTTGCCGAGACTTCGCCTTTGAACTTAATCATATTTTAGAAGAATGGATTAAAGGTTTGAAAGTATGCGATTTTAATGATTAAAAAAAGATCTGATAGTTTCAGATCAATTAAAGAAAAGAGCTCCGTTAGAAATTCGGACTCATTATTTAGATGAATGGCACAGATTAAAAACTACAGAAAAAATAGTCGAAAAATTAGAAGAGTATGAAAGCGCTAGATTTAACATCGGGAAACCGGAAGTAAATCTAGAATCGATACAAAGCAAGATGTACGCACAAAATGTTAAGAAAAATGTATCGAGTGACTCGAACCAAAGAAATAAACAATCGACCTTACGTGCTTACCCAAATAGTAATAATGCTACTAATGATTATTTTGCAAATAAAAAGTGTTATTTTTGTTTTAAGTATGGTCCCCTAAGTTCCCAATGTAAATTAAAATTTAAAAAGGAACATAATAATAACAATGAACATAGTGTTAACTGTATTGTGAATCAATCATATGCAAAGGTAGAAAAAAGTATAAAGATTAATGACATCTCGAGGTCAGCTGTAATCGATAATGGCTCGGAAATTACACTGATCAGTGAAAGTTATTATAGAGATCTAGGATCACCACCGCTAAGATATAGTAAAATATTTATTAAAGGATTAGGAAAAGATACTATTAAATGTAAAGGGTATTTTATAGCAGATATAGCTGTTGATGATATTTCCTTAAAAACTAATGTTTTTGTTGTAGAAGATTTACAATATTCTGCTATAATAGGAATGGATGTCTCATCGAATTTAAAGTTTAACTTTTCGAAAGGAGAAATTGAATTCAATTGTGTAAATGTAATTGATTTAGTTCAAAATAATAAAAAATATTGTAATTCTAGAGATGTTATATCCCCTTTTGAAATGTATAACCCAGAGTCAGATGTGTGTAACGTAAAAACAACTAAACCGAAAGATGTTTCCTCCGGTCAAAGTGACGATTCATCTTTCGACCCGAAGATTTTTAATTATTTAATGGTCGATATAATTGATGACTCTAGAGAAAGCATTTTAGATACTAGCCATATCTTAAATGCTAACGTACGTGAGCAATTGATTCGCATGATTACAGGGTACACTCCACGTAAAATACAAAGTACGGATGTAAAAATGAAAATAATTTTAAATGATGAAATCCCTATATGTCAGAGAGCTAGGCGCCTTCCCGTAACAGAACAGGCTATTGTAGAGAAACAAATTCAAGAATGATTTGAACAAAAAATTATAAAACCTAGTTGTTCAGATTTCGCATCGCCAATTGTACTAAGTAAGAAAAAAGATGGAAGTACTAGAATTTGCGTAGATTTCCGTAGGCTCAATAGGAAAGTCGTTAAAGACAGGTTCCCGTTGCCCCTTATTGAAGATGTAATCGATAAGTTGGAAGATTCATGTGTATTTACGACACTAGACTTAAAAATGGTTTTTTTTCATGTTGACATTGGAAAAGATAGTACTAAATATACATCATTTGTAACTCACGAGGGACAATACGAGTTATTGAAAGCACCATTTGGGCTGTGTACAAGTCCATCAGTATTCGAGAGATATATTTTTCATATTTTCAGAGATTTACTTAGGGATAAAACCGTAATAATTTACGTCGATGATTTGATTATACCATCAAAAAATGAAGAGGAAGGGCTACGTAAACTTCAATTAGTATTAGAAACAGATGCTAACTACGGATTAAACTTAAATTTCAAGAAATGCCAATTTTTAAAACGCAAGATAGAATTTTTGGGATACCTAATTGAAAACGGTACTATTAAGCCTTCGCCATCAAAAACTCTGGCCGTAGAAAATTTTCCCACCCCTAAAAACATTAATCAAGTTCAAAGCTTTTTAGTTCTAACAGGGTATTTTCGAAAATTTATTAAAGATTATTCCAAAATCGAGAAACCATTGAGTGATCTCCTTAGAGAAAATAACGAATTCCATTTTGGCCATGAACAAAAGAAAGCTTTTCAGGATTTAAAGAAAGTACTGAGTTGTGAACCAGTACTTCATATTTTTAAACAAGGGCCTAAACTAGAATTGCACACGGATGCTAGCAGTATCCGGTTCGGTGCAGTACTATTACAATTAGGAGATGATGAGAAAATGCATCCAATCCAGTACATGAGCTAACTAATGCGCAACAGGAAAAGTACCCTAGTTATGAATTAGAAATTTTAGCAGTGATTGAAGCTTTGAAAAAATTCAGAAATTATTTACTAGGAACAAAATTTAAGATATTCACAGATTGTTCGGCATTTCAGCAGACTATGTCTAAAAAAGACTTATCGCCTAAAATAGCTCGTTGGACATTACTTTTAGAGGAATTTGACTATGAAATAATGCATAGACCCGCTTCACAAATGAAACATGTAGATGCTTTAAGCAGAAATGTAAATGTTGTCGACACTCAATCCTTAGATGACGAGATAACACATAAAATAGCAAATTCTCAAAACAATGACGAAAATATACGAGTAATAAAAGAATTAATGGAAAATGGGAAAGAAGACAAATATTTAGTCAAAAATGATGTATTGTACAGGTATGATGCGGGTAGAGAATTGCTAGTTGTACCAGAAAATATGCAGTCAGAAATAATAAGACAAATACATCAAAAAGGACATTTTGCTTCAGCGAAGACAGAAGGAATAGTGAAAAGAGATTTTTACATTCCAGGTGCGAGAAAGAAAATAGAAAACGTTATAGCCAATTGCGTGAAATGTATTCTATGCAATAAGAAAAGCGGAAAACCTGAAGGATACTTGAACCCTATTCCGAAGGAAAATGTACCGCTAGGCACCTATCATATTGATTTTATTGGACCGTTACCATCTACCATAAGAAATATCAGCATATTTTCACGGTGATTGATGGATTTACAAAATTTGCTTGGCTATATCCGGTCAAAACCACGAGTGCAGAAGAAGCTTTAGATAAGCTGAAACTTCAACACACAACCTTCGGAAACCCATCACGAAATATAACCGACAAAGGAAGTGCATTTCGATCTAAGGAATTCGAAGAATATTGCCATGCAGAAAACATCGAGCATGTTCCAATTACGACAGAGGAAATGGGCAAATCGAACGTTTGCACAGGACTCTAATACCCGTCTTGTCCAAATTATCCATTGAAGATCCCACTAAGTGGTACAAGAATGTCAGTACTGTACAAAGAATATTGAACAGCACGACGACAAGGAGTACAAAGTTAATAAATTTTCAACTACTAACAGGAGTTAAGATGAAAAACAAAGAGGATCTGATCGTCAAAAGTCTTTTAGAAGAGGAGTACAGAAAAAGGTTCATGGAAGACACGGAAGAACTAAGAGACGATGCTAAACAACAAATTGAGAAAATTCATGAAGAGAATAAAACTCAATATGATAAAAAGCGCAAGAGAGCACATAAGTATCATATAGGGGACCTAGTTGCCATCCAAAGTACCCAATTTGGATCAGGTCTCAAATTAAGAATTAAATATTTTGGTCCCTATAAGGTGACAAAAATTAAGGCAAATGACAGATACGAAGTTCAAAAAGTTGGTCAGCATGAAGGACCAAATATAACGTCAACTGCCGCAGACATGATGAAAAAATGGACGATGTCCAATTAGGCAGAAAAAAAAAACTTTTTATTTATATACCATATTTTTAAAATCTCTCTGTCGCTTGTTTTTTTTTTTTTTTCTGTATTTTTCAGATTCTTGGTGGATAGACTTGATGTGTCCCAGATTTGCAACTTCGAGGTCGAAGCTGTCGCAGGATAGCCGATTCTGTAGAGACAATGAAAAAAGAGAGAGAAAAATAAATAAAATTAATTACTCAGGTACCATCGAAACAGATTGCATCACCCAGGAGACGGACTGCCGGGCCAAAGAACTTCTACTACGTGAAGAAGGAATGGCTCCGTAGACGTAATGTAAAATCGCAGAACCAGTTTCAACATAGTTTGATATTGCGCGAAAGACAACTTTACAGGGAAGCGGCGCAGAAAGGAGGGCACTTTTGATTTTTTTTTTTTTTTTTTTTTTTTCTTTTCTCTCTCCCACCGAAGTTACTTTCGATCGGACAACACGAAAGTTATTGATATAAAAATTATTTTTTTATTGTTTCTTTTTTAATCGGACTCTTTAGCGAATTGAATTTAATATATTGTGATAAATATATAATAATATGAAAAACTAAAATAATTTTTCATATTAAAAATTAAATAAATATTTAGTTGTGAGAGCCTATATGTATATTTTATTTTTTGCCAAAACAATTTTTAGTTTCAGTGAAATAAAAAAAAACTGCTGATATAGAAAGCTGATGTTATTTTTTAATCTGATTCTTAATTTCTAACCATTTAAAATATAAAAAAATATGATAAAAATAAAATTCTTGATAATTAACGAAAATCGAAAATAATTTTTCAAAGGAAAAAAAAAAAAAATATATATATATATATATATATATATAAATATATCATTAAAACACTTAAATATGTATTTAAATATGCATTTATATCCCCTCCTTCCCACACATGCATTTATTTTTATTTATTTATTTTTTTTGCTTCATTTAAATACAATACTTACTGATATAAAAATCTGTTATTTATTTAATCTTATTTTTATATCGGATTTTCTAAATTTTAAAGAATCAAATTATAAAAATTCTGATAAAATTATAAATGATGTATATAATTGACTAAAATCAAAAATCATTTTCAAAAAGAAAAAGAAAGAAAGAGAAAAAAATTAATACAAAATAAACGTCTTCAAACTTAAAATACATGTATGGATTTGCGTTAACCCTTTCACTACCACTGGGACATATACGTCCCAAGCAATGCTGCCAGATTGAGGTAATTTTTTTATTGAATATCCACCAATAAATTTTAATTGCAACGGTTGTATAATCACTCCGAAAACATCTAACAAAGAAGTCTTCGAAATTATTAGGCATTTAAAATTTAGTGGTAGATATCAAATACAAAGAATTACCTCAATCTGGCAGCACTGGTCCCAAAGGCAGTTTATATTGGTAGTGAAAGGGTTAAAAGAAGGAATTATCAATTTTTCACAGAAAAAAAAAAAAAAAAAAAAAAAAAATCGATGCATTTAAATCTAATTGTGAAAAGAAAATATTTTGTGCAATATTATTAAAAAAAAAAAAAAAACTTCCATAAAAATCAGTATATATTTGATATTGCTCACTATATTATATTTGAAATTTTGATTAAAGGTTAATAAATAATAATAATAATAATAATAATAAAAACTTTAGTAGATATTTTATTTATTCAGATTCTTCAATTCATCAATATGCTTTATAATTTAATTCACCACTAGCTTTTTGTATTATTATTATTATTTTAAACTTTAATCATTAAATAATGAACTCAGTTCTTTGAAATAAAATCAATTGTTTCATACTTTATTATTATTAAGTAGCGTAAAAACGCTCACATTGTGTTGTTGTAATGCATTTTAAAAAATAAGTAAAATACAATAATAATTATAAAAATAAAGAACTAGGGTATTTTTCAAATCTTATTCAGCGAAACCTATAAATCAGTATCTATTTGTGAAACAATATATTTTTTTCAGGAATAATAAAATTGTCTTGCTTTTTGTTATAAAAGCAGAATATATTTTTTATAAAGATGTGGAATAAAAATTAATTAATCTTTGTTTTGTTATGCAGTTAAACAAGTTCATATATTTTTTTAAATAAATAACAGTAAAGATATTTTAATATATTTAAAATTATAAGTCGGTGAAACTTAGGATATTATTTTAAAAATATGCAATTTGCATAACCTAGATTATATATATAATCATATAAACATTAAATAAATACTTCAGAATTTAAAAAGAAAAGAAAAAAAAGAAATTACAAACCTTCTTAAGAACCTTCTTCTTAATTTTCTTTGTAAGAATTTTCAAGAAAACGCCCTTGCAACTAGCATTTTAAAATACATAATGACCAGTCTGCAAGGGCATTCACTTAAAATTAGCTCCTATCTTTTAAACTCTATGTTACTTCTTTGTTCAGAAACATAATAATCAAAAATAGTTATTTTAACTATTTCCATCTCAGAAGACAAAATTAATAAAATAAATTCATAGTTTCTAAGCGGTTTTCTGTAACAGACGCAGTTTTTTCAGGGATGCAACTGTGTTTACAAGTATCAAAAGTTAGGCTTAATAACTTAGGCAGATACGAAAATGAATGTTTAATTGATATTAAAATAAGACTTTAATAAATAAACATGTAGAATGTTATAAGTTACATATCACATTCTTACCTTTTCTAAAGCATATCCAAGTCTTTATAACGCTAAAACTGAGCAAAATAGATGACATGTTTTAAAATTGCCGCCTCAGATACCGACATTACTTTCCCTTCCCTTCCTACCCTAAGAAAAACCAGAAAAACAACATGTCCGCCAAACGGGTCTTCAACGCATGCGCATTCAGGTCGGGAAAGGAGGGAGAAATCGCGCAGATAGTCATCCTGTAATGTTGGCTTCCCATGTAAGCTGAACTATGCTATCGTTAGAGGGCGATAGTTACGCTTTAGCTGAAGCTGTTCTTCTTTCTCTCTTCTATATTCTTTGGCCGGGCTGCGATGATAAAGCAGAACTGCTTTTTTTTTTATTTGTTCTTTTACTTTGCTTGACTTTTCTACGTGAAAAAGAACTACCTCAGTGAACAGTTAGTTACGATTTGGAAATGTAACCATTAACATACCTGCCTAAGTGACTTTATTATTTTACGCTATAATTAACTCGAAATGAATCCTAAGTGGATATCCAATAGTTTTTTGGACCTATGTGGTCAAATATTGTACAGTCACCCAAAAAAAAAACGCCACCCCCCCACCTAATTTCGCCGTAAATTATCGTAGAAACATGCGACTGGTACCGATCAGTTTGTAATAATGTCTAGTTTATAATGTTATAGTTAGATTTTACTTAGGGGGTCGTCTACATATTAAAACTGACATCAACTTCATTTTTTTCAATGGTAACCCCCCTTTTTTATAATATTTTTGAATTCTTTGGATCAAATCATCACGGAAAATGGTATAGTTTATATATTTCGCTTAATTTTTCATAGAGTTATAAGCTGTCAAAATTTGGGGATGCTAATGTTAAATGAATGTGACAAACATTAAATCATATCTTCCGAAATAATTATGATATTTAAATTCTGTTTTTTTTATTCGTTAGAATGAAGTGACCCAAACATATTCCATGCAAATTTTTGCTAAAAAAACATTTTTTGAATTATGAAAATTTTTAATAAATTCATATTTGAAAAAATTATGAATTATGACCTATGTTAATTTTTACACGAATAGAACGGGCATCATCAAAAATATGGGTTTCCAAATTTACAGCTCGTTCCTAACATTATTTTTTGAGTTACAGTGATATTTCATTTTTTACTGCTGTTAGGGGGGCGTCACTTGTTATAATTTGTATCATCTGTGAGTCAATATTTCTATACATTTTGACGAAAAACTATTTTAATTTACCTTTATGTTATTATAATTGTTTTCTAAGGAACATTTCGATGTTTATTATACAAATTGGCTTATTTTTTATAAAATTATCGCAATGCAGGCAAGAGATTGGGAAAGAATTCCAAAAGAAATGTAGCCCCGCCTCTATATTGCGGAAACAGTATTAAAAAACCTAGTTTGCATACTCGTATATGACACTATATGTGACGCTGGTATGCATAAATGTCAATGGCATTTACTACATTGAATGCTGAAGACAAAATTTAAACGATTTAATTGGAAGTATGTAAAATAATTTTGTTTATAATGTAAAGTTTTGGAAAAATTCTGTAAAGGCGTGGCTTTCGTTGCAGAAGGGAGTTTACTCGATTCTGAAATGTTAAGTCTTTGTTCTTAAATATTACATAACTTTTTCTAGCTTCTCACTGCTAAAATTCTATTTTATCCCTTTTGTCTTTTGTTTTTAACTTGAATATTCTAGGATTCGTGCACCTCAATTAAGTATCATGACAGTAAAAAAACGCGGTATGACGAGGAATATTATTTGAAAGAGCAATACGCAGTGAACAATACTTTTGTTCTTTCCTTTTTTAAAATTAATATAATTGATTTTTATTAATTTTTATCAGAATTTTTAAAACAAATTTTCTGTTTTAATCTTGTGAAATTTTCGCATTTGATTACTCTACCGTTTATGCTATTTAAATTTTATCGCATGACGTAACATAATAAAATATAAAACTTCTATTAAATGTTTTTTTAATACTGAATAATAAAGTGGTATTTTTTTTTCTTTAAGTTTTAAAATCTATTATTGAAACAAAGTGCAATATTATGTATTTTCTATTATTCTAATCACGGCGTAAAACTGTCATCACATTTATTACGGAAAAAGAATTTAAAACAAAGTAATATGTCTTATTACTTTAAAAGATATAGATTTTACACATTTATAATTAAGAATTCAAGTACAGTAGACGATTGCAGAACGGGGAATATTCGTTCTAGGCAATAGGAAACCGTTTATTCCATATCTATGTTTATTTTCATATGAATATACACAATAATATGAATATACACTCTTTCTAGTGAAAAAATTTGTTTCATACTATTTTGTTTATATAAATATGAATATAAGGAATATTCTTAAGAAATATCGTAACACACAAATTGTGAAAGAAACGCCCACTGGAGGAGTTACAGATTTCCAAATGACGTGAAACTACATCAGCAGTCGCGAAAATATTAAATATCCTTTCTCAGATTTTAGTTTAAATCTTGTTATGTATATTTTTGTATATTATCTATTGTTGGTTTGTACGCCTAAAATTAAATGTAAAACTTTATAGTAACACTTTCATGCGAGGCTTACTGTATAAAATAAAAATATACCCAACAAGAAGTAGATAATAATTGTTAGTTAGTAGATTTTAATTGTTTTTATATATATTTTTTGTTTTTTAAATGTATTTTAACTTAAATTTTTGTCTCTTAAATAAAACAGTTTTTGCTTTTAAGAAGTAGATAATTCTTTTTCTTAAATATTAAACACCTTTTTTTTTAACTGCTATTAATATTATTATCATTATTACTACTGTTCTTTTACCTTGGTATTTAGATTTTTGTAATTCAATATTGTAGGGTTCATATCATTCAAGCTATTATTTTTCTTCGTACGAAGTGATGTATTTAACTTTCAATAATAATGTTTAATAAATTGAAACCAATAAAAATCTTTTAATTCATAAGCTAATAAAGAAAGTTCTGCGAATTTGAATCGTTTTTTATTTTATAATAAACATTCCTGAACTTTTTTTTCCGGTGTGAAATTTTATAAATAATGAATATTGGGTAGTTGATCACAATTTATTTTTTCTAAATGTATAGACGGTCCCCTAACGCATTTTCACGTGTAACTCTGTTTAAAATTGATTTAAAGTCTATAAATAGGTAAGTTTTCCGAACTGCCTTGATCTCAGAAATCTGAATATGAGGTCAAAAATAGGGGTCGTCATTGAAAAAAATGAAGTTTATACGTGTTTTAATATATAGATGTCCCCTTAAGCAAAATATAACTGCACCATTAAAAACTAGACGTTATTACAGATCGATAGGTACCAGCCGCATGTTTCTACGACAATTTACGGCGAAATTGGGTGGGGGGGTGGCGTTTTTTTTTGGGGTGACTGTACATACTTTGTAAATAATAATTATTTTTATTAAACTTTAATTAATGTAATAGTAACTTCTCAGTGCTCTTTCTAGCCTCTCTCTACATATATATATATTTATGTTTGATTACTGAAATTCACTGCAAATTTTTAATTAGTTATTTAATATCATTCATATTTATAACTAGACCGTGTGATAACTTATAAGGTATTATTACATTTAACATATATTTCATGTGTTTATTTTATTTTGTTTTATTTTTAATCACTTTATTTATTTATTTATTTTTTCTATTAATATTTTCTTTTACTTTTTTTCAATGTTTTCAAATAAATAAGTAATTACATTATATAAATAACTATGTATGTTTCCAGATTATGGAAAAAATAAATAAATAAATAAATAATAACAATAACAATATTTTTGTACGGAGACCATTTTATTATTATTATTATTATTATTATTTATTTATTTAGAATGATAAACACATTTAATTTTTCTTAAATACATTTCAATTTCTCAAATTGCATTACTATCATGTTTTCAATTATTCATAATCTTCAGCTTTTATTTTAATAGAAATACTGTTAAGTTATAATATTGAAATGTATTTAAAAAAGTTATTTCAAGCTTAAAATACTATATCTTCGGTTGCAAACTCTGACAAGGTCGCCTGCAATATAAATATTCATTATTATTACTATTTATTGATTTTTTTTTTATCTCAATTTTCTACACAGTCTAAGGGAAATATATATAAATATATATATATATACTGTCATTTCATAATTATAAAAGTAATCTAATTTAGGTTAGTTCAGTTCTAGATTATTTAAGTAATTAAAATATATATATTATTTAGTTAAATATTATTACCCAATCCCAATATTTTATTTGTGTACTCAGTCTAGAATAATAGTAATAAATCTATAAAACATAATAAAATGAAACAAAACAAGTATTTAAAAGACACATCTTTGGCATACTAAGGAAATTCTTTATGAAAACCCTATTGATCAACTACTATTTCGATTATATTTTAATGTAAATTAATACAGCACGCGAGTAAAAAAAAAAAAAAAAAAAAAAAACTCAATGAAACTTGGTGTCATTGATAGAATGAAGTGATGTTTAATGAGTTCAAATTTATTTATTTATTTATTTATTTATTTATTTTATTTTTTTTTTTTTTAAGAGAAAAAATACAAAATTTTGCTGAATGCACGAATTTTCTTTGCAATATTATAAGGAGAAATTTAGCGAGCAGGCCATTTCGTGAATAGTGATGTCACGATAGGTTTCATCACGGGACGCAGTATCGCAGCGTTTTCGCGCCAACATGAAACTATGCCTTTTAAAGTTAATTTATTAAAGCATCCGGTTTTCTAATGTGCATAAAAATGGTATCAAACGGTTTGTATTTTCATGCTCTATCATTTACAAGTCAAAATGAAAAGTGCGCAATTTCCCATTGATGCTATTTTAGACGTTGGCCATTACGACAGCGGAACTCCTTTCAATGTACGTGTATTTCTAAAAATCTGAATGCAAGGGTTGTACCCTCCGCCCTTTTTTCAGGACACTCTCAGAGGTAAGAGATTTGTACATTTCTGCCACATCTAATTTCATGCACACATGTACTTCAGGTATATTCATAGCAATGTGCTATGATTATACAGGGTAGAGATTATTTTACAGAATTAGTGGTAGCAAAAAATTGGAAAAATTTTCATTCAAGAAAGTGTCCTTAGAAAAGGGTGGAGAGTACGACCCCCTGTTAATGATGTTATATCAGTGGCACCGCCTACTGCATAAAAATATGACCATATTATTTCAGAAATTATTTGATTAAGCCTTTCATAAAAGATTGTAATTACAAAAATAAATAAATAAATAAATAAAAGGAGAGAGAAAGAAAATATGTAAGAATTACTTATAATTTATAATGTTTTTTTTTTTTTTTTTTTTTTTTTTTTTGTATGTTTTCTATATTAAAAAAAAAAAAAAAAAAAAAATCCGTATTACTGTATTTTTATTCATATATTTCACTCAAAAACATTTAATTTTTAAATATTTTTGTTTTTACTTCATAAATTTTACATTTTTTAAAGTATATTCTATATTCTATATTATATACTTTTTTTTTTTTTTTTAAATTGGTGACAACCTTGTCATTTTAAACATTTTTGTTTAATTCTTTAGTCTTTACATAAATTAACGGCTATGAAGTAATACTTTCGCGGCTGCATGTTTTTGTCTGTCTGATAGTAAGTCCGCCTGTGGGCGTTATAACTTGAAGCTACTTTATTCCAGAAATTGGTAGCAATTTAAGACTTGCATTATTCACGACAGCGGAACTCCTTTCTGTGTGCGCATACTGAAAAAAATTTTAATGATATTACAGAGCTGCCAACCTAATCCGGCGAATTGTTAGTACCGCCCTTTTTCTACACCAGTCATTTCTTAGAGTTTTTCGCTTCTTTAGTCATCGGAAATATATTTGAAGAAAATTTCTTTAAAAATTAAGTGGTGTAGAAAAAGAGGCGGTACTAACAATTAGCCGAGTTAGGTCGTCAGCTCTGATATTATTTCAGTGGCACCGCCTACTGCATAAATTTGTGACTATATAAATTCAAAAATTATTTAATTGAGCCTTTCATAAAAGATTGTAATAGCATAAATAGAAAAAGATTGAGAGAAAATACGTAAAAATTCTTTATAACACATAACGATTCTTTCATTATTATTATTATTATTATTACTATTATTTTTTTTTTAAGTTTTCTATATATACATAAAAAAAAAAAAAAAAAAAAAAAAAGTGATGTATATTTATATTCATATACTTCACTTAAAAACGTTTAATTTTTAAATATTTCTGTTTAGTCATTAATATTATTTTCATAAATTACATAGTTTTTAAAGCAATAATTGTTGAATTCCTTCGTCATTTTAAACATTTTCGTTTAATTACTTAGTTTTAAAATAAATTTACACTTTAGCGAGCGCATGTATTTGCGCATGTGGAAACTCTATAATATGTGAAAACGATTAAATAAGAAAAAAATCATTTTTAAAAATTTTCGGTATGAAAAACAGGCAAGGTTAAAATGATTGTGAATAAATTATAAAAGTTGGGAACGATTTGTCGATGTGAGAATTACTGATTAAGTACGTAACGCGCTTGCTCCGCCCCTTTTACTCAAATTAAAGTTCCTGGTTATTCGCGATGGAAAAATTTTATTTCCTTTGAATATTTTTCTTTATTTCCGTAGTACATTTGGATGAAAAGAAATCTTCCAAAAATTAAATGTTGCAAAATTAGAAAACTTCCTTATGCAATTGCAATGCATTCAGTTCAAATAATATCCTTTTAATTGAATGCATATATTACTTTTAAACATATAGATGTGTACGTATGTTAGGTTAAAATATTTGATTATCAATTTAAATTTCGATTATGAAAAAAAATGTCTAAGCAATCAGAATACCAAAAGAAATTTTAGAATATTTATTTATTTAATATTACTTTATTTTTAAACTTAACTATATAATTCAAAAATACCAAATACATACGAAAGGGAAAAGTATTATCTTTATCAGATTAACTTATGTATCACATCGCCACACTAAATCCAATAAACAATCATCTGGAAAACATAAAAATAATATCATTTAATGTCTTAAATGCAGTGCCAGCTAGACTAAATCACACTACAATGAAAAAAAAAAAAAATCGAGATCTGACACCATTCTTGCTGATTCTTACGTAAAATGACCTACTGAATCCGACTATGACATCCATTTTGCCCAGTCACCCACCGTTTAATAGATGCTTCACCCTCTCCCTCAATTTCTTGCCCTGTTCGATAATTTTATGACCATGAATTTGATTTTAAGAATAAAAAATAATTAATTTAACACCTAAAAACAAAAAAAAAAAATATAAAGTTTAAAAAATAACATAAAAACAGAGTAAAAAAATATAAGGTATGTAATGCATAATTACAGTAGAAAATCCCCCCCCCCCCTCAAAAAAAAAAAAAAAAAATCCCTTGTCGCAAATGTCCATGTTTTAGAATTTTCTAAATCTGTAGCCCCTCAGAATATAGTTAACAGTTAAAATAATCTTCTCCCCTCCTAAAAAACAAATGTATAGAAACAAAATCATCGAAAAATGATAAAAATAGAGGGCCATTTCTAGAAAACGGTGGGTGGTAGGGCAAAATACGCGTCATATTCGGATTCAGCAATTCATTTCACATGAGAATATACTGAAATGCTGTCAGAGGCAATTTTCAAGCCGAGCAGTGTTATTATATAATTCTTCATGAGTATAAAATTCTTTCAAATTATATAAATACATAAAATAGCTTAATGGCATAACCATATCTTAATATATCAGGCATTGCAAAATAATAATTAAAAAAAAAAAAAAAGAAGGAGAAAAAGACACTACTAAACGAATAAATTAACATTATATTGCATAAATATACTATAAAAATTTCAATTATTTTAAAATTCTTTCTTTTAATAGATTACTTCTGATTTGCTTTTATAGAAGCTGCCAGATTTAAAGTTGATTTGGAACGAAAAAAAAAAGCGTAACAATTATCATGTATCAGAAAATTTAAAATTCAAATGTGTTTTTATGTTACAGATTTATAATCTAAAAGAAAATAAAATAATGATAATATCGTACTTTATACAGCTTTTATAAAATACAATACATAAACTATTCAAATAGAAGTTTAAATAACATAAGCAAATTTTATTTATTCAACGCCAGTAATCTTTGAAAATTTCTCTCAACAGGATTTAATCCAATGTAACTTGCTTTTATTTTTACACCATGCAACACTACTCGAGAATAATGCGAGTTCGCTGTTCGTTCTCCGAACCGAACTTGCTGTAAAATGGTAATCGAAATAGAAGTGATTTTAGATATTGGCTATTTGGAGTTTTTTTAAATGCGTTCGTAATTTTAAAAATCCGTTGTACCCTCCGCCCTTTTTTCAGGACACTCTTAGAGGTAAGAGATTTGTACCTGTTTTGCCACATCTAATTTCATGCACACATGTATTTGAGATATATTTACAGTAATGTGCTATGATTATACAGGGTTGAGATTATTTTAGAGAATTACTGGTAGCAATAAATTGGAAAAATTTTCATTCATGAGAGTGTCCTGAAAAAAGGGTGGAGAGTACGACCTCCTGTTAATGATGTTACAGGGATGGAACACGGGCGCAGAATTCATACCGGAATCCGTTTAAGAAATTTCTCCACCTTAAATATCGTTGATTTAAGAAGTAGAAAATTTTCTTACATTGATAGTGGTATGAATTCTGCGCCCGTGTTCCATCCCTGATGTTATTTCAGTGGCACCGCCTACTGCAGAAAAATGTGACCATATTACTTCAGAAATTATTTGATTAAGCTTTTCATAAAAGATTGTAATTATAAAAAAAAAAAAATAAAAGGAGAGAGAAAGAAAATATGTAAAAATTACTTATTATTCATAATTATTGTTATTTTTTTTAATGTTTACTAAATAAATAAATTAAAAAAAAAAAAAAAAAAAAAAAAAAATAGTCCTCAATACTGTATTTTTAGTAATATATTTCACTCAAAAACATTTAATTTTAAATATTTTTGTTTTTATTCATCAATATTATTTCATAAATTTTACATTTTTTAAAGTATATTCTATATTATGTATTTTTTTTTTTAATTTAATATTTGTGTTTAAATTGGTGACTTTCCTTGTCATTTTAAACATTTTTGTTTAATTCTTTAGGCTTTATATAAATTAACGGCTATGAATTAATACTTTCGCGACCACATGTTTTTGTCTCTCTGATAGTAAGTCCGCCTGTGGGCATTTTAACTTGAATATACTTTATTCCAGAAATTTAAAGCAAATTAAGACTTTCATTATTCACGACAGCAGAACTCCTTTCAATGTGCGCATACTGCAAAACATTTTAATTGTATTACAGAGCTGCCAACCTAATCCGGAAAATTTTTAGTACCGCCTCTTTTACTACACCACTCATTTCTTAGAATTTTTCTTGTTTAGTCATCGCAAATATATCTGAAGAAAATTTCTTCAAAAATTAAGTGGTGTAGAAAAGGAGGTGGTACTAACAATTAGCCGAGTTAGGTTGGCACTGTGATATTATTTCAGTGGTACCGCCTACTGCATAAATTTGTGACTATATAAATTCAAAAATTATTTAACTGAGCCTTTCATAAAAGATTGTAATAGCATAAAAAGAAAAAGATAGAGAGAAAATACGTAAAAAATCTTTATAGCACATAATGATTCTTTCATTATTATTATTATTACTATTATTATTTTTAAATTATCTATATTTAAAAAAAAAAAAAAAAAGTGATATATATTTATATTCATATATTTCACTTAAAAACGTTTACTTTTTAAATATTTTTGTTTATTCATCAATATTATTTTCATAAATTACATATTTTTTAAAGCAATAGTTGTTGACTTCACTCGTCATTTTAAATATTTTCGTTTAATTATTTAGTTATTATATTTTGCGATTTATATTACGTCATTAAATTGAACGTCGATATTGTTTTCTTGATATGTTTTCGCTAGCGCAGTAGTATTTCTGCAAAAATACTACTTTTACGTACACTTTAGCTTTAAAATCTGGGCGAAAAATGTATTAAAAAAAAAAAAAAAAAAAAAAAAAAAAAAAAATAGTGGTATTAAATAATAAAACAGACGTCAAAATATAGGACAGCTGCGGACACTGAATAAAACGAAAAATGCTTTTATCACTTTCGCGACTGCTGACGTAGATTCACGTCATTTGAAAATTTGTGATTCCACCAGTGATTGCTGGAATTTCTTTTGCTATTTGTATGTCATTTATTTCTTAAAAATATACACAGTATTCATATTTATACAACCAATGTGTTATGGATATACATTCTTTGATTAGAAAGAGTATAATTATAATATATAACCATTTGTAATATAAATCTGAATATAGAAAATTTTGTTCTGAAATATTGTAACTTAGAAGAATAACGCCCACAGGCGGACAAAAACATGCGGTCGCGAAAGTCTTAAAGATATACTAGTGTGAAAAAGCGTCTGGGCTAATAGTACTGTGGAATAAATTATAAATAATTCCGACATGTACCCAGGATTAAATAAGAAGAATATTACTCTACAAATATACTGGTGTGAAAAAAATGGGGAACCTATTGATATTACGGATAAATTGACTTAATTGGTAGGTGTAGAATTGCCGAAATGGTGGGGAGATAGGCAAGAACTGTTCCTTTCTACCTTTCAGAAGGAAAATAGATTGACTATGATAGTCTGTTGTCTTAGAATTTGAAATTTCGGCCCATCTTCAGGACACTTTCAAGGATCCGCCTTTTGAACTATAACTTAATTAATGCCAACAACCTAGTAACATTCCGTAGTATCGTTAGCCACGCCTTTTACTTCAAACCAATATTTTTTTTTAGAATATTCTTCTTCTTATTTTATCGTAATTGAATTTGCAAACTATTACTCTTTAAATTTACTTTTGTGAAAAAAAGGCGTGGCTAACGATACTACGGAATATAAGATAGGATGTTAGCAAGTATATTAATGCCAACGTTTCTAGAAAGAAACTGTAAAGAATTCTGTATAAAATTAGTGGTGCTAAATATTTGGAAATTTCTCATCCTTCGAGATGTCGTGAAGAGAAATCTTAGATTTCGAACTCTACAGTCCACCTCCCCCCACCAATATATATATATATATATATATATATATATATATATATATATAATAAAAATAAATAAATAAATAAAATAAGTAAATAAAAGCAAACTGCATTATAGTATAAAACAGTCATATCGACATATACACTCATTCTCATAAATATAAGGACACCCGTTTTTCTATATTAACTAAACACTGAAGAATATTATTTAAACAAATATATTTTTTATTAATTTGAATTTCGTAATTATGAAAAAGAAATATACAAAATAACTTTCAGCATACAGGGATGGAACACGGGCGCAGAATTCATACCGGAATCTGTTTAAGAAATTTCTATACCTATAATATCGTTGATTTAAGAGGTAGAAAATTTTCTTACATTCATAGTGGTATGAATTCTGCGCCCGTGTTCCATCCCTGAGCATATCAATCTTAAAAACTTTAATAAATTTTATTTCCAACGTTTCGGTTAAATTCCTTCATTAACCTTCTTCAGGGAAGAAAAGATGTTTAAAAAAACTTAAACATAGATAATTTAGGTTATTCCTTGATATCACAAATACAACTTCTAGGAAAATTAACAGATGATTACACAACTTATAAAAATATACTATATACATTTTTAAAAATATGCTAAAACATTTAAATGAACTTGAAACATGACACTACAAGAAAAGGAACTACCAAAGCAAATGGAATCAAAAGGAATCAAATGGAATCTTTTGATTCCATTTGCTTTCGTAGTTCCTTTTCTTGTAGTGTCATGTTTAGAGTTCATTTAAATGTTTTAGCATATTTTTTAAAATGTATATAGTATATTTTTATAAGTTGTGTAATCATCTGTTAATTTTCCTAGAAGTTGTATTTGTGATATCAAGGAATAACCTAAATTATCTATGTTTAAGTTTTTTTAAACATCGTTTCTTCCCTGAAGAAGGTTAATGAAGGAATTTAACCGAAACGTTGGAAATAAAATTTATTAAAGTTTTTAAGATTGATATGCTGAAAGTTATTTTGTATATTTCCTTTTTCATAATTATTAAAACAGCATATATAAAAAAGTGGAATAAATATTGCTGAATTTGAATTTCATTAATAGATGATATTTCAAAAGTTTTATCGTTTTTCTATCTTAAAAAACTTTAAATATGGTAAAAAGATGATTTTTCGGGTGTTCACAATTATAAGGACAGCTCGATTTTTAGTAATTTTTTTCAGTTATTCTTCAAATTGATATTTTATGGGGTCTCTTTTTAGGGTTAAACAGTCAGACATTCTCTCTGGTATACATATATACACTTTTTTTTTATTATTCAGTTTCAATACCATTTCATATAGCATGTATGATATTCCTAATACATTTGAACTATTTAAAATTGCTTTCCACTTGCATGCACTTTTCTAATATCATAAGTTAAAGTTTTTTCAACTTTTAGGCCATGGGAAAGGCAATAATACAGAAGTTTCTTTCTTCAAACTATTTCCTATTGCTCTAAAAGTAGGTCAAAAATGTAAGTCTTGTTGAAAAAAATATTATTACCCCCCAAAATCTAACAAAAATCTGATAATTCCACGTTTAAAATTTGCAGATATTCTCTTGATAATAGAAAAAATTACTAAATTCATTCTGCCTTCAGTTGAAGCAGTTCCCAGAGCATCATAGATCCAACTTTAAAATGCCCGATTCATATCTGCCTTTAAAAAATCTGCTCTGTCTTTCTCTATCTTCACATCGTGCTAGTAACTGTTAAAACCATTTGGTTAATCAAGAATAAAATGTTTTTCATCCAAAAATGCAACATTTTACCGTTTAATATTCTCTTTATTCAACTTTAACATAGACGTTCTTTCCCCCATTAAATGCTGACTGATTATTGCAGGTTTTTTTAATTCATTTTAACATATTATTAATTATTTTAAACATGCATAAATGTAAACCCCAACCTTTCGTTAAAAATTACGAGCAAATTCAGCAGCAGTCATTATGTGTAGAGCAGTAAGAGGAATTATGAGTCTTCGATCTCTGTAAAACAACTCTGATTTTGCATCATATCTCTCTCCTATCGAACCAGCAGTTCAACGTTTGATCACATTTCTTTCTGCAATTTTAGACCTTCGAATTTCATTAGAAATTCGCCGGATTGAAATTATCCTTCCACTTAAAAAACAGATTTATCATACTTCACTACCTGAACGTTTTTTTTTTTTTCTAGGCATTATCAGTAATGTCCGTCCAAGAAAAATTGAAGGCTTATATAAAAATTAATCTAGCCCAGTAGTTAACAAGTTCGCATGTCAACTATAATTTATCCGCTAGTAAGTTAAATAAGACGAAAAAATCTTGATTGTCCCTATAATTATGAACATCTAAAAACTTGGAGAAAAATATATTTTGCATTATTTTTTATTAATTTTGTTTCATATTAAAAAAATATATAGCAGTTGACTTTTAGAATACTAGATATATTAAGTGCACTTAGTATAATCTTGTTCACAATTATTTTTATATTAGCTATTCCAAAATATAAAGTGTCCTTATAAATATGAGAAGGAGTGTATATGTTTATTTATAATCAAATCTTAAAAGTTGCATTTAAAAATTAAATGGTTTCATCAATGAAATATTTGGCTTTAAGTTTACCATGTATTAATTTAATTGTAGTTAAAATTTTAATAATACTTATCATTAATGCGTACAGTAATTTCAGTTTTGTTCCTTTCATAAAAAGAAATAATTAAATAAAAAAATGAAAAAAAAAAAAATGTAAAACCTAATTTAGTTAAAAACAAATGTTCAGTACTTATCTTAATAAATGTCTTAAAAGCAGTATTGGTTCAACTGTTTACTTTTTGTAAATAATGTAACATTTAATAATTTAACTCAAAAGTAATTTTAAAATTTTGCCAATTTTCTAATTGTAAGTATCACACACTCCGCCTCTTTTGAGGGCACTTTTGGGCAGCGTTACCAACTTTTATAATTTATTCACAATCACTTTTAGCCGCACCTTCTTTTCGCACCAGAAATTTAGTAGATTATTTCTCTTCAATATGTGACAACGATTAAATAAAAATAAAAACATTTTTCAAAATTCCCGGTATGAGAAAGAAGCGAGGCTAAAAATGATTGTGGATAAATTATAAAAGTTGGGAACGCTGCTTTCGGGGATGAGAAATTTCTTTTAAGAAAATTCTCTGCATTTACGATACATTACTATAAAAAACTACAAAAAATTTTCTAAAAAATATTGATTGTAAAAAACTCGAATATTTTACATTCCTGAAAGTAGTCTTTAAAAAGAAGAAGAAGGTTTGGACAGTGCGACGGATTGCAAATATAGCGGAGCAAAACCTTAGAAATCAACTCTGAAAATAATAATTTTTAACCTTTGGAAAACGAAGTAGATACCCTAGAGAAATCATTTCCTTAATTTAGTAACAAATTAGCGCCTGCATTTCTTTGCGAATCTTTTGATGAAAGAAAGGTTCCCACCAGTTTTTCAAGGCCGTCATCAGTTATAGCAATGTGCGTCATTTTACAGGTCGTGTCGCGTTCTTGAAATGCATTTTTCTGAGCGTGGATATTTTGCATCGAGGTATGTGTTTAGAATTTTCATACGTTAAAAAATTTTCGTTTTCATGTTTATTTTATAACATTAAATCAAATTTGGGGTAAAAATTGTGTTCGATTTAATCAAAGTTTTGATATACTTAGGATGCAAAAACTTTTGTACTACATCTTTGTGCGGGCTTATTCTAGTTCCATTTTATTCCTCGTTTCTTGTATTTATTATGTAGGTACATTTTATCTGCAGTCATTTGCATTTTAAGACGATATCTATTATTATTATTATTATTACTATTATCGAACGGATATCCGAAGAAACTCAGGAGGCTTGTCACAAATATTTTCGCAAATTTCGAATCGAACATGCAAGAAAAGTTTCCAGAACTATGACAAATACAGACATATTGCATAATCTTTTGATAAGTTCTTATCATATCATGACATTCTTAAAACCACATGAGAAGAGTAAACAAACAGTTATAGATCCTGCTGTATTAAATTTATTAATACCACCACATTTTTTCTGGACATTTATTTGACATTCATTGAGACCCATAATTACAACGACTTTCATCTCGAATGCTCCATATATTTACAGAAATTCACAGAAATACATGCACACAATGTTGTTGAAAACATAGGACAGCGCACGCATCCATGCCGGCACCGAGATTCGAACTCGGAACCTGGGAACTTAATACCTCCAATTGTCGCTATCGTCCAAACACGAACAGAGGAAACTGACAGTGATTCTTCGATTAGAGAAAGCAGTGACTTTGAAAGTTCTACTGGTAGTGGAGAAATGAAATAATTTTGTCGAATATATCTATATATATCATACCTGGTAACATTTACAATTTATTCCGAAAGTACACTTAACCCCGCCCTTTTCTTACACCAGTATATTTTAAAAGCTATTTTCTTCTTATTTCATCGTAATTAGTTAGTGTTAAAATAAATAAATAAATAAATAAATAAAAAGTAGCTATGAGAACTCTAGAATAAATTATAAATGTTACCAGGTATGATATATATTATATTACATAGTAATTATATTTACTATCCTTTGCATCTACATTAGTGTTGCGACAAGTAGTCAGTTATTTATTTTTATATACCGTGACTATTTATTAACTGTAAATGAATGTTATTCCTATATATAATTTTGCCCGCTAGGATTTGAAATCCATCGCACTGTATAATCCCTGTAATAAAAAGAAAAAAAAAAAAAAAAAAAGCTTCTACCCCTCGCACTGCAGAGGGCTTGTAAATAAAATATAATTCATAAATGCCTTTTATTCTGTAGTTTAAGTGTGGTAGCGTAAAAATTTCTGCCTCGAGTTCCAGCTGATCGTAGTCAGGCCTTAGTCTCAACAAATACACTTAAAATATCGCATTTTAAATGTAATAACCGGAGGAGAGACTTAATATAATCATATCTTATAGTGCTTGATTGTTGTAAATGAATAGTATATACTATAATAATAATAATAATAATAATAATAAATCCACTTTTAATCCGTGCGTTTATTTATATGATAAATTTTCCTCCAAATGCATTTTGTTTGTTGTTTATGTCCCTTGACCACTTTTAACAACACATTGAGGTTTTTTTTTTTTTTTTTTTTTTTTTATTGCCAATGCAGCGATAAAGGAACTAATCGAAAATACCATCTATCGCTTTCTGGGGCGTAAATATTTTTTTGAGATTCGAGAAAAAATTTGGAAACTAATATTAGAGACAGTGAAAACAAAATTTGGGATATTACCAATCCATTGACTCCGCAAAGTCTCTCATTTTTTCAGGAAAACTTAATACCTGAAATTCTTTATATTTGTTATCTTATTTCTGTACTGATAAATATAAAGTATTTAAGTCCAAAAATGTCGATTTTGAGTTAAGTACATAGTCAGACTCAGAAAAAAATTCTCTATCAATTGGTATAAAGGATTTAAGCCCATGTCATTTAGTCTTTGAGAAAATCCATAAAAAAGATTCAAGTCAGAAATTTAGCATTCATGTTTGGTATTAAACAAACTATATAAAACTGTGTAAATATGTTAAAAATAAACAAATTTCAAAATTAAATGTATGTAGTTTATTCACTCAATTTTATATTATGATAATATCCTGGTTTAAACTGTATTGAACGGATAAGTTTTCATAGAGAATTTTTTTAACTTTATTTTTCGTCTCCTGAAAAATCAAGAATATGGACTTTAATCCTTTATACTTATAAGTACAAATTTAACCACAGTAAGTACATGGTGCAGGTGCAGATTACTCCTTACCATCCCTGTCCTCTACACAGTGTTGCCATGTTCAACTACTCTCTTATTTAAATACCACCAATAATTTTCAATTGTAATAGCAGATATATATACGCACGTATACTCTTTGATATTATAATTTAACTGCTATATTTAAAATTTAGTGTTGGATAATGAACAAAAAATGTTCTTAAATTTCGTAAAATTGACCAGAGGACTGAAATTATTAGAACCAGCAAAATATTACTTTTTGGAAATACTGGTTATAATTCCAATTAAAAAAAAAATTAAAGGCTGCCTGGCGGCTATGCCAATCGCATTTCTTAGAGTGGTACCGTGACAAAAACATTATCCACTTATTTATACTTGATTTTTCATTAAGCTAGCATAGCTGCTAAGTCTCCGTTATTTGGAAAGGACACTTCATAGTACAAAGTTTAGAAAGATAATTTCAATTTAATTAATTTTAATTATTCGTTGAAAATTTGTAAGACAGATTCCTTTTTAAAAAACTGGTGATAAGTCTGATTTAAAAATTAACAATGTTGGCAACTGTGAGTTATCCACCTGGACTTCAGCTGTAGTAAGACCTTTCACATGTTTGATCGTTTCGTGGAGTAGGTATCTCTAATTTTTAGGGAAATGTAAAGGCTGAAATGAGCTAAAGAATTTAGAGTTTCATTTGATGTTCTTGAAGTTATCCTCAATATTTTTGGTGGTATCGAAGCTTCGTATAAAATAAATAATAATAATAATAATAATAATAATAATAATAATAAAGAAGAAGTGCTTAAACAGTGTTAAAAATCTCTAGAATCACTAGGAAATTCTTACCATTTATGGAAAATGATCAGAAAATGTCAAAAGGCGACTTCTCCCTATCTCTCTCTCCCCGACACAGCAAGATGAGCGGAATCAACAGTTTTATATTTGGCTGTCCGTGAGAGTTACCACGTGGGAGAGCCGATTAGCTACGTTCTAACAAGGAATTCAATAGTAACTGTTCTCATGGAAGAATAAAAGTACATATTTTCTCCATGAAACCCAAACAGGAAAACACTCAATCTTACTGTCATTATCATTATTCATTATCTAAAACATGGAAATGGAAAGTGTTGGTTCTTTTCACTTTACCTTATGATGCAAATGCGTTAAGTAACTATTTTAATTTCTGTATGGGATATGTAAGATCATTATTTAAATATTTAAAACTGATAAGACTACCACCTTGTTTTTTAAATAACACAGGTCGACATGTAAAATTTTGATTTTATAATTTTGGCTGATCTTTATGTTTTTTGGTGTGCTGAAATCGAAAATGAAACCAGTTTTTCTCTATCACGCATAGATTTTTGTCAATACAGGGTGCCTGCCTATACAATATCTTACATTACTCTTCCACCAATATAATTATATAGTAAGTTTTATAGTATGTTTCCATGATTAATCAATCATAGATACCTATTGTTGTAACTGTGAAGTGCGACTTAAAACCATACCAACCAACCGATTGTTATGATGGTATATGTAAGAAATCATGTCGGTAAACTTATTGACAAAAAATCTATACGTGATAGAGAAAAATGGGCTGCATTTTCGGTTTCAGCATATCAAAAAACAAAAAAGATCAGCTGAAATCATCAAATCGAATCAAATTTTGTCATCTTCATTTTTGTAAGCCTGTGTAATTTTTCGTGATAGTTGTGTTACGCCGTGAATGTACACATTTAATTGGATATAAAAAATACTGTGCATTTCCGGTTGATAATAGATTATGTACGAAGCACTTTTAAACAGCAAATGTCTTACTTTGATTCAATGACAAGGAGTGTTAAATAAACTACTATTACGTACTTGCCAACCATCTCATTATGAACCGTACAATATTTGGTACGCGCCTTTTTTTTCAAACCAATAATTTTTTAGAGTAATTTTAGTCTTATTTAATCGTAACAACATTTGCAGAGAATAACTCTAGAAATATAGTGATGTGAGAAAAGGGGCGTTTTTTGAGGGGGCGTTAACAATTGTACGCAGTGATGCCAGATTGGGGATTTTGTCCCCATTTTGGGGATTTTTGAGGCTTCTGGGGACAATTTCGGGGACCAAATGTTTGTGGGGACTTTTTTGCGGAATTCTAAAATTTTTGGGGACAAATCTGGGGAGTTCAACTTTTTGTAAATGTTGGCAACGTAATGATTTATCCCTACGACTAGGGTCTTTGAATAGCTTTATTCATGATGAAGGGACAAATTTTAAATTCATAGGGACTTTTTGGTAATTTTGTAAGAAATTTCAAGGAATTATGCATGGATTATCTTGTTGTGTCTAATTTGTTCATGATTATTTACTAAAGTAGGGACATTTAAAGTCAATGTAGGGACATTTCGAGTTTTGACTGGAACATCGCAAAATTTGAGTTTTATTAAAAATTATATTAAAATTACACATTACAATTTCTCTATAATTTTACACATATACCGTCTCCATAAGTTGCCAAGAGCACCATCTTATTAGAGGGGATTATAATATATTTGGGGATTTTTTTCAAAAATTGCCTTCATTTTGGGAAAAATCTGAGCTTAAATCTGTTTGATATTTTCTTTTTGAAAATTTTTTTAATTTCCCTTTTTAGTAAATCATGGTAGAAACCATGTTGGGGATTTTTTTCGACCCCCCCCCCCCCCTTCCCTGATTTGGAGAAATTTGAAGACCTATTTGGGGAAATAATTTTCGACCATCTGGCATCACTGATTGTACGGTTATTAAAGTATGTACTATTACTTTAAGAGAAATTTAATAATAAAGTCTTATTAATTCTTTCATTTTTCTAAGACGAACAAACCGAAACATATGATTTTTCTTTTTGCTTCTGTTTTTCCTTCAAAGTTCCATTTTTCTTCTTATATGTTAAATTTTCACTTTATAAATTTATTTTTAATAAGAGTGAAATGTTTTATTAAGTTACTTATGTGTTGAAATTTAAGTAACGAGGCGTATAAACCAAAAGAGTCAAACATGCATAGTTTTTCTTTTTCTTTCTCTCTCTCTCTCTGTTTATATATATATATATATATATATATATATATATATATTGTTTCGCGGGTGCAAGAAGGTGGAACTAATTTCCTTTTAAAATACTGTTGCAATCTCCCTCCTGCATTGCGGTAAACTTACAAAAATAAGTTAATTTGTACTGTAGACATATAAACGTTGCCTAGAAAACAATAAGAATCACATTAAAAAAGTTACTGAAATTAATTAGCTAATTCGATCAATAAACTCTAATTATTCTAAGAGTATCTTTTACACTTTGATGTTTTCTCAAATTTATCACGCCTATCTTTCTGAAAACTTATGTTTTCACATATTTTTCCAGTATTCTTAAATTGTAATGGCTGAAATTTATTTTTCGATTTGTTGATGACTAAACGAATTCTCCCTATCAAAGAGCGTCAATGTTAACCAAACAACATGTTCACGAATGGGAAAAATCAGCCCGTTGTAAAATATTACAGGGTGTCGAAAGTCGAAATTTTTTCCCTGATTCTTCCACCAATGTTTTCTCTCGGAGTTTTTAGTAGTAAGTTTGCACGATTAATTAAGTGACAAACTATTATGTATAATGATAGAAGGATCAGGGAAAAAATTTTGAAAAGTGCATTACCATTATATATTGTGACAGTTAATACAGCAAGGCTTGCTTGTGAAAAAGCTCGTTTTGTTCTGCTCAATACGTTTTGATTGGTGCCCTATCAAATAAAGAAAATCGGAAGCGACATTTTCTGCATATTTTGTTTTTGCTATCAAAAAGACTAAAATACTATTCAAACAAGGAAAAAAGTATACAATGTGTGCACAGAAAATTTATTTAAAGAACGCGAGTATCGAAACTGGTTAATCAAATTTTGTTCCGGCAATTTTGACGTTGAAGCAGCGTTCCCAACTTTTATAATTTATTCACAATCATTTTTAGCCCCGCCTCTTTTTCATACCGGAAATTTTGAAAAATAATATTATTCTTATTCAATCCTTGTCACATATTAAAGAGAAATAATCTACATTTCTGGTGCGAAAAGAAGGCGGGGTTAAAAATAATTATGAATAAATTATAGAAGTTAGGAACACTGCGTTGAAGATGCATTACTTTCTGGAAAACCAGGTTATGCTAGAGAAGACGAAATAAAGTATTGATTTATGAAAACTGCCAAATAACAACTTATGAGATCGCTAAGAAACCGATCAAAGTGGAAACTATATAATTCAACAGAATATTTATACAATATAAGAAAATCGTCTTTCATTTTCAAATTAAAAAACGAAATTCCTTTCCGAACAACCCAATACATTGCATTTTGATATTCAGAAAACTTATTACCGT
The DNA here is from genome assembly GCA_963930645.1 of Salticus scenicus. NCBI lineage: Eukaryota > Metazoa > Arthropoda > Arachnida > Araneae > Salticidae > Salticus > Salticus scenicus. The sequence goes on from OZ005662.1 coordinate 158,266,741, forward strand.
TAAGAAAAATATTTTTCTAAAATGGATTTATCTTATATATATATATATATATATACATATTCAATTGTTTTGAAGTTTTAAAATTCAAAATTACGCATTTTACACCTTCAAAATAAATACAGTCATTTCCGGTCTATAATCCGCAGGAAAGCTATATTATTTCTCCGTCAGAAATTTTATTTAACAAAAAAAATCAATATTTTTTTTTTCTCGAAGGAACAGTTCTTACAACTATAACTTTAGTTGTCAATTAAAATTTCTGGTGCAAAACTGGCTTGTATAATCTGCGGATTATAGGCTTGAAATTACTGCATATAAAATGAGTTTTCGAAAAAGAAGGTTTTTTTTTTTTTTTTTTTTTTTTTTGACGTTATGCAAATTAAAAAAAGAAAAAAGAAAGAAAGTTAAACATAAGTTTACGTTTTATGTAAAGTATAAATTGCACTACACTGGAAAAAAAAAAAAAAATCTTTTTTTCTGAGCTCTGATACTATTTCTGCTGATTCTTATGTAGAATGACCTCATGTATCTGTATTCGAATATGGGCTCGATTTTGCCCAATCACCACCATTTCCTCAGGACGCTATTCCGTCCTCCAATTTTTATTACTGTTCGTTTACTTTATGGCCATTAATTTGATTTGGAGGTTATTTTAATATTTAAAAACAAAAATATAATGTATAATAACTGCAAATAATAACTGAATAAAATACAATAAATGTAATTCATAATGTTAGTGGCCCTTCCTCCCTAACCCCGTTTTACCCCTCTGTATAAATGTTCATGTTTCAGAATTTTTAACCTTTGTAGCCCCTTAGAAGAACTTTAACAGTTAAAATAAACCTTTTTCCCCGTCCTTATCAAATTCATATCCAAAAAATTAATGAATAGGGATAAAAATAGGGGGGGTGTCCCTGAAAAACGGTAGGTGATGGGGCAAAATTAGCATCATATTCGGATTCAAGAGATCATTTTACATAATTTGCCTGAATGGCGTTGGGGCCAATTTCCATGCAGAGCAATGAAACTGAAAGAAATTTTCCATGTGTCCGATTGAATGTGATGCGTTTGGAAGCCAATGGCGCATTACACATGTTTGGTCACATAAGCTCTGCAAAGTAAGCAGACTTTTGTTTAATGATTATATAAATTATTTGAATCTAAGAATGTATAATCTTGAAAAAATTGTGTGTAAAAATAATTTAGAAAAATCAAGCTGGTGTCAGTAAAATAAAAGTAATTCTCCAATTTTCACCCTAAGCTAAACACAGGATTTTTTTTTTTTTTTTTTTTTAAGAGAAAAAGGGAAAAAAAAAGTCTTATATAGATATATTTTTAATCAGCATATCTTTTACAAGATTATAAATTACGTGATTTGATTTCTCTAAATAATTACAATAGTATAAATTACAATCATTTTACATGTTTACATTGCTTATCTTCGGCGGTTCACCAATATTCTATTACAATATATTTTAATTTAATGTTTACGTTAAAGTGTATTATTTTGTTTTTTCAACAATTGGGCATTTAAGTCGTTCTATATAGCTATATCAAGAAATAAAATACTCTCGCACATTTTTCTTTTCTTTTACACTCTACAGTTTTATCTATTTCTATTTTCAATCAATAATTATTAAAGTGATTTGTATTCTGATTTAATTAAGAAGTTTTATATTCTGATGTCAATATGGAATAGTCCAATGCTGTCTGAGTATTGATTTAATATACGAGTATTATTCGTAATAGACTGATAACATTTATATATAAATAACGGGCTTTACCAATTTCTGGTCACCATATTTCAACGAATCACTTATACTTCATTCCATTGAAATCGGCTAATCAGTTCTCGAGCATGTAGATTTATGTAAATGAACCTCGATTCAGTTGACATTTTATTAAAGTTCTCCACTTTTGGAAATATCATAACCCTGGTTCCGATATATTGATTCCTTATTGCATCGACAAACTCAAGAAGGTGATAAAGGAAATCATGTGGAACGTAAAAATATCGATCAACCCTCTCCTTTTAACCCTTTATCTACTGACGGTACTTATAAGTACCACCCACTTCAAAATTACATAGAATAACAATTTTTATGAATATTCTAATGGTACTTAGCAAGAACACTCTCTTAATTCCATTCTTCCAGGATACATGGCAGCACGGGTTCTATGATGAGTATTTTAGCTGGGAAGGCGAATAGTTTTAAAATTGAAGTTGTGTTTTCAGCTGCCATTCTGATCGGATTGTCAATATTGTCATTTTTGTTCCGCAAAAGTAGTTAAAGTCAAAAGTTAAGTTACTTATTTTTTTTATATGTTAGTTAAGACCTTAGAAAACGATTTGACTATTTATTTTAAGTAAACAGTGTATATAATTCATTTTACAGTTGATTAACTTTGTGGTACTTATAATTACCGTCAGTACACTGGATGTTAGAGAAAGAACTTCGTGTTTACTTTTCGTCCATGTAGCTTGTTATTGTATTTCATTGTTTTGTAGCGTCATTACTAAAATGTAATAGAGTTATGCTTTTTTTGGCATTTCTTTTTAGTTTAACTTATTTATTTCGCTTTTTTACTTTTTTTTTTTTTTTTTTTTTAACTTTTTTGAAAATTTTTGAAATTTGAATCTGAGCTTGATTTTTTTTTTTTTTTTTTTTTTTTTGCCACACAATTAAATGAAATATCTATTCTTTATTCAAAAATTAACAAAATTTTAATTTATTTGTGTGTAACTGAAATTTAACATTAATAGAAGGTTTTCAAGATGCTATTATTTTTTTCATCTTCTTATAATGTCTGGAAAAATGAAGCTCAGACTTCAAGAGGCTTTGTATTTATTACAGAGCCTACCATCTGGAAGCAGTTGTTCACTAACAGATGATTCTTCAGATGAAGAAGTCCCAGCAAATAATCTGCTAGAATTTTTGTCAGATTCTGAAGAAGACGATCAAGAGACTGAACAAGAACCAGAGTGCAGCAGTTCATGTTCAGAAAATACAGTACTTCCTACCCCAGGATGCAGTAAATCAAGAGTGAATAGGCAATGGAAAAAAAAGAGATGTCCAGACCGAAGAAGTTCCCATTTTACCCATAAAAGTCTGAGTTTGTGGATACCACATTTGAACATATAGATGCATATATAGCATATAAAGTAGTAGCGAGAAAACATATGTTCTTTGGAATATAGGCGTTGCACAACCAAAGGACTGCTTACAAAATCAAAATCAGAACCTAAACGAACTGGAGGACCCAAATCTAATGGCAATGAGCAAGTTTTCTGTGCAAACAAGAGGAGGAAAGGGAACATGTCTGTTTGTAAAGATATCTGCTTAGAAAATCGTGGATGCCATTTACCAACTTTTGTTTCGAATCGGGGTTGTTGTGAATTTTGTGCTTCAAAAAACATTCAATCGGAACCTCACTCAAAATGCACGACGTGTAATGTATTTTTGCGTAGTAATGAAAAGAAAAATTGTTTCTTTGTATATCATCAAATTTAAGTTTGTGTAAAACCTGTTTTTATGTGTAAAAAAAGTAAGTAAATTTTAAAAAAATTACAATTTTCAAAAATAATTTTTTCTGTGCTGTAACATATTAGTGTTCGCTCGTTATTAACATTTTTAAGAGTTAAAACTGCGTTAGAAAAAGTCATACGGTCTTTTTGTATTATGAGAATATTTTAGCCCTTCGTGTACTGACGGTACCTTAAAGTACCAATTTAATTAATTAGCTCTAACGGATTAAATTTCCCAAAGATGAGTATATTATTTATGTATATCCTTTAATTTTTGATGTACTGACTCAAAAAAAAAAAAAATATTGCACGAAAAAAATTGCAGTACTCATAATGTGTAATGAAAAAGCTAAAAGTCTTACAATATCCTTCATTTTTGGATTTTCCAAACACGAAAATCAAGCATATATATAGAAGAACAGAAGAAAACCTACAAATCAACATACATTGTGAAAAAATATCTAGATTTAATGACGATGAAACAGTGGGAAAATATGGAAAGCAAATATCCGCTCATAAATGTAATCGGAAATTTCCCAAAAATCGTTCTAGCTGCGATCGAAAAGGGCTGTCACAATGAACCATATTGGCTGACTAATGCTGGAGAATTTAGCTGTTTATTTGCTTTAAACAATTTCATTTTCACGTTTTGAAAAGCTCGACTCCTCTCATTACATTTAGAAATCATCCTTACCAATTCTCATTAGTAATAACATTTTATCATATTTAATTACATTAATTTACTGCTTATTTATTACATGGGTGGGGGGAATTATGCTTATCTGTATCATAATATTATCATATGCATTAAAAAAATAAATAAATAAATAAAAAATAAATAAATAAATAAATAAAATGTTCTTTAGCGCAAAATTTATTGTAATTAAACACTGGAGGAATTTACCTCTCTAAATTCCTAAAACACCAGTATAAAATGTATATATTTTGCAAAATAACTAAAAGAAACGGGAGTATTAAAAAAAAAAAACTAACTAACAGACGTGTACTCCATGCTTAGGATTAAAGTGTGTATGTATGAGGAAGTCTAACCCTGCGATTTTGTTTCCTTTCTTTTATAAAATCATATCTGGTAGTGGTAATATTCATAATTTATTCCGAAGTACCAATAGTCCCAGCTTTTTTTCACACCAATGTGATTTTAAAGAACTTTTTTTAAATATGTATTTACGACGAAATAAGAAGAAAAATTCTTTTAAAAAATACTGGTTTGAAAAAAAGACGGTGCTAATAGTACTCCGAAATAAATTATAAATGTTACCAAGTATGACATATTAACGCATTTTATACGGATGTTTTACATAATTTGAAGAATAAACTCCTCCTGTGTTTAATTAATTTCTGTATTATTAGTGTTTCTTTTTTTTTTTTCATCAAAATAAAAATTAACGCATGTCATAATATTATGATACAAATAAAGATAAATTAATGTCTTAGTGTTAAAGAAATTGCAAATTAACGAATATAAGTATGATGGAAATTACTAATGGGAGCCGGTAAGAGGAGTTCCAAAACGTGATGAGAAGTGTCTCACTTTTTCGAAACATCAAAACCAATAATGCATATATACTTGCCAACCTAACCTAGAAGATTGTTAGTTCCCGCCCCTTTTTGTACACCAGTTAATTTTTAGAGTAATTCTCTTCAAATATATTTTCGATTAAATCAGAAGAAAAGTACACTAAATAAAGACTGGTGTGAAAAAATAGAGGAAAGAGGTGGGACTAACAATCTTTCGGGTTAGGTTGGTAAATATGTGCATAAATGCCAAATCTCTGTTCTTTTCAACATAGACTTCATCCCAGAAAACTTTTATAGATAATTTTTGTTCATTTATTTTTAATTATTCGTTGGAAATGCGTAAGACAGATTCCTTTTTAAAAACTCTGATGATAAATCCGATTTAAAAATTAACAATGCTGGCAGCTGTGCTTATGGTGTATAAACAAACAGCTAAATTTCTCGGGCGCTTGTCAATCGATATCGTTCATTGTAAACTTATCCGAAAGCTATTGAAATGGAGGAATTTTTAGTGAACTTTATCTGTTCTAGCGAGAACATTTTTTTTAAATTGTCAAAATTTTTGGGTGGATATATTTTTTTCCCTTCTCTTCCCTGTTTAAACGCTTAAGTATCTCGTCATTAATGCTCATTAATTATCTTGTCATAATTCTAATACCATTGATGTTGTTTTGTAGAATTTTTTCTATTGTTTCAAAATATGTGCTTGGATTTTGTGTAGCATGCATAGAAAATTCAATAATGAGGAATATTTTTAACTTTTTCAGTCTATTTTTGGATTGGATTTGGGAATAACGCCGATTGACTGCAATAGGTCCTAGGCCTGAGGGTAGGGCCCTTTCAAAGATGTCCTAGCCCTTATTTACGCAAGTGTCCGAGAAAACCATGGAAAACTCCGAACGGCTAAGCCAACGAGCGCAACCTGGGATCGAACCCGGCACCTCACGTCTACCAACTTTGAGCACAGAACCGCTCGGCCGCTGGTGGGCCTATTTTTGCATTCGCTTGGAAACAATTTCTGATAGAACAGGTTTCATATTTTTAAGTTCCGTAAGAGTTCTTTTATTAAACCCTGAGTTTTTCGGTACAACAAGGAATCACCCTGTATATATATATATATATATATATACATACACTATAGCTGCCAAGTGTAGACCTGACAGTTATTCTAATACATTGCGTAATAGTTTAGGAACTGCTCTTTTTTCACTCCAGTGTATTTGTAGAGTAATATTCTGCAATATGTATGTACTTACGATTAAATAAGAAGAAAATTACTCTAGAAATATATTGGCATGAGAAAAAGGCGAATGTTTAACACTATTACAGTATAAATTAGAATAATATGTAGATCTGGAGGTCTTTTTCGTATTTTGGATCCTGGCATATTGTTATAGAAATTTTTGTTAGCTTTTCTAGTAGTTTTCTGCAGCTAAAAAAGTTTCTGTTTAATAAAGCATCTCAGCTTCTGTTCCCTGTAATTGCACAAAAACTGATATTCAGTGGGGTCATTAAGAAACACTCTGATGATTCAAGTTGAGCTCATATCTTCCGATAGGTAATGCTGTTATTCTGCAATTTCTCCGTGCATAGAAAGGTATATCTGAGCTTCTTTGCATATAACTTCACTAAACTTGATGCCTGAAATAACCATTACGAAAACGAATACTGGCTTAATTTGATTTCATATCTGCAGACAGAAAGCGCTGCTATAATTAACGTTCTGTGATCTTCCCCATGGTTAGATCTTAGTATCTAATTTGTTAAAATTACATTAAATTGCATATGTGAAAACTTTACTGCGAAAACTTATGATTAATTTCTTCTGCACGTTAAGCAGTATGTGGCGCTTTTACATAGAATCAGCGTTGATTACATAGAATCAGCGCGGCTTCGGAAGAGTTTTATATGATAAGTA
>OZ005662.1:160159123-160236996 GCA_963930645.1 Salticus scenicus
ATTAATGCACTTGGTAGAAATATTGATGTAGGCTATGCATGCACATATGGAGTTTTAAGCAAATCGGTTCATAAATACACTTTTATGTGAATTTAAAATTTTCAAGTGGCCGGCGCTAGGAAAAAAAATGGTGGGTTAAGTTGACAAATATATGAAATGCGTTTGTGAGATAAGTCTACTGTACACACATAGTTCGAATTAATTCAAAATCTCAAAAGTCATTGTGTTGAAAAATTAAGTGGCTGCCACTTCGATAAAAATGGCAGAGAAAATTGCTCATCTAAGATATCGTTGCAAATTTGAAAATATTTTTTTTTTTTTTTTTGTAGAAATTATTTCAAAGAGGCTTAGTAAGTTGATAAAATGTTAGTTTCCTGCATTTCTAGTTTGTTTTAGCATTAAAATAGTCTAATTTTACCTTAAAAACGGATTAAAAAGATCCAGTAACGCATGTAATGGATTTGGTGCCAAATTTGGCGACTTTTCCCCTATGGCGACTTTTTTGGCGACTTTTGGCGAGAAAATACTTATTATCGATATACCAAAGATGGACGCAATAACGTGATTGGTTCATGAGTTACGTGAATTTTCTAAATTTTTGTTGTTTGAATGATAAATCCATTTTTCAACTTTGATTTGAATTGATTAAGTATTTCTAAAGTTCCAGCAAACACATCGAAGATATTTGAAGCATAGGTTACTGTCCAACTGTGGTTTAAATCAGTGCCGTGTTTCAAAAGTTATTATTATGGCAAATTTTCAAGTGGCAGTCTAAGTGGCTGCGACTTGTAAAACAAAATAGCAAAACAACTTGCCCATCGAAATCATCCAGTACATTTGTACGATAAGTTCATTGTCCAGTTCTAGTTTAAATTAAATCAGAATTTCAAAAATTATAATCATAAGAAATTTTCAGGTGGCACCACTTGTAAAAAAAAAAAGTGGAGTGAGATGCCTAGCGAACTTATCTAGATATTTGAATGATAAATCCACTACCCAAACTTGAAGCGAATTGATTCTGTCTTACTAAAGTTACCATAATGACAAATTTTCAAGTGGCCGCCACTTGAAAATAAAATTGCAGATCAAGTCATCAAGAGAACTTATCCTAGATATTTGAACCAAAAGTTCACTAACCAGCTTTTATTTGAATCAGTTTAGTATTTTAAAAGTTATCGTGATGGCATATTTTCAAGTGGCAGTGTGATTTCAAGTAGCTGGAACTTAGACACAAGATGTCGGGACAAGTTGCCTAGTGAAAACATTCAAGATAATTATATGGTAATATCACTGTCAAAATTTGGTTCGATTTGAAGTATTATTTCAAAAGTTATCGTGATTTTAAAGTTTCAAGTATGAGCCTGATTTCAAGTGACCGCGCTTAACTTAAGATATCTGCCACTTTATTAAAAGTGGCGGATATAGTTTATTAATAAACTTCATTGAGATCCTTATGTGGTCTGTATTTACATCACAATTCAAACAATTTCGGAATACGCTTTTTACAATTTAAATTTGAAATTTTCAAGTTGTCTCCACTTGAAAACAAAATGGCGGAGCAACTTGGTTAACAAACTCATCTAAGATATTTATAAGATAAGTTAAGACACTGTTCAAATTTGGTTCCATTTGGAGTATTATTTCGGAAGTTATCATGGTTTTAAATTTTCAAGTGGTGGCCTGATTACAAGTGGTCCCGCTTAACTTAAGATATCCACCACTTTATTAAAAATGGCGGATAAAGTTCATTAATAAAGTTATTTGAGAAACTTGTGTAATCTATGTATACATCAAAATTAAAAAAAAATTCGGAATACGCTTTTTACAATTTGAATTTGAAATTTTCAAGTGGTCTCCACTTGAAAACAAAATGGCGGAACAACTTGGTTAACAAACTCATCCAAGATATTTATAAGATAAGTTAAGACACTATTCAAATTTGGTTCTATTTGGAGTATTCTTTCGGAAGTTATAGGGATTTAAAATTTTGAAGTGGTAGCCTGATTTCAAGTGGTCCCGCTTAACTTAAGATATCTGCCACTTTATTAAAAATGGCGGATATAGTTTATTAATAAACTTCATTGAGATCCTTATGTGGTCTGTATTTACATCAAAATTCAAACAATTTCGGAATACGCTTTTTACAATTTGAATTTGAAATTTTCAAGTGGTCTCCAATTGAAAACAAAATGGCGGAGCAACTTGGTTAACAAACTCATCTAAGATATTTATAAGATAAGTTAAGACACTGTTCAAATTTGGTTCGATTTGGAGTATTATTTCGGAAGTTATAGGGATTTTAAATTTTCAAGTGGTAGCCTGATTTCAAGTGGTCACGTTTAACTTAAAATATCTGCCACTTTATTGAAAATGGCGGATAAACTTCATTAATAAACATCATTGAGACCCTCATGTGACCTGTATTTACAACAAAATTCAAGCAAATCTTGCTTTAAATATGCTTTTTACAATGTCGGTTTGAAATTTTCAAGTGGCTGCCACTTGAAAACAAAAAGTCGGAGCAACTTGGTTAACGAACTCATCCAAGATATTTATAAGATTAGTTCACTGTCCAAATTTGGTTCGATTTCGAGTATTATTTCGGGAGTTATCGTGATGACAAAATTTTCATTATAGATAGATAGATAGATAGATAGATAGATATATAGATAAACGAAGTGATTGCAATAGGTCGATTTCTAAAGAAATCAACCTAAAATTCAAATTCGAAATTCGAAAAAATCTCGATGAGGTGCACCCCTGCAGGGTCCCAGGTATCTATATACCAAATTAGAAAGCTCTGCGATCAGTAGTGTGAGCACCAGAGCGCAGGCACACACACATATACACAGACACTTCTCTTTATTTATATAGATAATTTAATTGTTGCCAAAATAAGTTTATTAGTTCATTTTCTTTCGACATAAAAATATATGCATTTAATTAAACGCGAATGTTAAAAAATTGCAAAAAGTTAAATTATGCATCTCACAAAAATTAAAAAAATATATACGCGTTGATAAAAAGCTAATGTAGTTCTGTAGCTAAGATTCAACAGAAAATTTAGAAACATGGTACATAAAAAATTTCTTATATTTATTTTATGTTCGAAAGCTCGTCGGTGAAATGCTCTTATAGTGTAAATTTTGTTTTATACGATCAGTTGTAATTAATTCTTTTAAAATTTCAAAATTATTCACATCCATGCCTTGAATCCATTCATCAAAACAATTGCGAAGTTTAAAGGCGAAATCTCGCCGGCAGAAGATTACTTCCTATGCGAAAGAAACTTCTGTCGAAATTCTTCTGCAGTTAATTTAAAACGCTTTAAGAGTAAGCTTTTTACATGGTTATAGTCAATGAGATATATAAATTAGAATGCTGATTAACTGGATGAAGGATTAGCTTTCCGTGGTTCAAGATGAATCACGTGACATAAAACGAATAGGTTGCTATGTTTAGCTCTTTATCGCTTTTTTGGCGACTGTCCACGAAAGACGCTAATTTACTTAACTACAGAATGATTTGAAATTGATGTAATGACTTTAATAAATATGTGATATAATTGCTACACACACTTAAAAAACAACATAAAATAAGGACACAAGTGAACTTGAAAATAAAACTAAAAGCATGCATATAAATCATAGAACGTAAACAAACGAAAGCTTTGGCGACAATGGTTGGCTGGGTTTGCCAAGCGGCGCCATTTACAATATTATCTGGAATTATGCGAAATATACTACCATGAATGCAAATAGTAAGAAAATTTGTTTCGAATGAATAATAAAAATATTATTTAAGCAATAAATAAATAATTAAAGTGTCCGATCTTTCATAAAATGCATTATTTTAGCACATGATTCCATAGCCTTCGTCGAATAGCTGAAAGAAAAATAACAAATATTATGTATTAAAACATACAAAATAAAACATTTCTAATTTACCTGTGAAAAGTTACTGGTCAGTGCCTACCCATTTATTTTTTTAACAAAATAAATTCTTTCGAAAGAGTTTTACAACTTTTAAAACTGTGTTCTTCCATAGAATGTTTTGAAATAAGCTAGCTGTAAACAAGGAAACCGCCGAATACGCAGGCGTAAGGCGAGCGTGTCACATGATTCATCTTGGACCTTCTCAAGGGTTACCATTTATCACTCTACTTTATATATCTCGTTGGTTATAGTCATCTGCTAAAGGATCAGATTATCTCGATATTATATTTACGAATTCTAATGGTAGTAAGATTAGCAAATGTATTACCCGATCTTCTTTAAGAATGTCTAATTGAATAATTTGTTTTTCAAATAAAGCTAAATAAACGTTTATATCTTTTTATCCATCAAATCGCGACATAATATTTTGTGGATTTTATTTTATTTTCACATTGTTAGAATCTGACGCATATTCTCTATCACTCTCTGATCTAGTAGTAATTTCTAACCTTCTCAACTCGAATTCCTTTTCTTGTATTTGTTTTTCTAACTTAGATTCTCTCTGTTTTTCTTTTTCTGCGACTTTCATTTCCTCTTCGCGTTCTTTTGCAAAGAACTCAACGCGAGGTTTGGCGAAATCTTCGTCAAAATCTACTGATTCTTTAATTAACTTTACCCGTCTAGCTACTTTTTATTTGGCGGGACGGTAACATCTAATTCTTCGCACAGTAACAGTAAATCACGTTTCTTCGCTTTCATGAAACAGGACATTTTTGTTTCACAATGAAAAAACTAACCTCTTATTAACATAAAGTAAAATCTCTATTCACAGTTTTGATGTTAGATGCTCTTGACTTCAGTTTAATATACCAACTTAAAATAAATTTAATCTTCAATCCCGGTTGAGAGCCCATTTGTAGAAAGCAGGATTACAGTAGTAATAATTTATTAAACACACATGACTAATAACTAATATCGAAGGGATAGAAAGAGGGTTTTTTTATTTTATTTTATTCGGAACAGTACCAGATAAAGGAATTTGGCTAATATAGCATAACAGTACTCTTTACAAAATACTAGCAGGCTTCGCTCGCTTTGCTGGGCGCTATATTTAAGGGATTTCTTTTTAATTGAATAACTGAAAAGTTTAAATAAATATATTTCGATTGGCCACTATTTTCTTCACAGTTTTAGTATGGGATCTCCTTCACAATAGCAAACGTTTTTTGAACTTCTCGAATCTGTGCAACAAAACTATTATTAAAACGAATATTCTCAAAAACAGACAAATAGAAATGTTAATTCTTCGAATTTTCTGGAAACAGTTGAAGCTGTTACTCGTACAGTAAAAGTCATTATTCGATGAATGGTCGAATCAGTGAACGCACGTAAGTCGTTTTCGCAGCAATCACTATAACGCACGTATGTACTCTTCACGCACATGAAAAAAAATCACTGGGCAGCTCTACACTGCTGTGCATGAATCTCAGAACACACGAAACTCGGTTCCGCGGCAACCTATATCATGCATGTTAACACCAAAAAACATCCCTGCACACCCCTACCCCGCTGTGCATGAATCTGAGAACGCACGAGATTGGGTTCCCCGGAAATCACTCTCACGCATGTTTAAAAAAAAAAAAAAATCACTGGACACCCCTACCCCGCTGTGCATGAATCTGAAAACGCACGAAACTCCTTTTCGCAGCAATCAGTCAATCATGTTAAAAAAAAAAAAAAAAAAAAAATACACACTAGAGTAACCATATTTTTTTCATTGAATTTGGGGACAAAGATGGCGGGGTCCTCTAATTTCGAGGACAAAAAAATAAAAAAAACTATTTAAATCACCTTAAATTGTAAAATTTTAGTAATTTTTATGTATAAAGCACCTAAAAGAACTTATTTCAGCTTATTTCGTATACATATAATAAATTACTATAACAAAATATTAATAACTTTATAACGGGCGTCCCCAAATGTGTTGTAATATTTGAGGACGAAGGTAGTTTTGTCCTCGAAATTCGGGGACATATGGTCAGCCTACTGGCACCCCTACCTCAAATCAATGAAAACCGAATAAACCAATCAAATTTCTCGTAATTCCTCATAACGTAGCTCTAATTCAACGTAAAATACACACAAATCAATGAAAATCAAACAAATCAATCAAATCTCTCGTAATTCCTCATAACGTAGTTCGAGTTCAACGAAAAATACACTCAAATAAATGAAAATCAAATAAATCAATCAAATCTCTCGTAATTCCTCATAAAGTAGCTCTAGTTCAACGTAAAATACGCTCAAACCAATGAAAATCAAATAAACCAATCAAATCTCTCGTAATTCCTCATAACGTAGCTCTAGTTCAACGTAAAATACACTCAAACCAATAAAAATCAAATAATTCAATTAAATCTCTCGTAATTCCTCATAACATAGCTCTAGATCAACGCAAAGTACACTCAAATCAATGAAAATGAAATAAACCAATCAAATCTCTTGTAATTCTTCATAACGTAGCTGTAGTTCAATGTAAAATACACTCAAATCAATGAAAATTAAATAAACCAATCAAGTCTCTCCTAAGATTCTCCATTCTGCGTCATTATAGAAATGGGAAGTTTTATTTTCATATTTTTATTAATTAAACAAAAAAAAAAAAAAAAAAAACTAATCAAAAATTCGAAAATCCGACTTCGATGTGCACAGTGACCCTTCGGAGGGCACTTTTGTGTTAAATCACGTGACTGTCCGAAATACCGTTTTCGAAAACAGTGAAATATGCATATATATATATACAAATATTGCTCACTTAATAGTAAGTATAAGATTACAACTGACAGCAGATTTCTATAAAAATGAACTTAGAAGTTGCCAGTAGTTCATTATGAGTTGTAAATATAACTTGCTTAATTGAAATTTTCGGTCTTAGGAAGGTTTTATTTTGCGGTTTTCAGATAATGACAGGGTACATTGAAGTAAATTCTTTATTATTGTTCTGTCACAAATACATTTTTAATTCATTGGGAAATGTTATAAAAGCAATACAACTCAAAGTATATTTCGAATATTTTCCAGCTATATACCCAAATATATCTCAAAATTTAGCGAGATTCCTTGAAACTAATTGCAAATCATACCACAATATATGGAAAATATACTTTTTTGCTTATAAATAGCATATGTCTATTGGATATGTGAAATTTAAATGTATTAAAAAGAACTTTAAAGAAATAATTTCCATAGACTGCAATGCATCAGACTATATTTTTATGCCTGTGTCCCTGTAAATCAATAGCGCTATATATGACACATTCAATCGGAAATATGGTATAGTGAATCTGAAAAACGTATAAAAGAATTAAGGCAAACTAAAAAGATATATAGAAATTAGATCGTGGACAGAGAAATAAACTGGCAATAAAATAATGTTAACTTTACTCGAAAGTACATAATCAGGGTTCATACACATCAGGGAAAACCTGGAAAACAGGGAATACTCAGGGAATTTGAAATTTGTTAAAAAAAAGTCAGGGAAAACTCAGGGAAAATAAAAATTTTCATTTAAAGTCAGGGAAAATCAGTTATAAAACCTGGAAAAACAATTTTTTTTTTCTCTCAAGTTATGTTTTTCTTGTTCAGCTTCGTATCAAAATTTAAATGATTAAGTATTGTGAAAATACATATGTAAATAAGGATTTCTACCTTAATTTGTAGCATGATCGGCAGTAATATGACATCATACAGCAGAAGTGGCTGTATTTTGTCCTGTCTAGAGAAGCGTTTCTTGTAATATGCCGTTAATATTTTCTTGAAAATTGTCTGGGAACTCAGGGAATTCCCCCCCCCCCCATATTTGCGTAAGAACCCTGTTTATGATGGACTGCATACTTATTGCATTTTAAGTTATCAAATATTTTACAAAATCATTTTTTTTTTTTTTTTTTTTTTGAAAAAGGAATATGTACTCAATATATACTGATTGTTATTTAAAAGCACTGTAAATATTTTATCCCAGTGAATTACTGTGCTATTGAATATTGTATCAAGTCTTTTTATTTTCAGGGTTTATACTCCTCAGGGAAAACCTGGAAAACAGGGAATTTGTAATTTGTTAAAAAAGTCAGGGAAAACTCAAGGAAAATAAAAATTTTCATTAAAAGTCAGGGAAAATCAGTTATAAAACCTGGAAAAACAAATGTTTTTTTTCTCTCAAGTTATGTTTTTCTTGTTTAGATTCATATCAAAATTTAAATGATTAAGTATTGTGAAAATAAGCATGTAGATAATGATTTCTGTCTGAATTTCTATCATGATTGGCAGTAATATGACATCATACAGTGGAAGTAGCTGTGTTTTGTCCTGTCTAGGAGAGCGTTTCTTGTAATATGCCGCTAATATTTTCTTGAAACTTGTCTGGGAACTGAAGGAAAACTCAGGGAATTTTATCCCCATATTTGAGTATGAACCCTGATAATACATTAAAATATACGAAGGATTCAGTTTTTAGATTTTTAATTAATTTATATACACTGCTGTAAAATGTATAAAGTTTTGCTTAGTTTTCCAAGCAAAACATATAACTTATTTTTTTTTTTTCGATTAGTTTTGTTATTATAGTTTGATCCATTAGGAAAGGAAACAGAATAAAGAATATTTGTAGTCATTCGGAATAAAATAATGAGGAAATAATTTGTCGGAATGATGATATTTGCCCAGTAAGTCAAATATATTCTTGGATTTTGGAGTGAAGGTACTGCCTTGATCGTTATTTTACAGAATCGTTGGATTGGAGTGGATTCTGTGAAACTTAGGTGGAATGGATATACAAAATTCAGTCTACAGTTACAGCATTTAAGTTTTAAGTAACGATAAATGTGAGAAAAAGATCAGATGGAGATAATATAAATCTAAGTGTGGTGACTACATCCCCTTTGCGGCTTCAATGTAAAAATAGGGTAAATATTTGTAGTCTACGCCACTGTTAAATACAGTGCCCACACGGGACCCACGTTTAACGCTTTAGTTAAATACAAATCGAATAGATTTTATTTTTCCTCATCTAAGATAAAATACAGTAATTGAAATTATTTCTGTGTCTTGTATTTTAATCTTTGTTCTACATTAAGACGGCAGAATAGGTCAACGCAAGGTCACCTTAGCTAAAGGAGCTAAGAAATACACCGAAATACCATAGCTGAATGATAATGAATAAAACTTTTGCCATTCAATATGAATTTCTAAATACGCTATGCAATGTATCTTAGAATATTGAAGTACTTTTAAATAACTAACATTTGTTGGTAACAAGATTTTTTTCAGCAAAACACTTACCAATGCAATTTCGACTTCCTTCAGCAAAAGCCATTAAATTCGACAATTTATTTGCTTTTACGTTTAAAAATCTTTCCGGTTTAAAGGCTTCAGGATCAGGATATACTTTAGGATCCCTATGCAAGAGGTAGGGACAAAAGACAATATTGGTGTCCTTATGAACTTTATATTTTCCTAAACAAAAATAAAAAGATTTATTAATAGTTAATTTTTATCTTTGTAAAAATGAAACTGTAAAATACATGGCTCAAAACAATCAAAAGATATTGTAAGTCTTATATAAAATAACGGTATAACCGAAATTGTTTCGCAGACGACTGAAGATTGGTTGATTAGTTGGTTGGATGGGTTTCACGTCACATTAGTGCTGCTCCATGGGCAATTGGTGACGGTCTAGAACTCACCCCTAGAGGTAAGGCTCCTATATATACGAGCTGGCGCATCAGGCATTTTGTTGCCTTAGGGTTGCCACATGTACCCAGAGCGTTTCTCTGATAAACAAACGACAAACATTTTCTTTTTCTTTTTATCGTGTTACGTTACTTTAGAGTAACTTGTTTTATTATATTTCATAATTTTAGCTAAGTAAACTATGATATGGAAGTTTGTTTAGAGATAAACTGCTACAATCATTCAAGAACTGAATATAAAACGTTCACAGACCTTGTATTACTGTGTATTTGAGTTTTGGCGACATTTTGTGAAAGAAACAGAAACCGCCCTAGCAACACAGCTCACTCCAGTACATCTGTGAAGGTGTTCACATATATTTAGTTAAATTTTAATTGAGTTTTTATTTAAAACAAAATCTAATGATAAAGTAATGCATTTTCGCAATATAAAAATAATTAAATTTCATGTGTGATATTTTATTCACATAATTTGTTTTCAGACATTTGAAGAAAGAATTGTTTTTTTTTAGGTGTCATTACAAATTACACAATTTTAATTATACATACGACCTACACTATTTATTAACATAAAACAATAACACACATCATTCAGAAATCTAAATTGTATATGTTTTATATCTAAATTATAAATAACATGTTTATCTTTTAAATAGAGAAGTAATTTATTTTATGCGATAAAAAGAAAATCAAAATAATAATATCTAACGGAAATTCTGACATTAAACGTAATTATAAAATAAAAAGTGTTCTCAAATAGTCATAAAACAAGGAAACTCATTGTCAGAATTTATATTATTTCAACACAGGATGTAATTTATTTTAGATTGCGCAATTATTGATGACTGCATTTCTTAACCGTCTCTTTCTCTCGTCTAACGGTAATTTGGCAAAATATTGGCGAGTGAAGGGTTACTACAATTATAAACCGTCATTGCAAATTCAAAAAATTAACATTGTTTTATCCGATAAACAATGAAAATATTTAGCCCTATAATTTGGCTGTTTTTCTAAAATTTGGCTCTTTTTCTTCAGACATCTCGGATCTGTTCTAGGGTAAGGATCTCAGAACTGCTCCAGATCATAGTATAATAATAACGTAATTACATTCGCTCTCTCCCCCATCTTATGAGACAATCTCAACGTTTCACTAGGGTTATTGAATTTTTATTATAATAACCAACGCTTTGTGTTTTAAGATTCTAAGAATATTTATCCTTGATTTTGTTTTAAAAGACTTTTCACAAAATAAAGACTTCCTGATGACTGCCATTGGACTCCTTATTGAAATATTGTTAATTCAACTTCTCTTGCAGATATCTACACTAACCAAAGATCACGACTGCGTCAAGAAACTTCTTTACATATCTTGGTGCCGTGACCAGGATATGTGACGTAAGTGATCTAAACACACACACACACACACACACACACAAAAAAAAAAAAAAAAGTATCGTATCATGCATACTTAACAAGTTTAACATTTTGTATTTCTCAATTATTTAATCATTATTCAATACAAACATCACGAATAATACATATTATTAATAGAATAAAATATAAATATTATTAAAATATTATTAGAATTTGTTCATGTTGACAATTTACATTTTTCAGTTGTGATTCATGTTTTATAAATTATTATATTTGTTAAGGAAAAGGGAATTAGTAGTATATTGATATCTTTCTTCATTTTTTTTAAACCACATAATGTTTGAAAAATGAACTTACGTCATTTTTTTTTAGAAATAATTAATTATAATTGAACAAAACAAAAAACTAATTACATTTTCTATTAAAAATTTTCCAGACTTCATACTTGTGTCCTATTACTTTATTGATTGGGCTATATTTTTTTTTTTTTCATTTTCGCAATTCACTTTACACAAACAAAAGACATTTAATTATGTCGTGTTGCAGAATGCTTGCTGTAATTTTATTTACACACAATATATGCCTCTTCTGCCTCACACCCTAACTCAGTAAGTTATTTTTGGCTGTGGCCTCACAACCCATAATGTCAATTGTGATTTGTATACTGATTCACACACACTGGCTCAATTTGTATAAATTTTAGGTCTTCACATATTGGCGTTCTGGTACTTTCTTTATATTCTAAAAAAATTTCTCACATCAAAATATTCTTTTATTGAAATTAGTAAATAATAAATAATTTCAGGCAAATTAATAGATTGCATAAACTTGTGAATACTTAAAATATTTTAATTTTGTAATTATTGATTTCCTTTTTCCTTGCCTTCAATTTGTCATACATTTTCAAGAAAAATTTGTTGAGAATGCATTGTCATAGAGCTGTGAATTATTATAAATACTACATTGCATTGCTTATTTTATAATTATAATGTCATGATTTCAATATACATTGTTGCTTCTTATGAAAGATAACTATGTCCAGTACAAACAAGTTCTAATTAATTATTGGTATTATATATATTTGATGTTTAATTTTACATTATTAGCCACTTTGTAATATGAAAAATATTTTTAAAGTATTATTGATTTTATATAGAAAGTTATTTTGAAATTTGTAGTATGTTTTTGTCTTGATGCGAGAGAGAGCGATATTTTTGATTACCTTTCGATTTTTTTTTCTTTTTAGGCGAAGGGGAGAAATATGTGAAGGTGTTCACATATATTTAGTTAAATTTTAATTGAGTTTTTATTTAAAACAAAATCTAATGATAAAGTAATGCATTTTCGCAATATAAAAATAATTAAATTTCATGTGTGATATTTTATTCACATAATTTGTTTTCAGACATTTGAAGAAAGAATTGTTTTTTTTTAGGTGTCATTACAAATTACACAATTTTAATTATACATACGACCTACACTATTTATTAACATAAAACAATAACACACATCATTCAGAAATCTAAATTGTATATGTTTTATATCTAAATTATAAATAACATGTTTATCTTTTAAATAGAGAAGTAATTTATTTTATGCGATAAAAAGAAAATCAAAATAATAATATCTAACGGAAATTCTGACATTAAACGTAATTATAAAATAAAAAGTGTTCTCAAATAGTCATAAAACAAGGAAACTCATTGTCAGAATTTATATTATTTCAACACAGGATGTAATTTATTTTAGATTGCGCAATTATTGATGACTGCATTTCTTAACCGTCTCTTTCTCTCGTCTAACGGTAATTTGGCAAAATATTGGCGAGTGAAGGGTTACTACAATTATAAACCGTCATTGCAAATTCAAAAAATTAACATTGTTTTATCCGATAAACAATGAAAATATTTAGCCCTATAATTTGGCTGTTTTTCTAAAATTTGGCTCTTTTTCTTCAGACATCTCGGATCTGTTCTAGGGTAAGGATCTCAGAACTGCTCCAGATCATAGTATAATAATAACGTAATTACATTCGCTCTCTCCCCCATCTTATGAGACAATCTCAACGTTTCACTAGGGTTATTGAATTTTTATTATAATAACCAACGCTTTGTGTTTTAAGATTCTAAGAATATTTATCCTTGATTTTGTTTTAAAAGACTTTTCACAAAATAAAGACTTCCTGATGACTGCCATTGGACTCCTTATTGAAATATTGTTAATTCAACTTCTCTTGCAGATATCTACACTAACCAAAGATCACGACTGCGTCAAGAAACTTCTTTACAACATCCATAGGATATACTCAGAATAAAATGATATCCTGAGAATGTACTGTGAAAAAAATGCGTTTTTAGGAATATTATTGCTGCTTATTGCTCTTATCTTGACCGGATTAGCTTCAAATCAAGATTTCTTAAAATCATTAGGGAAGCGATAAGGACGCCAAGCGGAAATTCTGTCCTCTTCGGAGGCAAAAAAATGGCGGTGATGCGCCGGCCTATTATTTTATATCTACAGTCGGTAACAAAAGTGTCCAAACACTAGCAAAAATTCCTATGTAAAAAAAGTACACTTCATACGGTTTTGTTAAATGAATCCTTGTCGAATCCTGTTCTTAGTCAGTGTAAGAACATGATTCGGTAAGGATTTATTTAACAGAATCATATGAAGTGTACTTTTTTTACATAGGAATTTTTGCTAGTGTTCGGACATTTTTGTTACCGACTGTACCTAGAAGTGATCAGAAGACGTCATCACAGATTTCATTCTCCACAGAAGAGATAGCTCTTCCGCTTCGGGGGCCGCGGTAGCCCAGTCGGTAGAGCACCGGCCTCGAAATTGGAAGATTGAGGGTTCGGTACTCGAGCCGGCCAAAGACCGTCGTGTTCACTAATGGTGGCTGGTGCACGTAAAATATATCGCGGCCGCAATGTCCTCCATGTTCCCATCAAAAATTATACCTCCGGGGGTTACTGAAGTGGGAGAACCATTCCCTCTGTGGAGGATCAAAATTGTGATGACATGTCTCCGAACCACCTCTAGGGGTGTGTCCCAGACCGTCGCCAATTGCCCATCTGCGCAGCACTAGTGCGACGTAAAACCCAACCATCCAACCATCTTCCGCTTCGGTGACCCCCCCCCCCAGAGGCATATTATTTCAGAAAACTGAAGAAGAGATTCACAAATGCTAATTTTTCTCATTTTCAAACTTTGGAATATGCAAAATTTGAGCTTGACATCAAAAACGACTCTTAGCGGCATCGAATGAAAACTGGCTGAAAAGAATAATCGACATTCAGTAAATTCGTTTTTTCGTTGAGTGCGATATCTCAACGAAGAAATTGAACCGATTCAGAAGCTTGGATACTTGTTAGTCAGTTACGGAGAAGGTGGGGGAAAGTCAAACATAAGCCGAAGTAACAGAAAAGTGTGATTTCCAAAATCTGGAATCAGTTTTGGAGACTGGAAATGCTAGCCGAAAACTAGGCAAGGTCGTAGACGTGCAACAATACTCAATGAAGATCGATATTTAACGCTTCCGGCTCGGAGAACCCGAAATATGAACACCACTCCTCTTCAACAACACAATCGATCGGTACCGGTACCAGAGTTTTGACTCAAACTTTTCTAAATCAGCTGAACACTGTAGGTCTGTATGCACGCCGATTAATAAACTGTGTTATGTTAACAGTAAGACACCGTCGCGCCTGCATGGAGGGGGCAGTAGAGCATGTGAACTGGAAGAGAAGTGACAGGCGAAATATAATTTTCTCTCACGAGACGTGCTTTTTTGCCCCTCATGATAATAGGTGTATTTTCATCTGGAGGGAACGTGGCACAAACAACAATCCTGTGAGGGGTCAGATTTAGCAGTGGGGGTTGATGGTATCTGTTCGCATCTGCATTGGTGGACATACCGATCTTTATATCATTCAAAATGGAACTCTTACTGGTCGTCGATACAAGGATGAGATTCTCAGATTTATTCCACCAACACAGATCCGGATTCGGCCAGTTTGGGTCAAAACTGTTAGGTCAGTAACTGTGCGAATTGTTGAAGAAGAGTGGCAATTCATGTTTTGGTGTCTACGAGATGTTAGAGTTGAATATCGATGTTTAATGAGCATTACTGCACGTCTACGAGCTTGCCCTGGTCTTTGACCTGTATTTCAAGTCTCAAAAAAAAAAAAAAAAAAAAAAAAAAAAATCATAGTTTGAGATAATAAAAATCACAGTTTGTGAAACTCCAGTGGCTTCTGCTACTTCAGCTTGTGTCTTGTGTTTGGCCTACCTCTAACCCATCAACAACTCTCCAAGCTTCTGAATCTGTTAAATGACTTCGTTGGAACATCACACTGATCGAAACAACGAAATTACTGAATGTCGATCGTTCTTTTCCTCATTGTCTTTCACTGAGTTCAAAGCCAAATTTTATTCGCTGCTGCTTAAACATCGTCTTTGACATCAAACTCAAAACCTACATATTTCAAAGTTGGAAAATGGGAAAAAAATGCATTTTTGGCTGAAAACCAAGGAGATGACGAATCGACACTTTAGAAAAGCCAATGTGAGCAGCTTCCTTTTTGGAATAGTTTTTGAAAGTTGAATAATTTATTAAAATTATTATAATTTTGGCCCACTGAAGTTATCATATGATAAATTAATGTATTGCCTAATATTGTTTCTTTTATAAAATGCATTTTTGAATGTTTGTTTTCCATTCATTACGAAGGGAAATCTAATTTTCAGGGAATAAAGAGGAAACAATAAGAGTGGCCAGGAAACTATAAGAGTGGTGCACCTAGGATAGGCTGACCAGATCAAAGTACCTTTATAATAGAGAAGCGTTAAAAATTTCTACAATTATCCAACTATGGATGTATTTTTTCATTCCTAATAAATAAGGACTAAAAATAAAGTATTACTGATTAAAAATTTATTTTCTACAATTTTTTTAAAACTTAGAAAAATGCTTTCAATAAAAAAGGAAGTCCCCATTTGTCCCCAGAAAATGGGGACGTTTGGTCAGTATAACCTAGGATCATCTGCGAAGTTTATTTTAAAACTTCCTGTTTCTCGGGAGTTATTATTTTAAGTGTTTATATTAATTCCAATTGCAAGTAATTAGTCCTAAAGATAAATACATATCAATTTTATAATTTTAAACAGGTCAGGGGCTCTCTTTCTAGACATTGAAAAAAAAGCGGCCCTAGGTACACAGATCTCCTCTATTCTATTTATTATTTGCATAAAATTCGTATTAATTAGGTCGAATAATAATTAAAAGAGTAAACGAATGCTAACTAATTATTCTAAATGAGTATGATATGTTTGACGTTTTCCAGCACGCTTTTATACTTTATAAATCAGTAAAACTTTATGAGTTAAAATTTTGAGGGTGATTCATATTTTGTTTCTTTACAAAAAATATGTTATCGAGAAATTTACATATTTTTCATGAGAGTTGTTTGAATATTTTATTTGTTTTTGATAAGTGTGCTTACATGTTTTGTATATTACATTTTAAAATGGTAAGTTAATATTTTCAAGATAACACATTACAAATATGATTGCAAAAATTATTAGCTGAATACGTAGAACAAAACTTGAAAATGTTTTAAATGGTATTAAAAGTCCTTTTTTTTTTCTTTAATGGTTAGATGTTGTTATGATTCTTATATATAATTAAAGTTTTATTTTACATATTTTTTATAAAGCTAAATTCTTTGTTTGTTTAATCCTACTTGTTTTATCACTAATTTGTCATAGTTGAATTTAAAATATTGTTTATGTTTTCCTGTAAGTGATAGGTGGGTGACTAATCGTTAAATAATGATTAATCATTTGTTGTTAATTGGCTAAAAATGGAATCATCGCATTTTGAAATTTAGTTATTTAATTTTCTAGGTCACGTGATATGAAAAAAGTCCATAATTTAAAATAAATAAGTAAAAACGATCTCCTAACTGGGCAATTTATATACGTCGAATAAAAATGTCTTTTTTCTCTAAAAGTAAGAAAATCGACAAACAATCTGTGTTACAAAAGCTGAAGCCAAAGTAAACTGTTTGCTTGAAGAAGAAGGACAGAATTTTTTATATTAAATATTCTGATGTCATGTACACACGATTTTCTCTTACCCTGAAATTTAATACTATAAATGTAGATTTGAAATTAACGGATAAAATAATGGGTACTGTTATATAAACCTACGTCAAAAACACTTCAATTTAGGCTTCAGAACAGCTTTATTTGACAATTATATCCTTTTAAGGGGGGAAACCGCCCTTCAACTTTCACACAACTTTCACACACATACTATCCCTTGAAACTTATTAATCTTCATAATACTTTTCAAGTAATAAACTTATATTAACTTTAAAATACAACATTTGAATTGTCTGAAATTACCTCAAAACGTGTGAATATACGAAAAACAATCGATGAATGTTTAGCTTAAAAAAACTTTATTTACCATATCATTATGAGGAATTAATTTTAATTCTTAATTAGTTTTCCTGGACATGGTAAAATATTACAGTAAAGCACTTAATTACATTCAATAAAAATAAAAAAAAATCTTAATTTATTGCTAGCCCTGTATATCTTCTAAAAAATATGTACATTCCATATAGTGCACATAAATACAATCCTATATTAACAACAAACAGTACAACCAAAAATACACGTTAATCAATTTTCAAGTACTGACCCACTATATTCCATTTCTTTTGTATAGCTCTGTAAACAAACGGTGAACAATTTTCATGCAATATTCTACTTGAAAATTGCTTTTACGCATACAAAAAATACATTCCATTTAGTTTAGTACAGCCTATAGATGTTTAACTCTACTTACCTGCAATTTTTGTCATTGACGTAATGCATTTGAAACCTCTTGGGTGTTCCTATACACGGCCCATTTGCTTGATCTTAATGAAAATTTTCGTGTAGCACCCTTATATGATACATATTTAGAATACTGAGTATGAACATCCTGCTGCAATTTGTTCTTCAGATATGCTGATAACAGACACACAGACCGACCTCTAAAAAAATATTTTTCTGACTCAAGGCACCTTAAAACGACTAAATATTCAGAAAATTTCAACTTTAAAAATTTGTCCCTAAATGAATATTTTTTCTACCGTTTATATGGGTAAGAAAAATTAAAAAGGAACCACTCAAACTTTCTGCTTAATGAAAATGAAAATATTTTCTGATTACAGGCAAAGCCGATTCCTCATGTAAAAAGTGCGAGACACCATTTGCATCACCGGTTTCTTTTAGTTCCCAATAAAACTGTTAGGTTGCGTACAGATTAGCAAAATTCAATGACTGACTGTATGCGACAAGTAACAGAAGCTTTACATATATGCTTTTTTGCACGATGTAAAATCCACTATGTTTATGTTTATCTTTGAATAATAATCTCGCTATCATCAAATAAATACGAACATACAGTCGCAGCAAAAGTATCCGAACACTAGCAATAATCCCTGTCTAAAAAAAGTACACTTAATACTACTTTGTTAAATAAATTCTTGTCGAGTTATGTTCTTAGTCAGTCTAAGAACATGATTCGACAAGGATTTATTTAATAAAAACGTACTAAATGTACTTTTCTGATATCAGAATTATTGGATAGTCCTCGGATACTTTTGCTGCCGACTGTAGTATTGGGTGAGTTCAAAAGTTCTGCCCATAAAAAGAGCAAATTATTACCCATAAAAAAGAAAGAGCAAATTATTACCCATAAAAATTATTACCCATAAAAAAGAGCAAATAAACGCAAAATGAACAGTACCTATTATTATTAATAATCCCCATAGCTATCTATGACCTCTTGCTACCTTCATGGTAGGAGATGAATCCCACGGTGGTAAATTTCCGACAGTTTCGAGCCAACAAAGTCTTGGATGGCAGTTTTCAAAGCATCAAGATCATGAAAGATTTTCTGACTGAAGGAATTGTTCAACGCAAGAAATAGGTGATAGTCAGTTGATGCCAAGTCAGGAGAAGGGGGGGGGGAACCTCCAAACCAAAGAGCAGAAACTTTTGGAGAGTGATGACAGCAGCATGTGGCCTGGCGTTATCGAGATAAAGGATAACACCGCGACAATTGATAAGACCTGACCGCTTTGCTACCAAATTTGAATGCAGCCTGTCTAACTGTAAACAGTAGAAGGCAGCATTGAAGGTTTGGTAGAGTGGCAGGAACTCCCAGTGAATTATTAACTGCACATCTCACTACACACTCAATAACACCTTCTCAGGATGAAGTGCAGCTTTCGAAATCGACGCAGACGGATCAGAAGGATGACACACAGTCTTACGAAGCTTTACGTTACGATACATAACCCACTTCTCATCTCCTGTCACAATTCGTGTCAAGAATGTGTCATTTTCGTACCGGGAAAGAAACGCGATTTGGTCATCTCGTTGATTAGCTGTCAGGTTATGTAGAACCCAACGATCCAAATTTCTCGTAAAATCCAACTTAACCAGCCGTCTCTCGTCCGTTGTCCGTTGAAGGTCTCCTGTAATTCTTGCACAGTTGGGTTCGGTTTGTTCCTTATGGCTTGGTCAATATCATCGTCTTGAACGTATGATGGCTGTCCGCTCCTAGCCTGATCTTGGCGGCTTCTGTCTCCTTCCCTAAACTTACGAAACCATCGACGACATGTGCTTTCGTTTATTACATCCTCCCCATAAATTTGATAAACATTGCGACATGTTGCGGCTGCTGTACTCTTTTTTATCGAACGCGTATAATAAAGAATGTCTTATATGCTCCTTCTCGCTTTCCATGTTACACTGTCTGATATATGTATTTTTTTTTAGATGATTAACTTTGTGAGACACGATGCATTTATATGTGAGGCATCCACACGTTTGATTCTCCGACGATTTGCGTCATTACAATGTCATGTGTGATGTCAATTCCATTGCAAATTTGCATATCCTAAAAACGGGTAGAACTTTCTCACTCACCCAATAGATAAAGACAAGACTGCATTTGTCTGCCCTTCTGGGACATTTCAGTACAAAAAAAAATTGCATAAAAATTCTGCAAAGTTGAATTCACTTTTCATCGTTTCATGGACCAATTCCATAATGCACTACTTACACTGAATTTTCGGACCTATTTAAATAATTTTATTCTTTCATCTCAAATATTTAAAAAATATATTGACGATTTGATAATTTTTTTACTGGCTTCAAAAAATTAGATTATATGCAAATAGAGAATTATATAATTTACATGGACTCGTGTCAAATATATTGGGTTATTGATAACCCCTAATGCAACAGAGGTTTATCAAAATTATTTTGCACAAATTCAAAAAATATCTTGTCCAAAAACTATTAAGCAAGTCCAATTATTTTTGCAGTTATAATTTTCAATTATTATTTTGCAATTATTATTTCATGATACAGAAAATTCAACATAAAATTTTCAGATGTTGCTAAACCTCTTAGAAGTCAGAGATAAAAAAACAGCGTTCGTAAATGGAGTGAAACTAATGACTCTAAAAATTATTATTAATGTTTATTAAAAAAGCTTTAATAACTTTTTTTTTCTTGTTTGAGAGTATCAAGTAATAAGCAAAAATTTAGGCTTAGGCAAATATAAATATTTATCAGTTAAAATGAAAAGAATTAAGAAATGTGTCCTTTAAAATGATTTTATTGTAGCAATATATTTTAGAATCATACCATATTGAAAATCTTCTGTAAGATTTCTTGCAAACACTGTTATAGCTGGATAAATTCGTAGAGATTCCTATAAGAACATAAATAAGTATTTTAGATAAAAAATTAATTTGATTAAATAATGTATAATCTGAGATATTTTGTTCAATGGCCAACCTGGTGAGCCCAACCTGCCCTTGACAGAGACCTCGCGTGCTATAGTAATAATATCTTGAAATTTGGCTGAAGACACCCATTGTACAAAAATCTATAGCACAATTCCAGATTATTCAAGAAATATGTGATACAACGTGTCTCATATTCTTTATATTATTGTCTTTTAAATAAAACAATGATTACAGTAACCATATATTAAAAAAAAAAAAAAAAAGTATCTGAGACTTATAAAAAGTACAAAAAAAGTATAAGTTAATTTCTATGTAAAACTATTTAAAACTTAATTTCTATGTAAATTTCTATAAAATAAAATTTCTATGCAAACCTTTTAGATAATCATGTAAATAAAAGTGAGGTAACGACATCAGTGCTCACTACTCTTAATGCTTTATTTTTAAAATATTTGTCTTTTTCGCATGGTAATCACGTAATATCCATGTGTCATTATAATACTGCCATCTGTTTTATACACTGATTCTTCTAGTTGTCGATAGACACTTTAAATCTTTCAATACATTAAGCAAGTTTTGTAAAGAAAATATTAATTGAACCTGTAACACTGCACAAGTGTTTGCCATTCGAAAAAAGTAATTCATCAATAGTTGCCAGTTGCTTGCACCAGTAATAGCCATATCAATGAAACGTAAAAATTTGTTAAATAATTCGTTTTTAAATGTGTTTTCACAAAATTTATCAAATTTTTCTATTCTTTGGCACGTACTTTAAACCTAAATTTACCCTTAGGCTCTAAAACACCGGGCATTTAGCGGTCCCTTAATGCAATATCACTTTTAAAATAGAAAAATTTGTAATATTTTGCTTTTTACTTCTTTAATTCTTTGATTTCCCCCTGTCCTTCTCTCCGCTGGCGGGTGAACAGTAATTCCTCCAGTTGACTGTGCTAAATCCCTCTCTGACAAGGAGAATATACTCACTGGCTGCTTGAAATAGTAATAGGGACAGCCATTTCTGGGGCGGTATCTGGTGGCACGAGGCGCTGGGTGCCTCCTCTTTGACTGCAACGACTCTTCACCCCTGACCTTGCTCCTGTAATAGGTTCAAGTGAGTTTCCAGGACCCGGCTTAGCAGGTGAGCAGCTAAGTTGAGCAGTTTTCGTGGGTCCTCTCCCTCTGCTGACTTTTTTGGGCCCGTGCCCCTGGTTGCGGATCTGCTGGAAGTGATGTGGTTCTTTTTTGCTCTGGGAGCCCCGCTGCCCGGGCTTGCCTGGGGATTCCAACGGGTCACGCTCGAAACAGAAAGGTGAGTCACCTTCAGTGTTGGGCATAATTGATTAAAAAGTATTTGAACTACAATTAAATTACAATTATAATTATTTTATTGTCAATCGATTAACAAGTAATTGGTTGCAAATAAATTGAACTATTACAAATAAATTGAAAAGTAAATTTAATTTATTTGTAACCAATTACTTGTTAATTGATTGACACTAAAATAATTATAATTGTAATTCAATTACTTTTCAATCAATTATGCCCAACACTATGAGTAGCGATGATCTGTCCCTCTCTCCGCTGAAAGTGATATGTTTTTTTGCTCTCGGGGCCCCGCTGCCAGGGCTTGCCTGGGGATTCCGGTGGACCACGCTGTAAACCGAAAGGAGGGCCGCCTCCAGTAGCGGTGTTCTGTCTCTCTCTCTTGTTTTTCGTTGCCTTACTTTTGTAATACTCTTTCCAGGGTTTTGATGTGTTCACACTCGGTAAAATCTCTTAGCTCTTAGTTTTTTTAGGAAGGTGCAGATCCAGAGAAAAACAAGGTATTTTTGAAAGGATTTTCTTACGCTAAACTGAGGATAGGGTACAAATTCTAGAAGATGTTAATGGAGAGGTGGTTAACTCCGAAACTGGCAGAATTGATTTTGATGTTGTCAAAACATACTGAGTTAAATTTTTTGAAATTGCTGCCTTCAGAGATGAGTCCCTAGTGTTAAAAAATTTTAATGTTTCTTGTGACAGTTCCGATTTTTAGTGAATTCGGAGGTATCTGTAAAGGATTCTCTTCCAATAATTGCAGCTCTAAAATCTATATCAATTTTTTTACCACTTATTGAGACATTGTCGGAAAAGGACGAACGAAATTTTGGACCTGATTCTTGTTTTGTTACAGAAGAAGCGCATTTTATTTTATTCCATATTTCAAATACATAATGCATTTTCTACATTACCATTTCAAAAATTAGATGATTTGAGCAAGTGTAGTTTTTCTTTCTCAGTCATATCTTCCAAAACTTTTATGGCAACAATTGTTTTTTTGTACTCTGTCACAATATACTAAACGACAGTTGGACAGAATCAGCGTAAAGAAAATGATTAAAGATGCTGGTATGCATTTGTTGACATGTTTTATTGTTTGTTGTGTTTGGCATTACTTCTAAAACATTACATGTAATGTTCATGAAATGCAGAATACGATTAAGGCGAGATGTTTAAAATTTACCATAATATAGTGATATTTAATGAATGGAGGCTACTGATTCCTATATTAATTATTTTACCAGTGTTCGCCATCCCTGGCTAATACTGGTGTTTTAACATTTTTACTTCTTATAGAAAGCATAAGGAAGTATAGTAATCCCGATTTGCGAAATGGATTTTGTATATCGGATAGTTCAAAAACAAATGATCGTAGAATGTTGTAAATTTATATTTCTGAATGTCAGGATTTTCTAGTTGTACACCTGCAACTTTGATCATGAGCTTCTGTTTTAGAGATATCTGCGACTTTACACGATTTTTCGTAACGTCTGTATGTAAGTATGTGTGTGTGTATATGTATCTAAGTATACAAGACAGCGTCTGAATGCTTTGCTCGAATGAGTTGAAAGTTGGTACATATATTACAGGTCACCATAGCGCGAACCTTATTCATTTTGGCGAATATGGCACTACAGGGACACAAAGAAAAATTCTTTATCATTATGGCCTATGGGACCACATTTTTAAAAGTGCGAAAGCATCTAAACGCGCCTTATTCATTTGAGCAAAATATTTATACACATATTATAGTTCACTTTTACACGAACCACATTGATTTTCTTGAGTCTAGTATTATCACGGAGAGAACTAAGGCTTTTATGAATTTTTTATGATTCGTGATAAACATATTTCTTAATGTAATTTATTTTAGATAAGGGTTTGAAAAGTTTGTAAAAGTGATCCAGATGTCAGGAAGAAAAACAAAAATAAGTAAAATGAATTAAAATAAATAGGAAAATAAAATAGTAATGTAAAAGTATTAAAATATTTCTTTTCTTTTATTTAGTTCTTTCATTTTAAAAGCTATGAAAAAAGAGTAACAATGTGTATGTTTATCTGTTGGGGATTGTAAAAATAGATTCAAAATGGGGTATAGAGCAGGCGCATGTTTATAAACAAGCGACGCTATTCTGCAACTTTTGCGCATGTAGGCAAAATATTTGCCTTTCCATTGGTGCTTTATCCCACCTTTTGCCTACATTCTAAAGTACGCGCGGAATCACCAGTCACAGTGACGTCACGTGTGCCTGCTCTATTGTGAGTTTATTTGGGGCTTATCTGATATATGGCGTTCTTGTCAAAAGTGAGAGTAAAAACTTCCAGGTTCTAGAAACGATTGCACCCCCTTTTGTCATTAGTTTTCTCGCGAACTAGCGTAAGAAAGAAGAAATACCAAATGCATTCTGTAAATGAAAAGCACTTAGCTTCAATGGAAGTCCCTATCGTTTATGTTCCAAGAGATATATCTATTTTAACCCTGGAAGGATTCTTCTGTAATCTCAGGTGTGCAAGCTTGCTTAAAGTTTCAGTTAAGATTATCGGTATACATCCCTCATGAGAATGGTGTTTTGTGAAGGGGTTTTTTGTGTGTGTTAGTTTGATCGACATGAGAAAGAAGCAAGCATAACGAAAAAAGTAGAATATGTATGGATTGCATTTTCCGGGAAGGAAAGCGGGACTGAATGCGTTTTTCTTTCTTCATTGGAGCTAGAGCCCCTAAATAAAGTAATAGGCCGGCGCATCACCGCCATTTTTTTGCCTCCGAAGAGGACAGCATTCCCACTTGGCGTCCTTATCGCTTCCCTAATGATTTCAAGAAATCTTAATCTGAAGCTAATTCGGTCAAGATAAGAGCAATAAGCAACAATAATATTCCTAAGAACACATTTTTTTTCACAGTACACTCTCAGGATGTTATTTTATTCTAAGGATATCCTATGTATGAACGATGTGTTGTTAGGGCGGTTTCTGTTTCTTTTAGAAAATGTCGCCGAAACTCAAATACACAGTAATAGAAGGTCTGTGAACACTTTATATTCACTTCTTGAATGATTATAGCAGTTTATCGCCAAACAAACTTCCATATCATAGTTTACTTAGCTAAAATTATGAAATATAATAAAATAAGTTACTCTAAAGTAACGTAAGACGATAAAAAAATGTTTGTGGTTTGTTTATCAGAGAAACGCGCTGGGTACATGTGGCAACCCTAAGGCAACAAAATGCCTGATGCGCCAGCTCGTATATATAGGAGCCTTAATTCGAGCTGGTGTTAGAGTGTGATGTCAGAGTTCTTCCAGCGAATGAGGGCTGACTTGGTTGCAAAGTCGCTTTTTCCAAGTTGCGTTGTACACTGTTGCGTGTGCTCTGGGCAGAAGATGATTGGTTTGTGTTTGACTCGGTTTTTCGGGGGCCGGCGTGGAGGGCTGATTTGTTTCAATCTCTCCTGGGACCGGGCAGTGAAGAAAAAAAACGTCTTGCAGCGAGGGTCAGAATCAGTTTTATTCTTTTCGGCTAGCATATAAGGTTGCAGTATGTTTAGTATTCTGATCTGGAGCAGCGAGAGTTTGATTCACGAATAGTTTCCAGCAGCTGAATGGAGGTGTTGAAGTATTATTAGTATTCGTGTCTGCGGCAGCGAGTGTTGGAGTAGTTATCAGTGTCTAGTTTGCAGCGGACTAATGGAAGGTTGGAGTTATTAGTTTGTCTTATATGCAGCGGCTGAGTAGATGCTGAAATGAAAAATAAAGGCTGTTTGGTGCTCAGAGTGCTGATGTTTCCTATGACTCGCTGGGTTGGTTTCGGAACTTGCTTTTGTAAAAATGCCAAGCAATGCAGATGGTTGACTTCGTTGATGTAGTGAGGGAGGAAACGTAGACAGTTAAAAAGGAAATCCCTAAAGGCTGACTTGCCAAAATGTGTGGAGCCTAGACAAGTGAAATCTCGGATATCAAAATGAAGTCCCCACGCCCACTCGTGTGCTTAGCACTGAATGAAGAACGACAACTTTCCTTCTGAAACACCATATTAAGAGATATTCTCTCTGTCTACCAGCCTATCACCGCCATTGTCACCTTTCTATGTAAGTCCATCTCCGTTTTCATATTATTGTATTAAGTCACGCTACAAAGTAAAATTGCAAAGATGTGTAATGAATATATTATTTTTAGTCTGAAGTAAATGAATAAGTTTCACTATCAAGCTATGACTTGGGTAAGATTTTACCTATCTCTTATTTAAAAAAAAGTTTTGTTTTTATGATTTATATTGTAGCAAGAACTGAAGTTTGTAATTTTTGAATATGTAGTATAAATATAAAAGTGTGATGCATATGTAATAACTAGCAGGAATATTTATTGAACTTCATTAAATGTAAAATTAAATTCTAATGCTTGCTTATTTATTTATTTATTTATTAAATGTAGTATTGTATATTTTATTTGTTAGATTAAATCGCTTATTATTAAAAATCCTACTATAAGTTTTTAATTACATGAGCAGCTAACCTGAATATATACTAAAAATTCATAATAATTTTCTACTGATAGGTTCTTATTTCCTATATTTTTCGGACCTGTTTTATTTTTTATACTAGCCGCTTTCGGCAACCAGCTGGTTCGCGATCCTTGAAAAATCCGTATTTACGAAACTCCCGCTCAGTGGCGCGTGCAAATAGCTTTATTGAAAAATTAACCGCAGTAAATTCCCGCTTGGTAGCGTCTGCGGCGCCCTCTTCCCGTTTCAATATCTGAAACAGCCTGTTCGCTCACCATGTTATGATTTTTGAAAATTCTGACTTTAGCAAAGTCCCGTTCGGTGGCGCCTGCGGCGTGTTTTAGAACTTACAGCAGCTTGCTCGCTCATTGTTCAAATGGCTTTGAGAATTTTAACTGTAGCAAATATCCGCTCTGTGGCGACTAAGGCGCCGCTTTACGTCTCATGATATGAAAGAGCTTGTTTGCTCACCATGCAAAGGACATTTGAAAAATCTGATCGTGGCAAATCCCGAACCCGGTGGAGCTTACGTTCTCCTAATCTTCTCCCTATAAGTAATTTAATCAGAATCAGAATTGGAGATATTGAATTATTTAAATATCAAAGTGCCCTCTGGTGACAGGGATTCGCAATATGTACTCTTAAGTTTCAATTTAAATTACTTTCAAAATAGTTTACCTATGAAATTATGTTAATTAGAAGCTGATATCAAATGGATGTAAAAAAGAGTGACATTTGTTGTGCTAATAAATATTTGTAGGACATTTATAGAAGTTTAATGGATCATTTTTCAACTTTTATACGTGTTTATAGATGTCTTATAGATGCAAGTGGCTGTGTGGGCAGGTTGTAGGAGTAATTATCAACCTAGTATGAGAAATGAAATGCCCATTGAAAAGAGAGAAGAATGAAGAGAACTGAAATGCTTAAGATCTTCCCAGAGAAGACAAGTGTGAGGGACCCCGTGGTACAAAATTATTTGCCCCTATATGTCAGAAATTACATGTGAAATTTGGGCAAAAAATTTAGATGGCAATCTTCCTTTTATTGAGCTCTCTTGTGAGCAGAGTAGCTTTTGGACTCTTGTCGACTCAGACTCATCATGCATTTTGGGAAACAATAACATTGTTAAGCTCAAAAAAAAAAAGAAAAAAAATTTGTAATGTAAATTTGAGGTCTTTATTAGGTGCAGAAATTATCATAAGAGGTAATTGTGAATTGAAATTTAGCATAGGCAGGCAGGAGTTTGAAAACACTTTTAATATAAATGAGGGAACTATGTCTTCAAATTTTGAAGTAATCCTAGGTATACCGTTGATTGCTTAAGTATGGTATCACTATGGATTTTAAGAATAGAATATTAGCCAGAATTTTCAATTAAAGTTTTGACTGAAAATAATGAAAGCGTTAACTTTATGGATAGTAATTTAGACCCTGTGCCAGTGTATGCCATAAAAAAATGCATAATTCTTGCTTGTTCGAAATCCTGTATGCAAATAAAATGTAGGAGAATTAGTAATTTTGCGTCTAATTTGGTTTATATTTACCCCCGCAAATTCATATCGGATGCAGTTGTAATTGGTAACACAGTCTGTATAAATAATAGTAAAGAATTAGTAGTAAAAGTTTTAAACTTATGTATTAGAGAGACTGATAATTACTGCTTATAACTGTTTTGCACCAAAAAATATTTAAAGAAACTCATGGTCTGTATTAACGTATTTACACAATATCACTAATGATAAAGAAAAGGGTATAATTAATTAATGAAACTTTTTATAGATAAATGCTGTAAAGCATACAGTGAAAATAATGCATAAAACTACATATTAATAAAAGAAATAAACCTAATACACATGTGCATGGTCTTTTACTAAATATGTATTTTAAAGAATTACAAAAAAACCTAAACTAATAGTTGTACGAACTAGGCATTTACAAAATTTCGGAATTCTTACCATAATCACGGATTCCAAATAAACAAGCTTTGTAGACTCTTCATAAGTGATATAATCGCTAGTTACTGACTGAATTTCTTCATACACTTTCTCTTGAATATCCGGATGCAAGCCCAGCAAGAAAAGGCACCACATTGTTGAATGACTTACTGTATCGTAACCCTACAACATTAAAAAATAAAACATGAAATTCAGAGAAGAAGAACATAGTTAATATATTCTGTTCTTATTTTTATTTTCATGTACCAAATGTGCTTACTCCCCCTCCCCACAAATATATATATATATATATATATATATATATATACAGTCAAACCTCATTAACGTGAATCTCAATGGGGATAAAAAAAAATTGTTCATGTTATCAGTAGTTCATGCTATCAGTAGCTAATCTCTGTGTAACTAAACTAATCTTTTAAAATGAGATAAAAAATACAAAAATTTAAAACTTTAAAAATACATTTTAATGAAAAACATTAAAACACAAGACAGATGTTTCGGTTAGAACACTAGCCCTCCTCAGTGTCAAACATACAAGCACAACATTTACAAAAATTCTAAATACATCATAGCAAGATTAAATATTCAGCAGGAATAGCTTTAGCCTCGTTCAAGGCAGATTGTTTTATTTTAGTAAAAGCGTCCCCTAGAAAAATACGGGATTCATAAATATTTACATTAGAAGCTAAAACTTTTAAAGTTTTCAAAATCCGGAATATGATCACTGTTGAGAGAATGGATTACGAGTTTTGATCTTAAATCTCATATTTTATATGAGCGTTTATGATCCTTCAATGTATTTTCAGCTGTTCTGCCAGTTTCACCGATATATGTAGAATCACAATTTAATGAGAAGTATAAATTATGTTTAATTTTATTAAACTAATCTTCATTTTAACGGGGATTGTGGAAACAGTTCATGTTAAAAGTAATTCCCGTTAACAGTGTTCACGTTAACGAGGTTCGACTGTATATAACTCTGTTTATGCAGGGGTACAGTGTAGACCTGTTTTTAGTGTGAAAAGAAAAGTATAAAAACCATAAAATTACATTAAGTGGGAGATCAAATTATTAGATTGTTTTTTCTACATTTTTCCGATTATCTAAAAAAAAATTAGACGAAATGACTTGAAACTTCATACATGCAAAGAACATTTAAAAACTCTTTTTTTCCTCTATCGATTTAGTCAGAGTGCAATTAGCGAACCAGCCACAAACTGAAGTAGATTAAGAATACATTGGATCACCATGTATCACAAAAAGCTACAAATGACTTGTAAATTTAATTCATTGTTGCACATTCTTTGTACGATATTTGTATGTTTTCGTGCGTAAATTGCCCAATTATTAAAGCAGATATATATGTTTATATATATATATATATATATTCAAATTTACTAATTGTTTTTAGAAGTTTTTTGCTCATACGTAGAATGGATTTACATAAAATTTTACGAAACTTGCTGAAAAATTGACAAAACATTAGAGAAACATTATTCTGAAACGTAAAATTCACACGAATAAAATTCGATGAGATGTGAGCATTTTTAGTAAATGTTATTTTACAGCGCATGCATGAAATATATATAGGAGAGACCCGTGTACCTAGGGCCGCTTTTTTTTCAATGCCCAAAAACAGAGCCCTTGACCTGTTTAAAATTATGAAACTGATATGTACATATCTTTAGGACTAATTACTTCCAATTCGGGTTAATATAAATTAATATAAAGTAATAAATTCCGACAAATAGAAGGTTTTTAAATAAACCTCACTTATGGTCCTAGGTACAACACCCTCACTGTACCTGGGGCCAGACCTCATTTTACCTAGAGCAGCTTTTTTTCTATGTTTAAAAACAGAGCCCCTGAGCTGTTTAAAATGATGAAACTGATATGTACATATCTTTAGGACTAATTACTTTTAACTGAAATTAATATAAACAGATAAAATAATAAATTCCGACAAATAGAAGGTTTTTAAGTAAACTTCACACATGGACTTAGATACAACCCGCTCATTGTACCTAGGGTCAGACCTCATCGTACCTAGGGCCAGACCTCATCGTACCTAGGGGCCGACCGCATTGTACCGAGGTCCTCAGTGTACCTAGCGCCATTCCCTCAAAATTAGATTTTACTTTGCAACGAACAGAAAACAAGCATATGTACATGTATTTTAAAAAAGAAACAATATCAAGTGATACATTTATTTATCATACACTAATTATCATGATGTTGCCTTAATTTGAAACACGAAATTTTTCACTTTTTTTTTTTTTCTTTGGGATATTCTAATAGAATGTTTTTTTTAAATTTATTTTTTTCTTCTTGGAGTGTCTTTAAGATTTCTAGATCTCTCTAGTTTTCGGCCACATCTTTTCTTTGATGTACGAGGTTTTGTTTTAGGTAAAGGTCGTACCTGTTCTAGCATGACATACGAAAATATGTTAGATGATGAAGGTTTCGAAATTTCAACAGGACATGAAACAGAGACATCCAGTTCTATCATTGTTGGTTCACTTTCTTCCTGGAAAATCTTTTTTCGGAAATTTATGGAGGGACCATCACTGTCGATCACATTTGAGCTTAAATGTTCATTCTCAGTGAATATGTATTGATTCACCGGCCATATACCAGATACACAAGCCTGATAGAATTTTTACAGGAGTAAAAGCCGACGGAGTATATAGTGATTAGTTTACCAGGGTTTGCCAGCATCCAATTACTACAGGCTGTACTGCAGTATTTCTTAAAAGTTCCAAACACGCTTCTTTCCTACGATTGAAGCTTATGAATGGTGGAGGATTGAAGTAATATCCCTCATAAAATAATATACTTCATTTAATGGACTCTTCCCACCTGACGTCAGAGGTCACATGATAGAGGAAAAACAAATA
This sequence comes from Salticus scenicus, assembly GCA_963930645.1. Classification (NCBI taxonomy): domain Eukaryota; kingdom Metazoa; phylum Arthropoda; class Arachnida; order Araneae; family Salticidae; genus Salticus; species Salticus scenicus. The sequence goes on from OZ005662.1 coordinate 160,190,679, forward strand.
GCAGACGAAGTTTTGTTTATCTAGATCGATTGCTGAAATAACATATTTTCTAATCTTATTTTTGATCAATCGTATTTAATCTGTGTTATTTTTTATACATCATCATTTTTAATCCATTTTATATCATTATTCATCATCTTTTGTTTGCTGTATACATTTACAATCATCATTTAGTTTATACCTGTTATTGATGTTCATGAAGACCATGTTTAAATACTCTGATTTTTGGTACTTAAATCAGTGACAGTGCAATATCGTACGGCGTAAATCCATTCAGACCAGTAACTAAGTTAATTAACTTGTTGTAACACCTTTATGCAATTAAATTAAATGAAAACATTTTAAAATTTCAAATTATAACCCATAAACATTCCGCAAGAAGCTATTATTTATTGCTAGATCAATTAATGTTACAGTTACACTACGATATACAAAAATCGATTCTTATAGGTAAAAATAAGTAAACAACTAAAATGTTTTTTAAAAATTATTAAATTTACAAATACAATTATTCTATTGTTTACAAATGCACAACATTACTTTTATTTTATTTTATATTAAATATTAAATTTTTTGTTCTTAAGAACAATATTTAATTGAATTCGATTCTCAGAATACGATTATTCGTTTTCCTCTATCACGTGATTGAGCAGACGACGGTGGGAAGAGCCAATTATAAAAGTTTTTCAATTAAATTGTAGCAACATGAAGAATATGATCGCAATTGTATCTAGGACAATCCATGTCCCTAGGTACAAGGCATCTATGTGGCCCGAGGTACAAGTTTTGGTAATTTCGTTCAAAATGCCTTCATATAAGAAACCTAAATGCAGAGAGGACTAATTAAATATCTCACTTATTACTCATTATAACAAGCAAAATTATACACTAGAAACGAAAGAAAATTATTTGACAGTAGTGTAAAAAGGAGAGTTCACCGCCACGGTGGTGGCGTAGTGGCGTATTGTGGCGTAGGGTGGAGGCGCGCCTCCACCCTGACACCTCTACGCCTCCACCCTGTCGGTCAACGTCTCCTTTTTACACTACTTATGCTGTTATTCACCAATAACTTCAACTCCCGGTTGAACATGAAAATCTGAAAAACGTATAAAGGCGGGGTGCAAATTTTCAGCAAATTTTGCTGTGCTGTTGCTGCCATCTAGCGGTATAGTTATTTTCAGACTTTTTAGGTGAAAGAAACCAATAAAAGATTATATGAAATACTCGACACTAGATGGCAGAAACAGCGGGCCAAATTTTGCTGGAAAGCTGTACCCTGCCTTTAGATGCTTTTCAAGTTTTTGAGTTGAACCGGGAGTTGAAGTTAATGGTGAATACGGCCATTAGTCATCATCTTGGACGAGGGGGTGTTGCCACCGGAAGAATATAAACTGTGTGTTGCCACCGGAAGAATAGAAACTTTGGGTATCATCTTGGATGAGGTTTGGTGGTGCCATCTATAGGGAATTTTGAGGAGTTAGATTTATTTTCCTAAATTTCGGACTTAGTATTTTTTTCACAATTTCGGGGACTTCAAAATTTTTTCGAATTTTTGCAGGGGGTTAGATTCGAACCGAAGGTAAAATAGTTTCACGGCTTGATAAGTGGATAAGGGTTTTATTTATCAAGCCATGAAGCTATGCTTGTGAGTGCACTTATAAGGTATATAAAGAGAGACGTTGCGTTAGTGAGTCATTGTAAAACGTATCTTCGTACGAGGAAGATATGATGCGCTTTCGTGTGAATGTGAGTCATAATAAAATTTTGTGTTGTAACGATGGAGGTGTATCAGAACCCAAGTCACGCAGGAAGTTTTGGTGGTGTAAATGCCTTATTTCGTGCTGCCAAAGGCAAAATCTCGAAGAAGAAGATTCAGGACTGGCTGAGCGGAGTCGATGCATACACGTTGCACAAACCTGTTCGAAGAAAGTTCCCGACCAATCGAGTGATAGTGTATTCCATCGATCAACAGTGGCAGACCGACTTAGTGGATCTCGGCAGTTTGCAAAAGTTCAATCAAGGGTACCGCTACATCCTGACTTGTATAGACATTCTGTCTAAATTTGCGTGGGCGGTCCCTTTGAAGCAAAAACGGGTGAAGATATTGTAAAGGCGTTCCGGTCTATTTTTGTGACGAGGAAACCCAAGTCCCTGCAATCGGATGACGGAAAAGAGTATCAAAACAGACTTTTTCAAAAATTTTTGAAAGAAGAAGGCGTGCGGTTTTTTACGACGAATAACAATACGAAAGCATCTGTCGTGGAGCGATTTAACCGAACTTTGAAAACGAAAATGTGGAAATATTTTACCCATAATCATACCTACCGCTATTTAGACGTGTTGGATCAGTTGTTACACAGTTATAATCATACTTACCATTCAAGTATCAAGAGAGCTCCAGTTGAAGTAACCGCTGAAAATGAAAGCGATGTATGGGATACTTTATACGGTGACATGCAAAATGCGAAACGAAAACCCTGCATGTTTCAACCGGGAGATGTTGTACGAGTTTCCAAGCAGAAATTAACCTTCGAAAAAGGATATGAAACGAACTGGACTGAAGAAGTGTTTGTGGTGACTGAATGTGTGAGAAGAGACCCTCCCGTCTACCGAATCAAGGACCTGTTAGAAGAACCCATTAAAGGAACCTTTTACCCTCAAGAACTTCAGAAAGTGAAACCAAAAGAGAATTATACGATTGAAAAGATTTTAGATAAGCGGATACGGAAAAAGCGTGTGGAATACAAAGTGAAATTTAAAGGTTATCCTAGCAAATTTGACCAATGGATTTCATCCTCTGATTTATTCGCCTTATAAAACAAGTGTTTGGATTGTTGAAAGATCATTTGAAAGCATGTCGTTCTACGTGACGTTACCTTTGGACAGTTCCCTGAATTATTTTCCTGAGAATAAAATTTCTCATTTTATTACGCGATTACCCGCCCCCGTTGAATTGAAAGGGGAATGGGAAGTAGGCCTTGTCGAATTTATTTACCCTCACACCTGGTATAATGTGAACCAAAATAATAATTTATTTGGTTTCGATTTGAATGACCAGAAATCTCCGTTTGGTAGAAGAATTCCCCCTGGCTTTTACGAATCGGTCGATGACATTTTAAAAGCGATGTCTATTGAAGAGATTAAAAATAAAATTTCTTTCACTTATGATCCGCACACGAAAAAGGTGTGTATTAACGTGAAAGATAAAACAAAACTGATATTGCATGAGGGGATAGCGCAGATGTTAGGATTCGAACCAGGTGAAATCGCCTCGCCGGATATAAATATCGAGCAAACTATTTTTAGTACCTATGTCGCAGATCCCTGTGCGCATTATAGAGTGTTGCTGGTTTATTCGGATATTGTCGAACCCCAAATTATCGGAGATGTGTTAGCACCCCTTTTACGAATTGTTAATGTGAGAGGAAAAGATGGAGAAATGATTTGTGAGACATTCGACCGACCGCACTATTTACCTGTCAGCCGAAAATCGTTCGACTCTTTGGAAATCGTTATAAGGAACCACCTCGGCGAACTCACGCCATTTGAACGTGGGCGCTCGTACGTGAAGCTTCACTTTCGTCAAAAATACCTCTCGTGATGTTTGTTCCTTACCAGTGTTGTGCGAAATCTTTTGAAGATTACTATTCCCATCAGTCGGGTAGTGGTCTAAATTATTATCAAGGCACTACTTTACAAAAGGGATATGGATTCGGTGGACTGTTTCGATCCCTTTTTCGTGCAGCAGTACCCCTCTTCAAATCGGGAGCGAAAGCGGTCGGCAAGCAGTTGTTTCATTCAGGCGTGAACGTGTTAAGTGACCTGTCTCGCGGAGAAGACATTAAAATGGCTGCCAAGCGAAGATTAAAAGAAGCTGGACAGACCTTAACCGACAAAGCCGCTACTAAAGTGAAGACGATGATTGGATCGGGAATTGAATACCACCCTCTTGCGAATATTCGAGACGGAGGACCTGTGGAATTTAATATTTCCGGAAATGGTGAAGACTATATTGATTTATCAGCTTCCTACCTGTATGTGAAAGTGAAAATTACCAAGTTTGATGGATCACCCTTAGCGGAAACGGATGCAGTTGCCCCCGTGAATTTATTTTTACACGCCTTGTTTTCTCAAGTGGATATTAGCCTGAACGAAAGAGTGATCTCCTCGTCGAGTAACACCTACCCCTACCGCGCCTATATTGAAACGCTGTTGAATTATGGAGAAGATGCCAAGAAAAGTTTATTGACCTGCGAATGTTTTTACAAAGATGAGAATTTGGCTGCTACAGATCCTGCTGGAGACAACCCCGGATTGAAGATACGTTACGCACTCACGAATAAAAGCAAAACGTTAGATATGATTGGACCTTTGCATTGTGATATTTTTCAACAAAATCGTTTGCTATTGAATATGGTTGACTTGAAAATTAAGATGACCCGAAGCAAGCCTGAATTTTCCTTAATGTGTAAAATCGATGCGGCGAAACCCATTCCCAACTACAAAGTGATTTTGGAACATGCTTCTATTTTCATACGTAAAGTGAAAGTGAGCCCAGGTGTATTACTGGGTCATGCCAAGGCCTTAGAGAAAAGTACGGCAAAGTATCCCATCAGTGTTATGCAAGACCTATTCGATCTCAACCGGAAGTAAATCCTTTATGCAAGACAATGTGTTTTTAGGAGCCATGCCGAAAAGAATTATTATTGGACTTTTAGAAAATAGTGCCTACACTGGTCAATATGATTTAAATCCCTTTTATTTCTATCATCACAAGGTCAACTTTTTAAGTGTTTACGTGGATGGACAACCCGTACCCAGCAAACCCTTGGAATTGGATTTCGAAGAAAATAACTATATAAGAGCGTATCATCGTTTGTTTTCGGGATTTAACCGGGATACCGGCATTTATCTGACCCGAGAGGACTTTGCGAACGGACATACTTTGTATGCTTTCGACCTGAGCCCTGATATGTGTGACGGACCCCATCTGAATCTACAGCAACAAGGAAATTTACGAATTGAAATCAAGTTTGCGGACACCTTAGAAAGAACCACGACTGTATTGGTGTATGCGGAATTTGAAAACATTATAGAAATTAGTAAAACACGACATGTGTTGTGTGACTTCCCCAACTGAAAATGAATTCTATAGAAATCGAGACTATTTTATCCCACGATCCAGTGACCAAGAAATACTTTTCCGGTGTTTTCCCCAGTGATCAATTACCCAAGAAGATCGAGCGTTATCCTGCATGTTTTGTATGCAACGTGAACAAGTCTACAGAAGCCGGAAGCCACTGGGTGGCATTCTACCTATCCTCCCCTACAGAAGCGGAATTCTTTGATTCCTATGGAAACAAACCAAACTTTTTTAAAGGACCTATATCGAACTATGTATCTCAATTTTCACGAGTGGTGTTTAATCCACTTCCGCTGCAAAGTCATGTGACAGCTGTTTGCGGTCAATTTTGTGTGTATTATATTTATTGCCGATGTCGAGGCAAAACTTTGAAAGATTTTTTAAAGCAGTTTGTAACTGAAAATATATGAAGCGACCATCGAGTATATAATTTTGTATCCAAACGATTTCGCACACGTGCTCCCTTTTATCAATAAAAAACTATTTATAATGTAAACCTATGTGTCTGTGTTTATTTAGAATGGAGTTTCCACGCTTTCAACACCCTTTTACAATGCTCTTAGCAGGCCCCACAATGGTTGGTAAGAGTTCGTTTCTGCGGGATTTACTGGCAGAAAGACGGCGTATGTTTAACCCTCCTCCCGATAAAGTCGTTTGGTTTTACGGCATCTCTCAAAAGCTTTACGAGGAAATTCCCGACGTGACGTTCGTGGAAGGGTTTCCTTCTAATTATCGGGAATATTTAGGTACCCATTCTTGAATGATTTTAGATGATTTGATGGTGGAATGTGGGGGTGATGAACGATTAACCCACCTCTTTACCAAAGGAAGTCACCATTTAAATTTAAGTATTATTTTTATTACTCAAAACCTTTTTCATAAAGGTAAAGAAATGAGAGGTATTTCCTTAAACAGTCAATACTTAGTACTTTTTAAAAATCGTCGGGACATGAGTCAAATTACGCAGTTGGGTAGACAATTATACCCGAGATCAACTCAGTTTTTTCAAGAAGTGTTCGAGGATGCTACCAAACAACCCTTCGCTTATTTGTTGGTGGATTTAAGGAATGAAACCCCCGAAGGTATGCGACTCAGAACGCGTATATTACCGGGGGAAACCCAATTTGTGTACGAGCCCAAAAAAGGTTTAAAAGGAAAGCCCTACCGATTTTAATTCAGTTGCGATCATGACGTTAACGAGGAAACAACTTCGAGATTTGGAGCTTATAAAGTCTTGTCCTCAAACCTTACGCAAGCATTTGTTAAAAAAATTACCGACTCGATCTGTAAAGGCTATTTGCGAATGCACCCTGAACGTATTAAAAGGAAACGTACCTCTCTCCTCTCATCAGAAAAGGTCTTTAAGGAAATATAAGACGACTCTTCGAAAAATTGGTACCAAGAAAGGAAGTTTATTCAACAAGAAAAAATTGATTGTTCAACACGGCGGATTTTAAAATATTTTAATCCCGGCTGCATTGTCTGTTTTAACCGGCATCATCAATGGAATTCGCAGCTAAGTATGCGTTGGTACCGAAAGAAGAATTTTCTAAGCATACGCCTTCTAAAAAGCAAATGACGGAATTTGATTTAGCTATGGCTAAAATATTAAATAGTTCTCTACCGGATCACGAAAAAATTCAGCACTACTACGAACTCTTAAAAAGAAAAATGGATTTGCAAGAATATAATTTGCCTTGGATGTCTAAACAACCCGAAGAACCTGAAAAAGTGGAACCTAAGCAAGTAGAGTATATAAAACAAGAACCCCAAGAAGACTATGAAACCTTTGTGTTATCATCTGTAGCTAAACCCATGAAGAAACAAGCCGAAGCCTTATTAAATTTTCTCAAGTCTCATTCAAACAAGTTTAAGTGGAACCCAAAAGGAGAGATTACTTAGAACGGAAGGACCATGGAACATTCTAATTTAGCGGAACTCTTTCATTTCATCTTTTCTGTGAATAAAAAACCACCTATTACAGGACAAAGTGAATTTTTGCAAGCCTTGAAAGATATGGGAGTACCCCAAAGTATTAATAAGAATCGATATTTGTCTTCAAGAAAAAACATTGTCAAACCGAAAAAGAAACTTATTGTAAAAAAACCTGTTGTTAAACTCAACCCTGTAACCTGGGAAACATACTAAATAAAATGAATTTGTATCTATCCATACGTGTGATTATTTATAGAATAAAATACACTTACCTGAAAACACGTCCTACTCCAACGGCTGCCTTGAGAGAAATGAATGATAAGGAGAGTTCTTATCAGCGACGCGAGGTCACGTGATTAGGGTTACGTCACGAGTGATGTGATTGGCTATGCTCAGTCACGTGGTGAGTGACGTCACGAGTTATCTGATTGGCTACCTCTGGTCATGTGACGAGAGTCTTATCTTATCAGAGATTGCTTATCAGCGATCACGGCTCAGTCTACCATTTGATTTCATGTGTGTTGGTTGTCTCGTCATGTCTGCAGTGAGTTTCACGGAAAACGGACTGAATGTCCAGTATGTTTCAAACTTCATCGAAAAGGAACAAGCAGATCGGTATTTTGCCGAGTTAAAAACTTTACCTTTCTACACGCCAACCTTTAGAATTCATGGAAAAAGTTTTAAGCCTAAAAGACAAGTTCTGGGATACGGCGATTCAACTTTGAGTTATGCCTTCAGCGGAACTCATGTGCCTGCTAACCCTTGGACACGTCTGATATTGGAGCTGCGGGATCGAGTGGAAAAATGGACGGCTTCTTCCTTCAACTATGTTCTGCTAAACCTCTACAGCAATGGATACAGCTACGTACCTCAACATAAAGACAACGAAAGTGTATTAGATGCAACTTTCCCCATCGTAGTCCTCAGCTTTGGTGCCGAACGAACAATTGAATTCAAGAAGCTTAAAACACCTTCTACTTTGATTTCATTAGAACATGGTTCTCTCTACAGTATGTTAAAGCCTACGAACGAACTGTTTACCCACGGCATTGCACCGAATCCTATCGTCAAAGATATGAGAATCAGCCTGACTTTTCGTCACTTAATACCCAACCCTATCATGCCACCTTTAAAGAAACCAAGACTTGATATAAGTGATGCTTCATCCAGTGCATGCGATACTTCGAAAAACTCTGATTGTGATACTTCGAAAAACTCTCATTGTGATACTTCTGTTAAAAACTGTTCTTAAGACATGTGTGAAGAATTAAATGTGAATGATTGGTTAAACCAATGGGTACGTGAACAATCTTGGGATCCTATACGAGGTGAATTTAATTTAAACTTTAGCAGTTTTTTACAAATTGTAATAGAAAAGAATTTTAATGTGAGAATCCACATTCGTAATTTTAAAGAATTACATACAGGTCAATGGATACCTACTAAAGAAGGCGTTGTAATGACAGCTCAGACATGGTATTATTTTCAAAGTAAGATTGAAAATTTTAATTTTGAATCAGTAAATGATAGTTTTATTTCTAACAATCAATTAATAATGGCTTACATAGATGAGGATTATTGTACTTTACAGCAAATGTTTTCTTTAAATCCTTCTGGCTTTTATTTAAAACCAAATGTCATTAAATTGTCCAAGGATCAAATTTTTAGGCTTAGAGAACTCAAAATGAGAATAACTCATTTTATTATTGATGCAATATTCACCGTTCAACTTCCTATGTTAATTCTAAATAAACCCCTTGTGTGTATTTCTCATGAAAATGAGCAAAGTGCTAAGGAAATCTTACTCGATTTTATCGTGTATGAAATTCAGTTAGGAATTGAAAATTTATTTCAATGTGACGGGTGTGTTTTTAATTCAGACGATCAAAATTCACACGAGTGTTTAATGAAATCTATGTTTGAAAAATATCAATTATATCGTGAAGAAATACTTTTAAAATTAAATATGCATGCTATTGTTAAAAAAATTAATTGTTCCTGTCATTACAGTGACGATTTCTTTAAACAATTGAATATGACCTTGTATGAAAAATATATTGAAGATACTTTATCCAAAAAGTAATGTGTGTGTTTATGAAAACGACTTCTTTAAACAATTGTATCCAAAAAGTAATGTGTGTATATATTTTATGGATTTTCAATAAGTAGATTGAAACTGAATATCTGTGTCTCTCTGTCTTATTTTGAAATATTTTATTGATTTTATTTCTTAAAAGATTTAATTAGAAATATTTTATTTCATAAAAGATTCTATGAATTTATAAGTTTGAAATGACTATTTCATTTCTTAAAACAATTTATTTTTAAGAGATTCACTGTCTAGGGATTTAATAATTTAAAAAATATATTTCTTAAAACATATAAGTTTGAAATGACTATTTCATTTCTTAAAACAATTTATTTTTAAGAGATTCACTTTATAGGGATTTAATAATTTTAAAGATATATTTATTAAATCATATAATAAAACCATTTCCTATGCATTTAATAACTTATATTCGGGAAAAATATTGTTTCGAAAAGATATATTTTATTTCGTAAAACATATAATAAAACCATTTATTCATGAAACAATCCACTTGAAAAAATATTTTTTAATAATCAAATTGAAATAATAATTGTTATTTTCCATTAATTAAAAGTGTAGACATTATCTCTTCATTAGAAATATGCAAATGAGTATGTTTCATATCTCCCGTAAGATATTATACCTGTACGAACACGGAGGGGATGACTCACCTTGGAAAATCCACGAGGGGAAATATGCAAATGAATCAACCTCTATGATGATGAATCAGAATTCGAGAAGTTTCTCGTAAGATCTACAGAGGTGAGTCAGGGTGACGCATGGGGGAAACCCCCTTATCTAGATAAGCCGCTGCAACTCGATTCTCGGGTCATTCGTAGATTATCTACTGCCTAGGTAACACGCGCTTTTAGTTCTCTCCTTTAGCGACGCTCGCGAAGTTTTCTTCCCGTAAATATCTTGTGTTTTTCGGCGTATTGTATTTCAGTTTTTCCGTACCTCTATAATGGAAGGATTCACCAACGACAATCAAGCTATGGATGTTGAAAATGCAGTAAGTATATTTATCTAGTAATCATTGATTTTAATTAATTTTCTAACTGTGTTTAATCATTTTTAGTGAAATATGAGATATTAAATTGTAATAAGAATTCTTTAACTTATTATTACTTTTTACGATATGTTAAAAAATAAATTTGATTTACACTATGCAAAAATAGAATGAGTTTAAAATCTATTTATAATGTGTGTTAAAAATAAGTTTAATTTCGAATCTTTATTTTGTTAAAAGAGAAATCTATTTTATTTATATTATGTTAAAATCTATTTGATTTATATTGTGTTTAAAATAAATTTAATTTCGAATCTTTAATTTGATAAATGGGAAATCTATTTTATTTCATTCAATAAACTACATAAAGCGAAATTTAAGTATGTGTAAAACTTGTTTATGCTTAGAAATTATTTATTTTATAAGTGAAAATCTATTTTATTTATAATATGTTAAAAATAAATTTGATTTACACTATGCTAAAATCTATTTTTATTTAAAATGTGTTTAAAATAAATTGAATTTCAAATCTTTATTTTGACAAATGGGAAATCTATTTGATTTATATTGTGTTTAAAATAAATTTAATTTCGAATCTTTAATTTGATAAATGTGAAATCTATTTTATTTCATTCAATAAACTATATAAAGTGAAATTTAAGTATGTGTAAAATCTGTTTATGGCTAGAAATTTAAGTATGTGTAAAATCTGTTTATGCTTAGAAATTATTTATTCTATAAGTGAAAATCTATTTTATTTATAATATGTTAAAAATAAATTTGATTTACACTATGCTAAAATCTATTTTTATTTATAATGTGTTTAAAATAAATTGAATTTTGAATCTTTATTTTGACAAATGGGAAATCTATTTTATTTATAATGTGGTAAACATAAATTTAATTTCGAATCTTTAATTTGATAAATGCGAAATCTATTTTATTTCATTCAATAAACTACATAAAGCGAAATTTAAGTATGTGTAAAACTTGTTTATGCTTAGAAATTATTTATAATATGTGTTAAACTTAAATTTAATTTCAAATCTTTATTTTGACAAATGGGAAATCTATTTTATTTATTATGTGTTAAACATAAATTTGATTTCGAATCTTTAATTTGATAAATGCGAAATCTATTTTATTTCATTCAATAAACTACATAAAGTGAAATTTAAGTATGTGTAAAACTTGTTTATGCTTAGAAATTATTTATTTTATAAGTGAAAAACTTTGTATAGAAATTTTAATAAGTTTATTTATTTTTTTTACAATCATATGACATAGAAATTATTTTATAAGTGAAAAACTTTTTAATTAGAAGATTTAATTAAAACTTATTCTCATAAGTTTAAACTAAAAATTTATTATTCTAATAATTTATTTCCTTACAAAATTTATGACTCATACTTCGTTTAAAGGTGCTTTTTATATTATTCAAATCAAAAAGTTATTATTATTATTGTTTACTTATGAGAAACTTAATTTGCATTCATTATAAATAAAAAATTTAATTATTAACTAGAAAATCAGTTTACTTATAATTTTCATCAACTAGTGTTGTTTATTTAATTTCCAACATCCTATACTTTGTGAATTATATAGTAATTATCGCTTATACAATAAAATGTTAGTGTTCAAGTAGATTCATGTTCAGTCATGTTTAGAATGACTCATCGTTTGATGAGTCATCGCATAGCTTATACAATAAAATGTTAGTGTTCAAGTAGATTCATGTTCAGACATGTTTAGGATGACTCATCGTTTGACAAGCTATCAATTAGATTATACTTATTCAATTTATTTATGTTGTATAAAAGTTAGAATTGCATAACCTTTTGTTTATTAAATCTTTAACTAGGAGAATTTATTTTTCTAAAAATTTTTAAAGTTGCATACCTAATCCTATGTTTAGATAAAATAGTGTATTTGGATTATTAAAATGGTAGCGTGTATGTATAAAAGTTAGATTAATTAAATCTTTAACTAGAAGAATTTATTTTTCTAAAAATTTTTAAAGTTGCATACCTAATCCTATGTTTAGTTAAAATAGTGTATTGGTTTATTAAAATAGTAGCGTGTATGTATAAAAGTTAGATTTATTAAATCTTTAACTAGGAGAATTTATTTTTCTAAAATTTATTTTTTAAAGTTGCATACCTAATCCTATGTTTAGATAAAATAGTGTATTTGGATTATTAAAATGGTAGCGTGTATGTATAAAAGTTAGATTAATTAAATCTTTAACTAGAAGAATTTATTTTTCTAAAAACTTTCAAAGTTGCATCCTATGTTTATAAAATGATTCGTTTATTTAATGACTCATCGAATAGATTAAATTTATTTATTTATGTTGTATAAAAGTTAGATTTGTATAACCTTTTGTATATCAAATCTTTAACTAGAAGAATTTATTTTTCTAAAATTTTTTAAAGTTGCATCCTATGTTTATAAAATGATTCGTTTATTTAATGACTCATCGAATAGATTAAATTTATTTATTTATGTTGTATAAAAGTTAGATTTGTATAACCTTTTGTATATCAAATCGTTAACTAGAAGAATTTATTTTTCTAAAATTTTTTAAAGTTGCACCCTATTCGTTTATTTTCAGTTGGGTATTTCCTTCGGTATACCCGATGACGAACTTCATACGCTTTGTACTGTTGGAGAAATGAATGATGAGGAGTGGCGAAACCCCCAATGGGACGACGCCGCCCAACCTGAAGCCGACCCTGAACCCCAACCTGAGGCCCAACCTGAAGCCCAATCTGAACCTTCTAAGGTATGTATTGTTTTGCATTAAAAATGAGAGTGTTTCCTTTTACAAAAGTTTGAAAAATTGTCCCTTTTACAAAAGTTTAAAAAATTGTCTTTCTATTATAGGTTCGACCTGTTTGCCCTACTTGTGGGAAATCTTTTGTGAATAACTCAAAACTGAATCGGCATATGTCAACTCATAACACAGAAAAAATGTTCGTGTGTCTCATTTGTCATAAAGAATTCTCCAGAAAGGATGCTTTAAACAGACACCGAAAATCGCATCAGTCCACGAGTGAAATGCAAGAATCTGTAGATCCTCAGCCCGGTCCTTCTAAATTATGTATTATTTCTTAAAGTTTTTGTTTTGTGATATTTCGAAAAATTGTAACACTTTGATTAAAAATTGTAACACTTTGATTAAAAATCGTTTTTTTTATTCTTTTATAGGGTTTCTCCTGTTCTGTGTGTTTGAAGGAGTTCTCCAGAAAGGATGCCTTAAACCGACATAAGAAGTTGCATGATGCTGACACTTCCACCTATCAATGTGCTACATGCCAACGAAAGTTTAGTCGCCTGGATGAGTACAACGCTCATCTAAAGACACATAACTACCCCTGCAAAGAATGCCAGTCCACCTTCTCCTCTAAGTCATCATTAATGAACCATATGCGAGTTCAGCATTCAAATAGCGTAAGTGAAAGCCGGAAGAAACCGAAAACGACTCCTCCACCACTCTCTCGAAGACGACCCTATACACAAGCTTTGAACACGTTTAAGACGGTGCTCATTGAACCTACTGAAGCCACTCGGTACGATGTGAAAATCTTTTTAGAGTCTATTCGTGCCGAGATACATGAAAACATCCTACAGGAATTGTATGAGAAAGATTCGATCAAATGGTACCTGGTAATAAAAGTCTGCTTTGAAAGAGAGACAGCCGAAGGAGAACTGGAAATTATGGATGCGTACTTCAGAACACCCTGCTACCAGCAACACACTCCTGATTTAATTGATGATCAAATAAGTGTAGGATTCATGAAGATTATTCAAAACTACGAAGAGTTCTTAGAGAGAGGTTCCGGCTGGGTGCTGAGAAACATCTACTACCTAGAATTCAAGTCTGCTAAATATAACCCCTTGAGAGCTAGCAGCTATCAAGAATTGCCAGCTAAACTGCTTGCCAAGAAAGCCATCTTAAATATACAGAACAGAGATAACAAGTGCTTCCTATGGTACCTGCTAGCACACAAACTGAATTTAGACTACACAAGCCATCCTCATCGAGTCTCCCACTATTTACCTCATGAAGAGGAAATCAAGATGGGTAATGTTCAGTATCCTGTTCCCATCTCAAAAATAGGCCTCATAGAAAAACTGAACAATCTTAGAATCAACGTCTTCGGCTACGAAAACTCTAAAGTGACAATTCTAAGAATTTCCGAAGTAGAAGATGTTGAAGCTATCAACTTATTACTCCTTGCGAACGAGGAAGGTGCCCACCACTATTGTTTAATCCGGAACTTTTCCAGATTGATGGGTGGTCGAACAAAACACTGCTGCAAACAGTATTATTGTTATAGGTGTCTGCATGGTTTTTCGACAGAACTTTTGTTAAAAGATCATGAAACAAACTGCAAAAAACACACTGCTCAAGCCATTGAGATGCCCTCTAAGGAGAAAAATATATTAGAGTTCACGGGAACCCATCTTCAACACCCTATCAGCTATATCATCTATGCAGACTTTGAAAGTTTGTTAGAACCTATTGCATCAGCTGCTCCATCCTCATCAAACTCCTACCTGCAACATACAGCCCGCCATACACCCTGCGGTTACGATTATGTAATCGTAGGGTCTGATGGCAAAGCCGTGAAGCCTATCTTTAGCTATCGAGGAGAGAATGCAGTCAAGCATTTTCTGGAAAATATCATCATGGAAAAAGATATCCTTGAAGACAAACTACGAGAAATTAAGCCAATGAAGCTCTCTACCCAAGAAGAGGAGGCCTTCCAAAATGCTACAAGGTGCAGCATATGTCGTCAACCCCTGTTACCCGGATGCATTAAAGTTCGGGATCACAATCACGAAACTGGAGTTTTTAGAGGTGCCGCCCATGCTAGCTGCAACCTTAATTTTAAGCAGCCTATGAAGATTCCCGTGGTTTTCCACAACTTGAAGAATTATGATGCCCACCATATTATGACAGAATTAGGCCATTTTCAAGACCATCAGATACAAGTTATCCCAACAACATTAGAAAAATATATATCATTCACTTTGAAGAAACCTAACAGTCCTGTACAACTCGTCTTTCTTGACTCCTTCCAATTTTTGCCTGCTTCGTTAGAAAAGTTGGTGAAGAATTTGGATATTAGCCAGTTTAACATTCTAAAAGACCAGTTTAATTCAAGTACTGATCTAAGTCTCCTCACCAGAAAAGGAGTATACCCCTATGACTACGTTACTGGATTTGATAAATTCCAAGAAACAGTGTTGCCGCCTCCATCAGCTTTTTTCAACTCTCTCACGAACGAAGCCGTCGAAGAATCTGATTATCAACATGCAAAAAACATATGGGAACTCTTCCAGATAAGAAACCTTGGCGAGTATCATGACCTGTATGTGAAGACAGATGTTTTACTCCTTGCCGATGTCTTCCAAAATTTTAGAAGTCTTTGCTTACACTATTATAACATCGATGCTGCCCATTTATACACCTCTCCTGGACTGTCCTGGCAAGCCAGTCTGAAGATGACTGATGTTAAGCTAGAGCTGCTCACGGATATCAACATGCTGCTGTTTATTGAAAAAGGGGTGCGCGGGGGTGTGTCTCAGATTTCCCACCGTTTCGCTGTTGCAAACAACCCGCACACTTTTCACTACGACTCGAGTAAGCCCTCTAGTTATATCATGTACTGGGATGCGAACAACCTTTACGGTTGGGCTATGTCCCAGTACATGCCTTATGGCAAGTTTCAATGGATGGACCCCTCTCACATTACTGAAGATTTCATCATGAACATACCCGAAGATGCAGCTGAAGGCTTCATTTTTGAAGTGAATTTGGAGTACCCAACAAATCTGCATGACCTCCACAATAGCTACCCACTTGCACCTGAAAGAATGACCGTGACAGAAGAAATGCTCTCCACCTATGCCAAGTCCTTGTTGCAGAACCAAAAGTATTCAGGAACACCCAAACTCATTCCAAACCTTCACAATAAATCAGAGTATGTTGTACATTACAGAAATCTACAGTTATACCTAAAACTCGGAATGAAGCTATTAAAAGTGAACAAGGTTTTGAAATTTCACCAAGCACCCTGGCTTAAAAAGTATGTCGACTTCAACACAGATAAACGAAAATCTGCAAAGAACAGCTTTGAGAAAGATTTATTTAAACTGTTGAACAATAGCGTCTATGGAAAGACAATCGAAAATTTGAGAAAACGTCGTAACATAGAACTGTGTAACAATGAAGTCAGAGCCCAAAAATTAGTTGCATCACCGAATTTCACAACTTTTAAAGAATTTTGCAATAACCTCGTAGCTGTGGAGAGAACAAAACCCACCATCCTGATGAATAGGCCGATATACGTGGGTTTCTGTATCCTTGAATTAGCAAAGTTGCTCATGTACGACTTTCACTACAATTTCGTTATAAAAAAGTATGAAAGTCGTGCAACTTTGTTGTTCACGGATACAGACTCCTTGACGTACTGTATCCAGACAGCAGACATGTATCAAGATATGAAGGAAGATCAGCACCATTTTGACTTCTCAGAGTATCCAGAAAATCATCCGCTATATTCTACAACTAACAAAAAGGTCCTTGGAAAGTTTAAAGACGAACTCCACAGTCAAGCTGCCTACAAATTCATTGGATTAAAGCCAAAAATGTATGCCATACAGTCAGCTGGTGGTGAAAAGAAGACAGCAAAAGGCATATCAACCTGCATCGTAAGGAAAAAATTAAGTGTTCAAGACTATCAAGAATGCCTGCAAAAGGAGATAGCCACGTATGAGCAACAAACCAGAATCCTACAAGAACGTCATCAACTCTATACAGTTAATCTAAACAAAAAGTGTTTATCTCCTTTTGATGACAAGAGGTATCTGCTAGATGATGGAATCACCAGTCTGGCTTATGGCCATTACAGAATACCGCAGCATCCATAGTGAAAATTTTTGTATATATTGTTCCTGCACCCTGTATATATCAATTGTTTCGTATCTATGAAGATTGTTCCTGCATCCTGTATATTTTTAAATTGTTCCTGCATCTATGTAAATTGTACAGATTGTTTCGCACCTATGAAGATTGTTTCTGCACCCTGTACATATTTTTAAATTGTTCCTGCACCTTGTAGCATTTTTAAATTGTTTCTGCACCTATGAAGATTGTTTCTGCATCCTGTATATATCAATTGTTTCTGCATCCATGAAGATTGTTCCTGCACCCTGTATATATCAATTGTTTCTGCACCTATGAAGATTGTTCCTGCACCCTGTATATATCAATTGTTTCGCACCTATGAAGATTGTTCCTGCACCCTGTATATATTTTAAATTGTTTCGCACCTATGAAGATTGTTTCTGCATCCTGTATATATCAATTGTTTCTGCATCCATGAAGATTGTTCCTGCACCCTGTATATATCAATTGTTTCTGCACCTATGAAGATTGTTCCTGCACCCTGTATATATCAATTGTTTCGCACCTATGAAGATTGTTCCTGCACCCTGTATATATTTTAAATTGTTTCGCACCTATAAAGATTGTCTGAACCCATGCTTTGAAGACAACCTCAGAAAACTATGTGATGAGTTCTTCAGGTTGACATTTTTTATTTATTCTTTTATTTTTTTTTAAAAGGAACTAACTCCCGCCTTGCTCTACGGAGAGAAAAGGGGCACCGCAGGGCCTCGGGAGGGCAGTCTCCCAGGCGCTCAAGGTGAACTCTCTCTTTCTCTCTCTTCTCTTTTTTCTAACTTTATTCATTCTAACTCTCATTTCTTAAATTTTGTATTCTCTTTCTAACTTTTTTCTATATATTTTTCTAACTCTTATTTCATAAACTGTATCTCTTTTCAGGCTAAGTCCCAAAAGATCGTGACGTCATCTAATCCCCTGCAAAAAGTCGAAAAAATTTTGAAGTCCCCAAAATTATGAAAAAAATTCTAAGTCCCGAAATTTAGGAAAATAAATCTAACTCCTCAAAATTCCCCCCTTCTCCCCGATAGATGGCACCACCAAACCTCATCCAAGATGATAGTTAAAGTTTCTAGACTTCCGGTGGCAACACACAGTTTCTATTCTTCCGGTGGCAACACACAGTTTATATTCTTCCGGTGGCAACACCCCCTCGTCCAAGATGATGACTAAGTAGTGTAAAAAGGGTGTATTCACCGACAGGGTGGTGGGACGGTGGGTCTAGGGTGGAGGCGCCCTCCACCCTGACCCACATCGTCCCACCGTCCCACCACCGTGGCGGTGAATCACCCTTTTCACACTACTTTTGACTTTCCTTTGTAAAATAGCAAAAGAGATGAGCTGCAAAATTTTACTTTGAACCATGTAAATTCTTTTTCTATATGTAAGTTGTCAAGACTTTCTCCTCAAAGGTTTTTAAGTAGTTGTAAAAGTAGCAATTGGTTTTGTTACTCGTCCAACTGAGTATTAAAACTTAAAACTAAATATTATTCAAATAAAGCAGAATGGCCCTAGGAACATGATGGCCCTAAGTACACGGGTCTCACCTATATATATTGCATAGATTGAAAGCTAGATATATTGAGTAATTTTTTCCAAAAGTTCATTTGAATAGAGTAAAAATTAAGCAAACTGTCGGTAAAAGAACGACCTAGATTTTAGGTATTTTCCAGAGTTGAAATTTCATAAGGGGTTTTACATATGCTGGGTATTTTACTTCAATCACACTGCAAAAATTTTTTTTCTAAAAAATCTCTTATGAACTCACAAATCTTAGTAAATATATAAAAATATGTTAAAGTTACAGTCCTAAAGGAGGTCTTTCACAAAAAAGAACTTTTGCAATGTGGTTGAAATAATTGAATCTTGAAATTAAATACGCAGCATATGAAAAACCTCTTATGAAATTTCAACTGTGGAAAATTCCTAAAATCTAGCAGAAAATTTGCTTAATTTTTACTTTGTTCAAATGAAATTTTGATAAAAGTGATTGAATATTTTTAGTTTCCAACCCATGCAATAAATTTTTTTCTATCTTTCTCCCATGCGCAATAAAATGTTATTTACTACAAATGCTCGTATCTCAATGAATATTACACTGGTGAATTTTATGTCTTGAATAATGTTTCTCTAATTTTTTGTCAATTTTTCTGCAAGTTTTGTAAAATTTTGTAGAAAACAGTTCTAGCTATAAGAATAACACTTGTCAAAAAATTAGTAACTTTTGGAAAAAAAAAAAAATTAAATCCTCCAAAAAAATTGTTCAATTTTCGCACCAAAAATATTAAAGTTACAAGTCATTTGTAGCTAATACAGTGTGATCCAAAGTATTTTCGCTCTTCTTAAGTTTGTGATTGGTCCCCTAATTGTTCTCTGGAGTTAAACGATAGTAGAAACAATGAGTTTTTAAATGTTCTTTGCATGTGTGAAGTTTCAAGCCATTTCGTCTAATATTTCTTTTAGAAAATCGATAAAAAGGCCCAAAAAAAAAAAAAAAAAAAAAAAAAAAAATTGAAAATTAAAATTAAAGGTCAAATAAAATTATATACTATACATATAAAGAAAGAAAAATAAATGGAAAAATAAACAAAGACATCAAATCATTAAATTCATTTTTTTACTTATTTTTATTTCATATTATTTCACGCGCACTTTTTATTTCCTAATTCAAAATTATTTTAAAAAAAACTTTTTCGATATCGCTTGTAACGATACTGATTATAATTAATTTTCTTTTCTGTTTCTTTCAATAATAATAATAATAACAAAAAAATTGTGATGAAATTCTGGCAAAAGCAGAATTTAGTTTAGGACGGAGGACTATTAGTTTTTTTTTCTTCCCAATTATAACATCGCTTTCAAATTATTCAATTATATTTTCGATAAATTTTAGATTTCGATAAATGTCCAACTATCGAAAAATGATTTCGACAAATGTCCAACTATCAATATAGACAACGCAAAAATCCCAGATTGAGACTAATAGGCCCTCAGTTCTAAAAAAAAAAAAAAAAAACTCTAATAATTTGAACACCCACTCTACTAAAATTAATATTTCTTGCGCGGTTATCCGAAATAGAAAAAAATAATAACTCATATATATATATATAATCATTCACTGATTGACTCAACATTGTCGTGGTGATTCTATGGGAGATGAGTTACAAATTTTGGTGTGAAAGTTTTGTGGATCTGACCCCCAGAAAGACGGAATTTTGAGATATTCTCCCCTTGCCTTCTTGTGAGGAAAGGTAAAAACACGTTCATGAGCAAAAGTCTGCTCAAAATTACTGCAAAAGGGGAAAAAAATCACATGAGGAAATTAGGTTTCAGTAAAAATAAATAATGAATAAATAAATCGGTGATTTTGGAATTCTTTATTTATAAGGAAGCGGAATGGGAAAATCGGTTTTCAAAAGAAAGTTCCACAAAATCCGGTTTTTCGAGTAGGATTCTCGCAAAAGTGTTACAAAGATGTTACAAAAGTCCGTGTATCTTCTTGGGGAAATTTCCAAACAACAATTCTGATTGTTTTGCGATTTTCGATTTTTGAAGGGAGTTACAATGGGGCGAATTCGAGAGCACCCTTTTATCGCTAAATTTCTCCTAAGTAATCTATGGGAATTTTGGTTATGAATTTTGGTGTGTGGGTTGTTTATGTAGATCCAAAACGCATTGAAACTAGATTTTGAAAAATCTTCCCTTTTTCTCTTTTGTGAGCGAAGGGGAGCAATAAACACGTTACCAAGTGTAATCTTGCTCCAAATTATCCCTGTAAGATTAATTTGTGCAGGATTTATAGGTGCGGTTTGGTTATGCTTACCCAACTCGCCTTATAAAAGTGTTTTGCAAAATTTCTCTCTTGTCCCTGTAATCAACAAGATAAATAAAGCAGAGTGATAATTGGTAACTCTGACAAGGTCCAACATAAGTCATGTGAGTTAAAAAATGAGTCCTGTGACATGAACCTCACTCGGTAGTAACTTATTTTCAATAAAAATTTTTGGCAACAGTTTGGAGATTGTACTTGGCGAAAATCATAGCCGCCAATGTTTTTGTTTACTTATGTAGTTCAATATTTATTTGTTCTAAATCATTTTAGTTTTTATTTTACTTCTTTTATATTTCGTGTAGTCGAAATTTAACCGACAAAATATTTAAAAATCTATATAATATTTCTCCAACATGAACCAGATTCAATTATTTTTTGTCGAAATGATACGATACGCGAGGATAAAAAAATAATATTTATACATGGACAATATTTAAGCATGCGGACTAATGGACTAATAAGAAAAAATGACGACATTTGTCTGATGAGATTTTTTTTACGAAAAAATGTATTTTTAACAGTTGTTTCTTCAGAATCTTTGCAAGCATCATTTTAAATCTAGCAATATTTTAAAGAATATACAGAACTCTTGTATCATAAATTGACTAAAAAACACAATCATAAAAAATATAATCAAAATAAGAATTAATTTAATTTATTTTATTTATTTATTTATTTATATATAACAAATAAAAAAAATTAATAATAATAATAAGTCAAAAATTTAAAAGACGTCGTGGGAGTCTTATATTAAAACTGTACTGCCTGTGGAAGTATGAAACTTGGGTCGTGAACCATGAATTTTATTTGGAAACCTTTCTTTGAATGATTTTGGTTTCACTATTGTACAATATTAATTTGGTTTTAATAATAATTTGACTTCTGGTAAATTAAAATTTTAATTAGGTGGTGAAATTGGTATAACATTTATGAGTTTCAAATTTTAAAGGTAAATAAGAAAAGAAATAAAGCGCGAATATTTTGCACGGGTTTGCTAGTAGTTAATAAATTGTTATTTGTTATTAAATTAAGCTCTTTTAAAAGTTGAACTTTTCTTTATAAACACTTCTAAGCTTCGTTGGGAAATGATGAAAGAAAAAAGTACTTTATTATTTAATATAATGTAAAATATGTTAAAAATTATTTTAAAAACAATTTATTTCGGTCGTAGAAATGTCGTGTTACCTAATATTAGTGATAATTTGCCAACTGAAATTTTAAATGCCAAAATAGTGATAAGGGGTTAAGCATAACAATCTATTTGTTCATATCATGTGATTCATGTTGAATCACGGAAAGCTAATCCTTTATCCATTGAGTCAGCATACTACTTTATTTATCTCGTTGTTTTTAACTCAATTTTAGCCACAGTTTTTTACACAGGACGCAAAAACCATAAATTGTATTGGATGTTTTAAAAGTTTTCGAGTTGATATTTTGAATTAAAATCAAGCTGGCAGCGAGCCAGGATCTGTCTGAATATATGTTACCGTTAAAGCTCGAAATCCGTTAATGTGCAGATTACCTAGCTTATCTACAGATTAACTAGAGTGACCAGTTAAAGTGCGGGATAAAGAATTTTCCGCATTTTAACTAGGTAATCTGCACATTAGCGGCTTCTGTACCGTTAAAGTTCAAATGTTTGTTTCGAGCCGTAGTTTTTTTACATCCACTATGACGTCAAACAGTCATGTGATACAGATACGCGAATGACCTTCAAACATAAACTAAAACTTTTACCCCTTCCGCTCCGCTATGATAAACAACGCAAAACGTGGAGGAAGCGATGCATGATTAGGTTTCTTATTATGACCAACACAAAATTTAAAGTAACAAGTAAATTATAATTGTTTTAATTTTGATTTTATTTCTTCTCTTTTTTAATTCTGTCAATATAATTTTGATAAGGGTCTGCGTTTTATTCATGAAATCTAATCTTATTTAAAAGCTCTCTCTCCTGAAATTCCATTTTGAATTATGAATATTAAATGTACAACACAGTAATTATTTTCTCCGGAAATAAAACTATTAAACCACAACCTTTTAAAACTAAGTTATTTTAAAATTGATTTAAATTACTATTACTTACAGAAAAAAAAGTATTAATTTTTAACTCTGAAAAATATTATGGCATTATTTAATAAATATTTAATATGAAATTTTTGTGCATTATTTAGCATTTCGCATTGCAATTTTGTTGTTGTTGTCGTTGTTTCTTTCAATTTCAAGTTTCCTTTATACATTTGATACATCAGGATTATATTATTATTTTTATTATTAAATTTTGTTCGCTTTTTCAGATAATTTCGTTGTAGTTTATCACGTAAAATGTGTTAATATATATATATATATATATATTAATTAATATATTTGCTAAACTTGTACAGATGCTGCTGTATGTGCTGCAAAATATAGTTTAAGAAAACATTGGAAAACTGTCATTTTAATTTAAATACGTTCTAAAAAATATTAAAGCAGATTTAATTATTTGAAGTACTTCTTAAATAATGCTTCTGATTTGTTTAATTTAATATTTCTATAGCGAATTAAAAATTGGTGCATATTTTTTCTTAAATTAGTAATAGCAATATAAGTTGATAATAAAACCTTTTTTTTTTTTTTTTTTTTTTTTTTTTTTAATGGTTAAATATTTTTATTTTTAAAAGAAATCGTTACTGTATTACAATTCTAACATTGATTTATAAAATAAAATTTATTGAAAGCTGTTAAAGATATTATATATATCATATTAAAAATGCATAGCATCTTCAAACTTATATTGACAGAATAAAAAAAGGTGAAATTAAAAATAAAATAAAATAAAACAAACATAACTTTAAAAGACATAAAAATTAAAACTCATACAGATTAAAATAAGTAAAAAAAGAAAGAAAAGAAAAGAAAACTTTTTTTTTTTTTCGAATGGAAAAGAGAAATACAACACAGCATGCTTCAAAATTACAACATTAGAGATCTTATTTTCACTTTAACGGGTGCCTAGTAGGTAATGTGCAGATTATCTAGGTAATTCACAGATTACCTAGGTAATTTGAGAAATGAAACAATTTTTCACACTTTAACGGATCACCCTAGTTAATGGGAAGATTACCTGGCTAATCTGCAGATTAACTGATTTCTGCATTTTAGCGGTAACATGTACACTTCTGCTCAAAAGTTTAGCAAGGTTTGCAAACGATCAATTCTTTTTTTCAATTTAAAAGCTTATCTCTCGATGAAATGTTTTCAGACACTGGGCTTTTAAAGAACTGAGTCTTTTTCGTGTTTTTCAGTGAAGATTGGTATAAGACAACATTTAAGGGGCCGGAAACAAATTGAGAAAAGTAAATAATGTTTGTGAACACCCTGTATCGTTAAGCAAACGAATTGATCTTGTAACTTTAGAATATGTTAATATAGACTCAGTTCCATTTGTGGATGAATTTGTGTGACAATAGCATATTAAATAACGGACATATAAGCCTTTGCTTAAAAAAAAAAAAAAAAAAAAAAAAAAAAAAAAAATCAACATGTTTTTAGGCATAGAGTTTTTAACGAAAATTATTCCCACTTTCAGATAATTTAACGAAACACTTTTAAAACAACATACTCCAATCGGACTACAAATTTCTCAAATATCTCATGAAATATGACCATTTTTATGAGAAACGTTTTCTCTGCGCATGTGCAAAAGAAATAAAAAATTTTATTGCATAGGTTGAAAGCTAGATGGATTGTGCAAATTTTGTCAAAAGTGCATTTGAATAGAATAAAAATTACGCAAAGTATACGAAAAAGAACGAGCTATATTTGAGATATTTTCCAAGAGTTAAAATTTCTTAAGGGGTTTTTCACATGACGCGTAATTAATTTAAAGATCCAATTATTTTAACCACTTAGCAAAAGTTGTTTTTTGGGAAAAACCCCTTATCATCTCACAAATCTTAGTGAATAAACAAAATTATGTTTGAGCTATAACAAGCTTATAAGGCGTTTTTCACAATGAGCTTATAAGGGCTTGTAGGATGTGTTGCCTGATGCTGTTTGCGTGCCAATAGGTCGAAGTTTGTTAACGAAACCATTTTTAAACTCATGAAATCAATGAAGGTAGTGAATCAACAAAGGCTCTGCCTGCTTCACTGGTCACTGTATTTAAATAATACTTTTTTCTATATAGCTTTATAAAAAATAAATAAATAAAATCATGAAATTGCTCAAAAGCCCGCTACCTGTCCCTGCTGCCTTCGGCAGCGACCCACTCATTCGCAGACTCTCTGGTACCTGTCCCTATTGACTGTGACAACAGATTACCAGTGGGCTTCCATTTGGGCGCTTATCAGATGACAGCTTCAAAACGGACTGTAACGAAATATTTGAAGTAGGAATTTTATATTTGAATCCCAGTTACATATACGTGGTGTACATAAGATATATATATATATATATTACGTTATTTTCTATATACATATATTTGATTTATTTGATCAACTATAAAATGACAACAATTTCACGCCAAATATAATATTACAATATGCTATGATCGACTACGTTTATCGAATGACAATTAATTTTTTGTGGTTATAATAGTAGTTGAGTTAGTTAATAGTAGTTGGTATATATGAAAAAATATATATATATAAATAATTAAATATGTAAACCTGATCATAATACAGCCTTAATGGAGATAGATCAACTGCGCCCGGCTAAATCTGTTTTTTTTTTTTTTTGTTAGAAATATTGCAACTGCGCCTGAGCCATTATATACCGTCTCTATGAAAGTAGGCCATATATAACGGTCAAAACCTATGTATATTTCGTGTATGCATACAGTTTTCGTAAATATCTCCAAAACGAAAGTCACAGAATGACCAAAAAGAGAGATGTGCAACTAGATTTTATAACAAACCTGTATACCAATTTCAAATGTTCTACCTTCAATCGCTTTTGAGTTATGCGAGATACATACATACATACACATTACACACACACGTACATACAGAAATCATGAAAAATCGTGTACAATTGTAGATATCTCTAAAACTGGAACTCGCGTCAAGACGAAATTCGAGATGCAAAATTAGACGATATGACAGTTACAAAAAGAATGTTACAATACTTTGTATGAGAAAGTAAAATATAACAGATCCCAATTTTCTGCACTAAATGCTTTTTCAGTTATTACAACACAACTCAACTCAACTAGTCTTTAATATACTCGAAATCATATTTTTATCATACATAAAATGTATGTTTATTTTATTATAATTAGTGCAACCTGAATATGTTAAAATGTACCAACAATAAATTATGCCCCTTGTTCGTAATTTATTTGAATTAATTTATTAAGTACCTGTTTATGGTTCATTAGTTTTATTGCAGCAAAATGTTTCAATTATATTATTATATAACGCAGTTTTAGAATTTAGAATATCGAATTTTAATTTCTTGCCAATATCTGCATACAGTTCATGCCGTCAGATACTCAACAAGGTGACACACGGACCAATGAATAGAAAGCTTAATTTTTCGGTGTCTGAGGACCTAAAAAATATAGTTATACCAAAAAATCAATTTTGAAAATATTACTCTTGTCTTATTTTATCCCAATCTGAAAATTTTACTCATTTCAGACGATAGCGATAAGAAAAAGTTCTGATAAAATTCTGAAGGAAAATTGTTAAAATTTTGTAATATTTATTACATCCTTGTAAAGAGTGTGTGTGTAAGGCGCGGGGGGGGGGAGGTTTTTTATTTGCGATATAATTCTTGATTGTTGAAATAATCGAAGTATCTGATTAAGAAATATGCATGTAATTTTGATCGTTTCCTTTTTACTTTCTCTTACCCACAGGGTATTGTTTTAGGGGCAAATTTTCGAAAGTGAGTTTTTGTTATATTTACATGTTCTGAGGTCCCCTGAATACGAAAATCATGTTTTTAGCGAATGGTCTGTGTGTCTGTCTGTTATCAGCATATCTCAAGAACAAATAGTAGCAGAAGTTCCAAACTCGGTATTCTAAATGTGTATCATAGAGGGATGCTACAGTCAGCTTTTCGTTGAGATGAGGCGAATGGTTCGTGTACAGGGACATTCAAAAGTATTCAAATACACTACGTCTATGGGGGAAATTACAGGTAAGTAAAGTTTAACATCTATAAACTGCACTAAACCAAATGAAAAGAATATATATTTTTTTTGTAATAGAGATCGTCAACTGGGAAATTTTTTTTGTGTATGTAGGAACCTAGCCGCCCCCCCCCCCTCGAGGGGAGTAAGTTTTCATGATGGGTATCCTTCAAAAGAGCTCGCTAATACCTTTAAAACGAATGGTTGAACCATCGATCTGCGATAATTTAAAATAAAGTTATTGATTTTTTCATTTTTAACATTTTTTTTTTTTTTTTTTTTTTTTTTTTTTGTAATATTGAGAGTAAATTTAACTTTTCTTTTAGATATTCAGTGTTGTACTACTTCTCTAATATGGAAATCGTCTGTATTATCATAAAAGGTAATTTTTTTAAATAATAATTTTAATAAATTATTTTTTAATTACAGAATTATTTTTTAAAAACCGAATTAAATTCTATATAAATGTAGGTTTCTATAATGAAACGGCTGGTTGGTGTGGAGGGGGGGGGGGCGGTAGCCATTCTCACACAGAACTAATTATCATATAAAACTCTTCCGAAGCTTAATTGTAATTGTTTAACATAGGTTTACATAATAGTACTCGTTATCTTACCTCTTATCTCCAACCTGTACTTATAGTATTAAATTTCTGGGTAAGAGAAAGTCGTGTGAGTGACACACCAGATTATTTGAGTACGATTTAAGATCAAAAGTTAGTTGAATTATCTTCAAAAAATGTTGAATTTTTGTCCAAACCTGATAATTTTAGTTTAATTGAGCTATTGTCTCAAAATTTTGACAGAAAAAGGGGCAAACTAGTATGTTGTGGCCACCACATGACTTTTCTCTGTATTTTATTAAACAAATTCCCTCAGAACAAAAAATTATTAAAATTATTATTTGTTAAAATTATCACCTATGAAGAATGCAGACGATATTTTTTCTAGAGAAGTCCCGTACGACGCAAAAGTTTAGACAATGACGTTATTCATCTTTAAAATTTAGAATTATGACCTCAGAATTACAAAAACCTGTATATATATTTAAAATATATTTTAAAATGCTATAATCAAAAGACAGTCGTTTGTTTTGCTATAATTTTAATTTTTTTGATAAAAATAAAAATTTGCTTGTCGCAAAAGTTTAGACACGATTAGGAGTTTCTTTGAATATATGCTGGCATATGCAAATTTAAAATCGATGATGTCACACATTTTGAGTACAAGTTCTGCAAACGATAACGCTTAGTAGTCGACACGCCGCGAGATAAAAAAAAATTCAAGGGAATGAGGTTTCAATGATTTGGCAGTTTAAAGCTGAAGGGAAGCGCGTTTCAGAAATTTTGGCTATTATTAATAGATCTAAGAAATCTATTCATCGAGTTTTATCGCGTGGTTATGAATATAAAGCAAAATGTAGATCTGGAAGTCCACGTGTAAGAAATATACAAGAGGATCGCTTGATACGAAGACTAGCGAGTACCCAAGAAATGAGTGTACGTGGAGTTCAAAGGTTATCGGGACTCTCTGTATCAAATGATACGATTCGTAGATGAATTGTGGAAAAAGGAACAACAGTTTATAGCAAAATGTAAAAGAAAGCAGCTCATAATGTAAAAGAAATGTAAAAGAAAGCCACATCATAAGTTACAAAGAATGTTGTGGGCTCGAAAGCATATGCATATGGAAAGAAATGGCAATCAGTCATATTTAGCAATGAAAAAAAGTAGAATCTAGATGGTCCAGATGTCTGATCATCGTATTGGCATGATTGCGGAAGGAACCTCTAGGTTTTTTCAGTCGCAGTTAAGGTGGGGGCACGGTGATGATTTGAGCAGCCATTTGCTATAATGGACAAATATCTCTGACCTTTACCAGTGGTCATCAAATATCACAGCATTATACAAAGACATTAGAAAAGAACTTAATGTCATTTGCTGAACTTCTAGGTGGCCCTCAGGGGCAATTTCAACAAGACAATGTTTCCATTCACACTGCAAACAATACAAAATCTTGGTTTAATTCTCATAATATAAGAGTTCTCGACTGGCCAGAATGCAACACAGATCTTAACCCTACAGAGAATCTTTGGGGCATCATGTCTCGCAAAGTTTATAGCAATGGTAGATAATATTTTTCTGTACAGGAACTCAAGACATCTATTGAGGATGCATAGTACGACATCGGTCCCCAAACTATACAAAATTTAGTTTCTTCGATGGAATCTCGTATTTATGAAGTAATAGAAAAGCACGGATGCACATTTAGGTTTTAAAAATTGTTTATTTAGATTTTAATTTTTGTTTAAACTTTTGAGACAGTATTATATTTTTGTTACCATGTAATTACTTGTAATATGTACAGTACTACTTTCCATTGTTATAAATATTGTTTATATGCACAGCACATTACATTCAAGCTATGTTAGGAAAATTGATTAAATATTTTTCGAAATCTGCATGAATTTCTTCATTGTCTAAACTTTTGCTTTGTATTGTATAACGCTGAATATCCAAAGAAAGTCAATTTTTTTCTCTATATGACAAAAAGAAAAAACTTTTTTTTTTTAATTTTCTTTTATTTTCTCGAATTTTCGAAATTGCGTTTTTGTTATATTTACACGTTTTGAGGTTCCCTAAATCAAAAAGATATGGTTTTAGAGGTTGGTCTATGTGTCTGCGTGTGTGTGTGCGTCTGTTATCAGAATATATCAAGAACAAATAGCAGCGGAAAGTCCAAACTTGATATTCTAAATGTGTATCATATAGGGATGCTACATTTAACATTTCGTTGAGATCAAGCAAATGGTTCGTGTACAAC
Source organism: Salticus scenicus (assembly GCA_963930645.1). NCBI lineage: Eukaryota > Metazoa > Arthropoda > Arachnida > Araneae > Salticidae > Salticus > Salticus scenicus. The sequence goes on from OZ005662.1 coordinate 160,220,609, forward strand.
GATATCCAAGAGAATTCAAATACATTATGTACATGATGAAACTGCTGGTAAGTACAGTGCAACATCAATAGGCTGTTTTAAACAAAACGGAAACAACAAACTTTGTTATATGCATAAAAGTATGCTTTGTATAGACTGTTGTACGGAAATCATTCGTCATTCATTTGGTTATATTTCGGCTATATTTAAAAATTGCTAGAATTGTAATTTCTTTTATGTTAGATGTTTTCCAAGTTAGAAATTTAAGTACACAATATTTATTATAGTGCATTTTGATTACAGGCAATATACAGAGCTACCCAAAATTAAGCTAAATGTTATTTACTAATTGAATATAATTGAAGAAAGTGGTTTGCTACATTTTATTATGTCGGCGAACACAGTTCAGGATTCAAAATTTGTTTTTCATACGCATACTGTAAACAAAGTATTTTTTTGACTTCTCAAATTTGATTTTTTGTATAAAATCACGTTTCGAGGTGCCCTGATTAGTCCAGTTTTAAGGGGCGCGGAAATCTCCCCTCATACAGAATTACATTTCAGTTAAAACTGTACAATTTTAGATTATTTTAAATGTACATTGAAATTCATTATCTTACGCTGTTGTTCTTAAGACTTAATGTGCAATCTATCATTGTAGTATTGAAATGCAGGGTAAAAAAAAGTTGTGTGAGGGACACACCAGATTATTTTTGTTAAAAATGAAAAAAATCGATCGTTTTATTTTAAATTATCACAGATCGATGGTTCAATCATTCCTTTTAAAGGTATTAACAAGCGCCTTTGAAATACTTTCATAATGAAAATTTGCCTTCCCACCCCCTGGGGAGGAAGCAGTGCACCCCATATGTACAATTTTTTTTTTTTTTTTTTTTTTTTTTTTTTTGTAAATTGACTATCACTATTATATATATATATATATTATCTTTATTAGGATTCCTGAAAAATAATTATCTTTTTGCACATTTAAACGAAATTTTGTTCTATTTCGCCATGCTAAAAATTTAGGAAAAAACGGAATAGTAACGCCACCTGTCGGAAGATTTTCACCAAAATTTCATTGGTGCTTATTTATGTCAAGCTACAACAACATATCAATTTCCATAAAATATTATGCAGTAGTTCCTGAGATGCAGGCACCACCAAATTTTGTCACACACACACAGACAAACATTTTCTGAAAAACGTCAAATCGCGTTCTAGATCTCTCAAAACGTGTAAATAAGTCGAAAATCCGCGGTCGAAAATTTTTACGAAACCAATACCTTCTTTTGTTGAATATAGTAAGTGCGTTTTTTAAAATTTTGAAACACGCACTACGAAATTTTGATGGGGAGGTCAAAATTCCGACTCAGTGACCCGAAAACCAAAAAAAGTAAGCCAATTTCCAGAACTACCACGACTTTTTCCAGGTAAGTTGCCAATACGGTTTTTATTGTGTGGTCTAATTTGACTTAATGGTAAAACTTAATATCTTGTAAAGACATTGTTAAAAAGATGAAAATACATTTACTTACAGCAAATATAAACGTTTTCACTTCGTCCCGTAGATCTTTGAAAGTAAATGTAGGATCGTCTATGTGTTGATTAAGGAGTATGTAAGTAAATGATTTTCGTAAATTAACTCCAAAGCAATTCTCATCCCTAACATCATCGGAAGTGAAATTCTCTTTCATTTCAGTTATGACCTGTAATAAAGAAAAAATAGGTTATCTTTTCACCCAGCCATAAATATATAATGGAATAATAATATTTAGAAATGTATTTATTGAGATCACTTAATTTATCTGTATCTATTTATATATGATGATAGAACTGTCCTCAAAATAACTTCTGAAATACTGAATGAATTTAAATCAAAGTTGTTACCCTGGGTATCTATTCTCCGATCCGACTGCCACGGCGACCGTACTTAAACAACGACAGTCGTCAAATCTAGAGCCCCTAAATAAAAAAATAGGCCGGCGCATCACCGACATTTTTTTGCCTCCGAAGAGGACAGCATTCCCGCTTGGCGTCCTTATCGCTTCCCTAATGATTTTAAGAAATCTTGATCTGATGCTAATCCGGTCAAGATAAGAGCAATAAGTAACAATAATATTCCTATAAACACATTTTTTTCACAGTACATTCTCAGGATGTCATTTTATTCTGAGGATATCCTATGGATGTACGATGTATTGTTAGGGCGGTTTCTGTTTCTTTTAGAAAATGTCGCCAAAACTCAAATACACAGTAATAGAATGTCTATGAACACTTTATATTCACTTCTTGAATGATTATAGCAGTTTATCGCTAAACAAACGTCCATATCATAGTTTACATAGCTAAAATTATGAAATATAATAAAATAAGTTACTCTAAAGTAACGTAAGACGATAAAAAAAATATTTGTAGTCTGCTTATCAGAGCAACGCGCTGGGTACATGTGGCAACCCTAAGGCAACAAAATGCCTGATGCGTCAGCTCGTATATATAGGAGCCTTAGTCAAATCAAAAGTCGGAATGTGACGTCACTTGATCAAAATAACGACTGCTACAGTCGGAATTGAGGTATAGTCTAGTCGGAGAATAGATGCCCTGGACTTATAAATACATTAAAGGAGTTCGTCAGAAACTCTCTTCGCCATTTTGTTTCTAAAGGACAGCTAAATGAAAATTTCACTCACATCGAAAAGAAACCTATTTAGGACCACCTATGCATAAATTTGGATGCATATATAAGGTATAGCTAGGCGAGTTTGCGCACAATCAACAAAATGTCATAATAAAATCCAAATATTAATTTTTTACTAAATTATTGGTGAATGATTTTGAATTGATCCTTCTTCTACGCATTCCCACAACTATTTTGTTTTTCTGTTATATTATAAAACATCAGCTGTAATAAAAACAAGAGAGCTATTTTGCGCAATCTCTGCTTATACGATAGGAGTGATTGATTGCGCACATGGGTAGGAGAGTTTGCACTTGACAATAACTACAATTACATTGTTATTTATAATAATTGCGCTTAAATGACATTATTGTAAGGTACTCGTAAACAAATATTTTTGTATTGGGAGTGTATATTTCAATTCAATAATTAAAAAATCAGAAAAATGATAGATTTTAAAAGAAAATACAAAAATTTATTTAAAGAAAAAACATTAAAGAAACAGAAAAAAGTACAAAACCAAATAAATATTGCAAAATAACATTAAGTTACTAAGTAACACGTTTAATTTAAAATTAGTACATTTCATTTTCAGATTGAATGGTTCATTGTTTGTTGACCGAATCCCTCGTTGTTCACAATCGTTGCAGTTATGCGCATGGTGAAGTTATCATGCAACCATCTGCCCCAATGAACCTTTTCGAGACGGATTGAACATGGTGTGAGCAATGCAATTTTGAGCGAAAAAAAAATGTGCACTACACCATTATAGTTGCCAACTTAGCCACTTCTGGCAACAGGAAAATTTTAATTATTATTTTTTTTTTTTATTTTACTTTATCAGTGAAAATCGTTATAGTTCACTGATTAAATAAAATTAGTATTTCTTTAAATTTTTTCCGGTATCCAAAAGGTGCTGAGTTGGCAACTACGCACACTATATGTGTAAAATTATAGATATGTGGCTAATTCCGTCGACTGTCGGAGAGTTAAAACTCGAAAACAGTAATAGAATAGAATGGTAATGAATTTTGAAAATGCCGAAATGTTGCGCGGCTTTTAAGTGATCTAATAAATATATGAAAAGAAATGGGGAAGGTTCCATAAATAAGTTATATTCAATTAATTTATGAAAAATATAATTTTTATAATCAGTTGCTTTGTTATTATTATGAGATAATTACTGTTTTCGTATTCAATGGAATACTTTCTCTAAATTTTAATATTTTTTAATATTTTATATTAGTAAGTAATATGGAATTCTCAAAATTCTTTTAAATGTAGCTACCAGTCACGAAAGTTTTAATATATAACTAGTATGTTGTAGCCACCACAAGACTTTCTTCCATATATTAATTATCCTATACAAATTTATGCAATACAACACTGTAAACGTAAATGTCTTAAATTCAGTTACAAAAGTATCTTAAATGGATGGTCATTTTTTAAGCGAAAAAAAAAAAAAGTCTTTCTTTTTAAGACACCTTTTTGCATCTGATATTAAGACATTGCAATGTCTTAAAACACCGCTATGTTTTAGGCTTAAAAACACCGCCATGTTAGGCTTAAAAACACTGACGTTTTTAAGGCTTTTTAATAAATAAATAAATAAATAAATATGGTGCGCGATTATGTTTTTCTGCTAAAAATAGATTTTAGAATTGCTTGGAGCATTAATGAAATATTTATATTTAAAAAAAAAAAAAAAAAAAAAAATAGTACCATTGGCTTTGGGATTCGAACTCACACTGTCCGTGGAAACCGAAAGCTTGAGCTAAGCATGGTCGGACTGAAGCATTTACCAATCACGCCACCATCGAATACAGCATAACGAGTTTTTATGATAAAATATACTTCAGTATTCGCGCAACAAACCGCAGCGTTATGTTTTATTTCTGATTTTTGCTCTAAAACTATTGATAGTATTGATCTTAAAGTTAATAATTATTATTATCTTAAATTTCATATCTAGAGGTATAGAATTTTTTCATAATGCATAACAAGTAAGTGAAGGTTGCAGCCCTCGATGATAACGATTTCTTTCCTTAAAGTGATATTTAAATAAAAACAAACTATAATCATGAATATAAGAAAATTTGTTGTTTTACATTTAGATGCAGGTAAATATGTGAAAGAAAAAAGTTTTTAAATGAATAATAATAAGAAGAAAGAAAGAAAAATTTATGCACAAATTATTCATGATTGTTCACTTATAAATTCGTTTTCTCATACTTTTGCTACGTCCGTTTTCAAACTTTTGCTTTTAATATAAAAAAGCTTTAAAGACATTTAAAAAAAAAAAAAGAAAAAAAAAGTTTTATATGTAAGTATGTTGTTTATGAATTATGTTAAAGATAATAGCATACAAATATCATTCACATCTCTAGAGTATTATTCCATAAAAATTTAATTTCATAAATCTACCATAGTTTAAGTAGCTTAACTGCTTATTATATAAAATAATAATATTTATATATTAATTTGAAACATGCTTTTATCTGTCTCCACTATATTGAAAGAACTACTTGGTGTAAAAATTTGGTTGAGGTGTCTGAAAAAAGGTCTTGGTCTTTAGATGTGCTATGAAAAGAGAAAAATAAAAAAAAGCCGAACGGCTTCCCCCCGGGGCACAGTGGATCGAACAATGTTAAAATACGAACATAAGCCCAAAACTCAACCTCTAAATAACTGATATTTTGCAGTGAAATAATTTAAAAGAATGTCTAAACGATACAAATATATGGTTATTTCTTCAATTACACGAAGTTTTGTTGTATATAAATAAGTTCAAAACGAAAACTTTCAGAAATAAGATTTTTCGATGAATTTCAGTGACTTTATTTGGATAGCCATCAAGTGGCACTTACGATAACTATGGAAAAATACGAAATAAAAATACTTTCAATAATGTCCTAATATAAGTTTAAGGTACTTCTGCCAACATTTTGTTGGCTTTTTATGTTGTGATTCACGCATGAAATGTGAATATGAAATTACACAACAAAATTAAACACATATTACAACAAAATTAAATTTATAAGTTATGTAATTTTTTTTGTCCAAAATTGTCCAAAATTTCAAACACAGTTTACTACTCCCAAAAGTATACATTTTAATCTGTGAAAAGGATTTTCGCCACAAATCGCCACTTTTAGAGAAAAATAAATTTTTATTCTGTCTACCCCCAAATTATCAATCGAGAAATTTATCTGAATAACTGTATTCATTAACGACAGAAAATATATTAAAATTTTTATAGTGAAAATATTATAGAATTTAGATGATTAAAACAAATTTAATAAATCAGAAATTACTTCTTATTATTATTTTTTTTTAATATTTAATAAAATAATTAATTTTACTTTAATGGTACTGAAAAGTACTGTTGGACCCAAAAAGGGGGGGAAATGTAAATAGTTGCCGTGATATGTCATAAAATGATAAATTAAGTAAATGTTTAACGTTAAATAGTTAAATGTTAAAATTAAATAATGTGATTACATATTACGATTTAAAGTAAAAGTTCCTGTGTTTCTGGAAAATGTTCCTTCATTTGCACATTTCTTTTTTTCGTTCTCATGCTTGAAATCAGGGGGTAAGATGTTAATAACAAGTGATGTAGCAAATCTTCGTTGCACGCTCTTCGATTTTTCTCGTGTGTTACGAAACTCTTTATTTCGGGCTTCGCTAGCATCTTCTGACAATTGTCCAATTGGAATAGAAAAATTTTCTATTATGTCTTTTCCATGAATCAATAGTTTGTGAACTGAAGCTGGCATATAGTACCACACATATTTTGAGACACATTGTTTCGCAGTTTCCAGTGCAAATTTTCCAAAATTGTCTTCCAAAATTGTCCTCCTAAAAATAACAGAACCTAGAAACAACGTTTTTTAAAATTTCTTTGATAAGAATTCATTTTATTTGCTTATTTGTTTAAAAAATATTTTAGATAGCAAAATAAAACAAATAAAAAATCCAGTTCAATCAAAAAAATTCATTAATTATTGATGGCCTGCCTTCCATAAATCTTTAGTAAAATAAAGACAAAAGTGATTTTTTTCATAGAGTTTGTCAGTAAATGCCTGCATGAGTTTTCTATTGAAAAACTACATAAAAAAAAGAAAAGAAAAAAGAAGCAGTAATCTAATGGTATATTTATCATTGTGTGCTAAATTAATTGTGTTACAAATATAGATTTTCTTCCCGAAAGTTTTATTTATTTTCTTTTATTCTCTTCTTTTATACAACATTTGTTTCTTTACCAGGTATGTTTCTAAATACCTATTTGCAGCAGAAAAGTATGATACCGCTCAACCCCTTTATTAAACCATTTTTTCCTCAAATGGCACATTAAACTATTTTCACGAATAAAATTTGATGTAAAGTAAGAAATTCATTTAGCCTATTAGAAATAATTAATTTTACTTTTGACATCTTATTCTCTTAGTCAATCGCATACTTCTCACAACCCATCGTATTAGTATAAGCAGGATTGTCACAAACAACTACTTTTTAATTTTTTTCCCACTAGAATTATCAAAATAACTTTCATACTGATGTTTTTCCAGAAAAATGATACACAGGAATCATTTTAAAAAAATTGGTGCCAGGTGAATAAAACGATAACGAATTTGGTGGGAAAAATATTCCCTCGACCTTATAAAGGGTTAAAAAAAACCATGGAATCGCTTTAACTAACATACATATATAAATATTTAAATCGAAATGTGACAAAAAACATCATAGATAGATAATAGTAATACCATAACGTTCCTATGTTCGCCTCTGCCTATACTTCGATCCACTGTGCGGGGGGGAAATGGGTTAAAAACACGTTTACGAGCTTAACTAAGCTCCAAATTACATCACGGTGAAGAAATTGTACATATGGGAACTAGAGTCGAATACTAAAAAATCTCTTTCTGCGAATTTGGAATTTTCGATTTTAAAGGGGGGAAAAAGGGGGAAGTAGATTTGGAGGGGGGAAGGGGGTGAATTAGTTTGATAGGGAAATCCGTTCTAGATCCACACATGTAGCACCTCATGTTAAAGGTCTTGAAATTTCATGTCGATTGGGGATGTTTGTATACAATATAGTGCGACCCCTGGTGGTGAAAAATGGAACTAGGTGATTTTGGTATAGACCCTGTCATGTTACATCTTATTTTAAAGGTCTTGGTATTTCCTGACCGTTGAAGATGTTCGTATAAACACACTGTGCCCCCTGGCGGTGGAAAGTGCAACTAAAGGATTTTGCAGTTGACACCACCATGTGACACCTTATTTGAAAGGTCTTGGAAATCCAAGCTGATTGGTGATAGAGGTCTTGAAATTTCATGTTGATTGGGGATGTTCGTATACAATATACTGCACACCCTGGTGGTTAAAAAGGGAACTAAGTGATTTTGCAGTCGACCCTATCATGTTACACCTTATTTTAAAGGTCTTGGTATTTCCTTACCGTTGGTGTTGTTCGAATAGAACACGCTGTGCCCCCTGGCGGTGGAAAGCGCAACTAAAGGATTTTGCAGTTGACACCACCAGTGACACCTTATTTGAAAAGTCTTGAAAATTCAAGGCGATTGGTGATGTTCGTATACAACATACTGCACCCCCTGGTGGAGGAAAGTGGATTTTGCAACGCGTGCGTAGCATGCATGCCTGCTATACAGTGCAGCAGCCACAGGCAGAGGTAACACGAGTCAAAGGTTCGATCGGTTCAAGTTTCATTTTTGAAAAATTTTTCATGTTATTAGCGGCCTGTATATACGCTGACGCAGACACCGGGTCACGAGCCCAAGTTCCGTTCTGTTTGAGTTTTTTTTTTTTTTTTGTGATGCTTTCATTTAAAAATAGAAATTCAAACAAAATCGAGTTAAAGATACAAAACCATACAAATTTAAGGTTTATTTAAGGTTATTATCATGGGCCCGGGCATTGCCAAGCGGGCTCGTTTGGTTCCAGGTTAATGTTTTGGAATTTTTTTATGTTATTAGCGGCCCGCGTATGCGCTGCCGCAGGCACCGGGATCACAAGGCAGAGTTTCGTTCGGTTCGAGGTAATTTTTTTGTTACAGCTGATTATTTTTTTCGTGATGCTTTCATTTAAAAACAGAAATTCAAGCTAAATCGAGTTAAAGGTATAAAATCATACAGATTTAAGGTTCATTTAAGGTATCATGGGCCCGGGCAACACCTGGCGGGTTTGTTCGGTTCCAGGTTAATTTTGTTTAATATTTTTATGTTATTAGCGGCCGGCGTATGTGCTGCCACAGGCACTGGGGTCATAAGGCAAAGTTTCGTTCGGTTCGAGGTATTTATTTATTTATTTATTTATTTATTTATTTTTACAGCTGATTATTTTTTTCGTGATGCTTTCATTTAAAAACAGAAATTCAAACTAAATCGAGTTAAAGGTATAAAATCACACAAATGTAAGGTTCATTTAAGGTGTCATGGGCCCGAGCAACACCGGACGGATTCGTTCGGTTCCAGGTTAATTTTTGGGAATTTTTTTATGTTATTAGCGGCCGGCGTATGCGCTGCCGAAGGCACCAGGGTCACAAGGCAGAATTTCGTTCGGTTCGAGGTAATTTTTTTTTTTGTTACAATTGATTATTTTTTCACGATGCTTTTATTTAAAAATAGAAATTCAGAAAAAAATCGAGTTAAAGATGTAAAAGCATACAAATTTAAGGTTCATTTAAGGTTATTACCATGGGCCCGGTAAACGCCGGACGGGTCAGCTAACATGTAGTCTCAGTATTAAACGAAATACAAAATGAAAGATAGGAACTGTTTATTTGGAGTCAGTTTGACATTCACTGTACTTTGTAGAAAGTGATGTCATATATAGTATTTCTATTTATAAGCATTTTACTGACTTTCTTTTTAAGTGAAATGTCGTAAATTATATTAGATATTTTAACTTGATTAGATATTTTAACTTAGATATTTTAACATTTAAATAATGATGCGATGTTTTTTGAAATATTACGGTCAATAAAATGATCGTCGAATTCGACGGGTTCCAGCTAGTATTTATTTAATGTGGAAAGAAATAAGATAAGCATATTTACTTAAAGTAGATTCCATATGAAAAATTTTCTAAGTAATGCAAGTGTCTGAATTTCTAAAGTGTCTGAAAATTCAAACGCGCTTTGCTGTCTGAAAATTCACGTATTTACGTGTTTCAGACATTTTTGTGTCTAAATTGGTATTTCAGATATATTTCTGTCTTAAATTAAGATATCTATAATGTCTACTCTATATTTTAAGACATTTATGTGTCTTAAATGTCGTTTCAGTTGTTTTTATGTGTTACTTTAAGACTCTTTTATTTGCAGTGAAATAATTTGTTAAATTATAATTTATTAAAAAAAATTTTTTTCATGATGAATGCAGACGATTTTTATTTCAAAGAAGTATAATAATAATAAATGCCGAAAGAAAGACAGTTCTGTGCAGACATGAGTATACTACAGTATAGTAAAAAATAAATAAATAAATAAATAAATAAATAAATAAAAAGAAAGGAAAACGAAAAGAATGAAAGAAAGAAAAAGGGGTATGTGGAGTTTTTCATTCTCTTTTAGTGCATAAATTTTATTTGCTAAATTACCTATGTGTATTCCCGTGTATATTCATTCGGGGAAATACATCCATAAGAGAGTAAAATGGCCGTCTTTTCCCGATTAAAAAAGGTATCACTTTTCCCCTCTCAATGATCAATCTATGTCTTATTACTATATCTGTGATCAAAAGTAGTCGAGCGATACACTTTCATGAATTATATGGACTGGGAGTCGAACCCCGGATCCGGGGTTCGACTCCCGGTCCAGGCATTATTTTCACTCAGTCGGAAAAATAAAATTTCAATAAATATGATTTTCTTCCAATCAGTTGATTCTGTGATTTTAATAAAAAATATATTTATTTCCCACTGTTTAATGGTGTTTTCCATTGCCTGCAGCTTATTTCTGTTGATTTATCTAAATGATAGACCAGATATTTTCTGCCTAAAGGTTGTCTGAGTGAGTAATGCCGACCGGTTTGTCGGCCTGGATAGCTCAATTGGTAGTGTTTTGACCTTGTAAATCAAAGATCCGGGGTTCAACTCCCGGTCCAGGCATTATTTTCACTCAGTCGGAAAAATAAAATTTCAATAAATATGATTTTCTACCAATCAGTTGATTGTGTGATTTTAATAAAAATTGTATTTCTTTCCCATTGTTTAATGGTGTTTTCCATTGCCTGCGGATTATTTCTGTTGAGCTATCTAAATGATAGACCAGATGTTTTCTGCCTAAAGGTTGTCTGAGTCAGTAATGCCGACCGGTTTGTCTGCCTGGATAGCTCAATTGGTAGTGCCTTGACCTTGTAAGTCAAAGATCCGGGGTTCGACTCCCGGTCCAGGCATTATTTTCTCTCAGTTGGAAAAATAAAATTTCAATAAATATGATTTTCTTCCAATCAGTTGATTGTGTGATTTTAATAAAAATTATATGGACCGGCCCATACCTGATTTCAGAGCTTAATAAAACAGAATCGGAACAAATAATAAGGGTACGATTAACAAAAGCATAGAAAGCTTCCACTTTTTAAGTATACTATGGATGACAAGTATCCTCATGGGAAGGTAGAGAGACTGCACAAATTTTACGATAGACGGTTGTGGGTCAGTGCGAAAGACAAGGGTATCAAGGAAAGGAAATGAACCATTAATTTCTATTTTATATGCGAATTGAAAATTACTATCTATAGAGTTTATAGTTTGTAAGACATAGTCAATATTGTGACGAGATGTGTCGATAAGCGTGAAAGTGTCACCAACATTAATGAATACAAAAAGAGAAGTACTTTTTCTTAAAAAGCATACTTTCAAAATATTGCATATAAATGTCAGTGGGAGTTTGAATGAGAAGTTATCCATGGCTAAACATTCTGATTGACGTTAAAATTTTCTTTGGAATGAAAAAGTAATATGTGATAATTAAATATGGGTGAGAGAAATTATTTCTTGTATTTTAAAATACGTGACATGAAACACTTTTAATGTCTTTTCAACACAGCGGAAGGCGCCATTTCTTGGAACAACAGTAAAAAACGGTTAATTCATTAAAAGAAACCATAATAAATTTAGTGTGAGGGCGATAGAGTTCTTAACAGTTTCTCGCGTAGCTGATAGAGTTATTTACACTGTAGATATTTGCTGAAAAAAGGAGTGCAAAAATAAAATATGGAACTATTTTTATTACAGACGCAAGTTAGCTTCTACATGTCAGTCACATATATATATTTTTTTTTTTTTCAAGTGCAATAAAAAAAACGTATGATAATGCAGATAAAAAATAAATGTTCTCAATATAGTGGAAGAAGTTAATTATTCAAAACTAAAAAGAAAAGGAACTTGCGTTATCTATGAATTCGTCAAATTCCTTGAGATCTTGATAGTATTTTTTACTACAAGGGAAAAGATGAAATAAAAAATTCGGATAAAGCCATGGACAAACAATTCTTTTCACCAACATGTCAAGAAGTCTGAAAAAAAAAATTGAATATGAATTTAAATAATCTTTATCACAAAAGGATTAGTCTAAGAGACATTTTTGCGAACTCAAGTGTACCAATAACTATCGCGACAAATGAAGAAACTACATTTTATTCTACAATTGGATTATAAATTAAGCGTACACGCTCAGAGAAAAATATTTATGAAAAACAAAGAACAATAACAAAAGTAAAATAAAATAAAATGAATAAAAAATTAAAACAGTGTACACAACAAAAACTTTTTGTAAGGAGAGTTTATGCATTATTCAACAAAATGAAAAAAAAAAAAAATCAAAATATTAATATTTTGCTATGATATTGCTGAATAATTTTGATTTAATTCTCATTTTATGCATTTCCGTTACTGTTTTGTTGTTATGTTATAATTAAAGTAACAGCTGTAATAAAACCAAAAGAGTTATTTTGCGCAATCTCTTGATTACGCTCATGGGTAGGAAAGATTGCGCTTAATCATAACTAAAATTAAATTCTTAACAATAATAATTGCACTTAAATGACATTGTTATAAGGTTTTTGTAAACAAATATTTTTGTTCTAGGAGTGTATATTTCATTTTAATATCTAAAAAAAAAAATAATCTGGCGTGTCACTCACACCACTTTCTCTTACCCTGAAATTAGATATTATAAATATAAGTTGGAGATTAAGAGATAAGATAACGAAAGCTGATATGTAAACCTATATTAAAACAATTCAAATTAGGTTTCGGAAGAGTTTTATATGATAACTAGTTCTGTTTGAGGGGAGCTACCGCCCCCCTCAACACTTCGTTTCATTACTGCACATACATTTATATAGAATTTAAATCTGTTATTAAAATTAAAAGTTCACTTAAAATTATTCGGACAACTTTCACACGCAATATTCCTTTAAACTTATCAGCCTTGACCAAACTTTTATTAACTTGAAAACAAACTAATATTAACTTAAAAATACAACTTTTGGATCTCCTAAAATTATTCGTTTCTAAGTTACTCTAAGAGACACAGACAAAGATCAAATGTTAAAAATTTGACTTCCGTAATCAGGAAGTCTCAAATCGTGTAAATATATATATATATATATATATACATATATATATATATATAAAACAATGAATATTTAGCTTTAAAACATATATTATTTATCATATGTTTATGAGGAATTAATTTCAGTTCCTGAGGAACTTTCCAGTTTCCAGGACATGATAAAATATTATAGTAAAGCACCTCCAATAGCAATAAAAAAGAATGTTATCGCTGAAATATTTGCAGCCATGCATATCTTTTGAAGATTATGTACATACAAAATAGTTCACCTAAATATAATCCTATAGTATTAACATACGGCACAACCTGAAATACACTTCCATCAATTTTCAGCTATTGTCGCACTATAATCCAGTCCTTTTGTGTAGCACTGTAAATGAACAGTAAATGATTTCCCAACCATATTCTACATAAGACATGTTTTTATAAATATAAAAAATATATATTGGTTTTATTTGTTTTACTGCAGTCTATAGCTGTTAAACTCTACTTACCTGCTATTTCCCCCATAGTCGTAATGCATTTGAATTCTCTTGGGTGCCCCTGTACACCAACCATTTGTTTCATCTCAACGAAAAGCTTAGTGTAGCACCCCTATATCATATACATTTAGAATAACAAGTTTGGACTTTCTGCTACCATTTGATCTTGAGATATGCTGATAACAGACAGACAAACATACACACACACACAAACCGCTAAAAACATGATTTTCGGATTCAAGGGACCTGAAAACGTGTAAATATAACAAAATCTCGCTTTCGAAAATTTGACCAAACAAAATACTTTCTCTATCTTATGCTAAGAGAAATTAAAAAATTATAAAAATAAAAGTAATTTAAAAAGAATTAAAAAATTTTATTGCATTTAAATAAAACTTCGACATTTTTTATATGATTATCACTGAAATAAATCGTCATATTTCAAAGAAAAGAAACGCAAATTAGTTAAGTAAAAAAAAAAAAAAAATCACTTAGCATCAGTAGTGCCATAAATTACCTGTCAACTTTTTCCGCAATACTCACAACTTGTTCTGCACTTTCTTTGCCTTCTTTAAAGCCAAGCGCAAATTCTTCAAAATAAAAAGAGAACACATAAAAAAAATATTACAATAGCAGTTATTATTTATAATATTAAAACACAAAGCATTTTCTGTAAGACCAAAATCGTACGACCTGGGCATGCGCGAGAAAATTTTGAACGGGAATATTCCTTTCTCTTTATGCAGTGCAATACGAATACCGATGATAGAGATTGGGCAGACGAAATTAATATTTCATATGTCTATCACAGACGCCTAATTAAAGCTCAATCATAAAAATAATTCACACGATTAATTCATTGATTTATACTTTCTAAGGCAGTATATTAAAATAAATCAATTCGCGAAATCTTATCGGTTACTGTCATGTGCATTTTCGCCGAAAATTTCCTTACACAGGAAGGTATTTCAGGATTTTATACTGTGGCGCCATCTGTTACCACATATATATATTCCTAAAATTATTGTTTTAATAATTAGTATTTAAAAGATTTGCGCTTAATACCGTTTTGTTAAATAAATATTTTTCGAATTATGATCTTTATCTTATGCTGTTTGTAGAAAGGTGTGTTGAAGGTAAAAATTAGCGATGAAATTAAAAATATATGTATGAAAAGTATTGATGTGTGCTTTCTTTCTCCATTCTTACCATAATTTATAAATTCTTTCTTTTGATTACTCCTCACATTCTTTCTGTCATATTCAGAGTAAAATTAGGAAAAATCTTGGGATTTTATTTTTATTATATGGAGCACGCTTAAATTTTGTGTATTGAAATTTCATGAAATTTATTTCCCCTACCCCTCCAACCAAAAAATAATTGATTACAACAGGGGATTTTAAACTGGTTAAGAGCAATGAGAAATATTAAAACAGGAGTGTTTAAAACTTTATGCCGTGAAAAGATTTAAGTTGCACATAATCCGTCAATTTTTGACGGGTATTAACTAGTATATATATATATATATATATATATATATATATATATATACCAGGTCTCCCATGAGTTTGTAGACATTTTAAAAATTCATAAAGAATAAGGAAATTGTTTGAATTGAACGTAGTTAGCGAAAAAATTAGTCTATTGTAGTCCTTTTTTTTTTTTTTTTTTTTTTTTTTTTTGTATAGGAAAAGTAATAGTTATTTCCGTGTACAGAGAGCACTGTACGTAAGCAAATCACACATTTCCCTGAAAATCTATATTTATTTGCATGCAAAAAGTGTTTACAAGCATACAAATATTATATTATATGTCCATCATAACCACAAATAATCTGGTATGTTACTCACACGACTTTCTCTTACCCGGAAATTTAATACTATAAATACAGGTTGGAGATTAAGAGTTAAGATAACGAGTACTGTTATGTAAACCTATGTTAAACAATTCAAATTAGGCTTCGGAAGAGTTTTATATGATAATTAGTTCTGTGTGAGGGGGGCTACCCCCTCAACCCCCCGTTTCATTAATGTACCTACATTTACATAGAAATTAATTCTGTTATTGAAATCAAAATTTTACTTAAAATTATACAGACAATTTTCACACGCAACATTCATTGAAACTTATCAATCTTGATCAAACTTTTCCAGCAACAAACTTATATTAACTTCAAAGTACAACATTTGGATCTTCTAAAATTATTCGTTTTGAAATTATTCTAAGAGTAGTATAACACTAAATATCCAAAAAAAGTTGGCTTTGTTCTCATTATTACATAAAAAAAGAAATATATATATATATATATATATATATTGTTAAAAATGAAAAAAATTGATAACTTTATTTTAATATATCGCAGATCGTTTGTTCAACCATTCGTTTTAAAGGTATCAGCGAGCTCCTTTGAAAGATATCTATCCTGAAAATTTACTCCCCTCGAGGGGGGACTTCCCACCTAGGGAGGGAGGCGAAGCCCCCCACATACACAATTTTTTTTTCCTAGTTGATTATCGCTATTACAAAAAATATATATTCGTTTCATTTGCTTTAGTCCAGTCTGTAGATGTTAAACACTACTTACCTGCAATTTCCCCCATAGACGTAATGTATTTAAATAATTTTGAGTGTCCCTGTACAAGAACCA
>OZ005662.1:160237196-160287468 GCA_963930645.1 Salticus scenicus
CTTGGTATTCTAAATGTGTATCATATAGGGATGCTACAGTAAGCTTTTCGTTAAGATCAACCAAATGGTTCGTGTACAGGGACAATCAAGAGAATTCTAATACATTACGTCTATGGGGGAAATTGCAGGTAAGTAGAAATTAACGTCTATAGACTGAACTAAACCAAATGAAACATAGTTAACTGGGAAAACTTTTTTCCCCCCTGGGGGGGGGAAGTCCCCCTCGAGAGGAGTAAATTTTCATGATGGGTAACTTCAAAAGAGCTAGCCAATACCTTTAAAACGAATGGTTGGACCATCGATCTGCGATAATTTAAATCAAAGTTATCGATTTTTTTTACTTTTAACGAAAAAAAAAAAAAAAAAAAAAAAAAACTTAGAAAAAAAAAATCGTTTCTTTTATTTTTATTATTGAAAATAAAATGGACTTTTTTTGGATATTTGGTGTTATACTACTTCTCTAATATGGAAATCGTCTGCATTGTCATAAAAGATAATTTTTTAAAATAATAATTTTAATAAATTAAAAAAAAAAAAAAAAAAAAAAAAAAAACAGAATTATTTTTTAATAACCGAATCAAATTGTATATAAATGTAGGTGCATTAATGAAACGGAGCGTTGAGGGGGGCGGTAGCCCTCCTCACACACAACTAATTATCACATAAAACTCTCCCAAAGCGTAATTCGAATTGTTTAACAGAGGTTTACACAACATCGTTATCTTACCTCTTAATCTCCAACCTGTATTTTTTATAGTATTATATTTCAGGGTAAGAGAAAGTCGTGTGAGTGACACACCAGATTATTTTTTTCTAGAATTAGATTTTATTTTATTATTTTATTAATTTATTAATTTATTATTTATTAATTTATTTTTGTCTAGACATAACATATAATAATGTGTGTAGTTGAATATATAGAATTTAAATTAATTCAAATTTACTTTTTTTTAAATTTACTAATGATAATTCATAATTTATATCAATTTATTTATTTAATATTGGGAAGCATGAATATAGCTAGAAAATATATAAAATAACATAAATAAACTGATTTGTTAAGATATTTCAATTTAAAGCTGAAATATCATATTTGTTTTTTAATTAATTTTATAAATTAATTGGAAATAGTAATAAGCAATATTACAGGAATTATAGAAAAATGTACATTCAATTTAAAACCAATTTTCTACTTAATTTGTATCAATTAGATTCTTTCATACGAAGTATTTGATGTGAAAAATTAATATATAAAAAAAATCACAAAACACTAATAAATATCATTTTAGAATTATTATATCTCATGCAATTCTGTTATTTTCAAAATGCATTTTGAAATAATAAAAATATCTGTAAAGATATTTTATACAAAATAAATAAAAGTGCAAATTAAACATTTTAAAAATTTTCTTGAAGTAAAATTCTTGGTAAAAAAAAAATACTTTGCTAACTTTTGAATATTAATATTCAAAAGTTAGCAAAGTATTTTTTTTAGCAAAGTATTAATGTCTTTTAGGGGAATATATATATACACATGTACAGTTTACCTTTTTAATATTTTATTATTATTTTTGTCCACAAAACTTCATTAAAAATTGTGAACTTAATGCATTTCAATACTCAACTAAGAATATATTTAGAAGATTTTTAACCCTTTCAGCGTTAGCCATTTTTTTGGTATATCTGTTTAATGATTTATAAAATTAGTACTATGCGCAGTATAAATATGAGAATTTAATACTGTATACTACACATGTTTATTAATCTTATTTTCTTGAAAAAAGCAACATATATTTCAAAATTTAGCTACATTAGCCTTTTATGCATGCTGGAAACAGACGGACTTAACACTTATAGGATTAAGTGCACATTTAATTGAACTTTTTGTTTTTCTACATTTCTTTGAAAAAGATTTGCAAATGTATATTACATGAATTTTTTACTATTTCTCTTTCTTTTCTGAGCAAAACTTTTACTGAATATGAAGCATAACATGTTCCTTATAGTTCTAAAAATTCCAGATAATTTACGAAGAATTTTTTTTCTAGATATTTGACAAAACTTGTAATTAAAAGAATGTCAAAATGTTTATTGGTAGATAGAGCATACAAAAAACATGGCTCTACTGGGGGAAAGAAAAATTATGGGATATTAAAAAAAGAAAAAAAATCCCTCTTAGATATCAGTTAAAAACATAGGATATTTTAATATAAATACCGTTATGTATTTGTACAAAACATGCAAAGTGTTAAAAAAAAAAAAAAAAAAAACTATAGGTTATTTGATACCTACAAACCTGCAATTTCTTAAAGTACTTCAAGGTGTTTCTGAGAAACTTATGCCTATGAAAAGAAACTAAAAAAAAAAAAAAAAACATTGGGGAGGTATTAAAAGAAAGCTTTGAAGGCTTTTAAAAATACCTAAATGATTCATGATATTTTATAAAAGCCTTTAAAGGTATTTGTGATAAACCTATATAGATATTAATGGAGGTTTTATTAAGGCTTTATTTTGTACCATTAAGTATTTGAGAATACCTTATTTTAATACCTCTAAAACCTATAAAATACCTGTGTAAAGAAACCTTTATAAAACCTTCAAAAAACATCAGAGAGGTATTTAAAAAAACTTTGTAGGTATATTGAAAATACCTACAAAACTTTTTGGTTTCTATAAAAAAACCTGCAATAACTTTCTGAAAAATACCTTATGGTATTCGTGAAAAACCTATGGAAGTATTAATAGAGTTTTTATTATGGCTTTATTTTGCACCATTAAAGCCTTGATAATACCTTATTTTAAATACCTTTGAAACCTGTAAAATACCTTTTGACAGAAACCTAAAGAAAACCTTCAAAAAACATTGGGAAGGTATTTAAAAAAAGCTTTGTATATATATTAAAAATACCTACATGAGTCAGGGTATTTTATAAAAACCTTTTGGTATTTATAAAAAACCTGCAATAACTTTCTGAGAAATACCATAAGGTATTTGGGGAAAACCTATGGAGGTATTAATAGAGCTTTTATTATGGCTTTATTTTGTACCATTAAAGCCTTGATAATACCTTATTTTAAATACCTCTAAAAGTTGTAAAATACCTGTTAAAAGAAACCTAAAGAAAACCTTCAAAAAACATTGGGAAGGTATTTAAAAAAAGCTTTGTAGGTATATTAAAAATACCTACATGAGTCATGGTATTTTATAAAAACCTTTTGGTATTTATAAAAAACCTACAATAACTTTCTGAAAAACACCATAAGGTATTCATGAGAAACCTGTGGAGGTATTAATAGAACTTTTATTATGGCTTTATTTTGCACCATTAAAGCCTTGATAATACCTTATTTTAAATACCTCTAAAACCTGTAAAATACCTGTTTAAAGAAGCCTAAAAAAAACTTAAATAAAACCTTAAAATTTTAGTAAGGGTTTTTATTAATGAAGACCTCTGACGCTTTTAAATATTTAAATCTGTTTCTAAATCCTGCATTTTTTTAAATGATGGAAGTTGACTTTAAAATAAAATAAAATAACTCCGATTCTAAGATTTTTATTATTTAAAAAAATGGTTTTAAAAGAAAAAAAAAAACTTCTCTGAAAATGTTTGTTTAAATTAATCGTTAGTAGAGGGAAGCACGACTATTCTCTTCAGTTTCTGATATTTTCTTACTTTTAGCCACGGATTAAGACTATCTATAGGACAAAAAACAAGATAGGGCAGCCAGCGTGGAAACCGTAGCTTTCTATTCCACATTAATTCAGCGCAGTGGAGGAAAACGATCCGATCGCCGCCTTGTGTAGTATCTTTGAAACTTATCGGAAGAAAGTGAAAGACCGCCCCTTCGGCTTCTATCATCATCCGATTTCCGAGAACGACCAATGAACCGTTACAAATTTAAACAAACGCGCTGATTGGTAGATTGTCAAGATCTGTTGGCCCTCTATCTGTAAGATAAAAATTACTACTTTTCTGTAGCATTCGTAATACATCCTAAACTCTTAATCCGTGCTTGTAGCACTTGAGAACAAGTCGTGCGCATGTTCATTTCTAGAAGGTGCAAGCTGGGGCATTTGTGTTATCCCCTACCCCATGTATTTACATGCCAAAGTCTCCAATCTGCTGATCTTAAAGCTGCCTTCAAACTCTGGCTTCAGCACAGCGTCAACGGTGGTCTATTTTCATATTCCTTTGATGTGGTATTTGAGTCGATGCTCACAAACATCCTAGTGGGATAATTGTATACGGACTTGGGTCTCTTTTGTAAAAGAACTATAAAAAGTAATGTCATTCATTGTAAACGTGTGCAAAATTTCAAGGGTCACTTTCGGACAATGGATAATTTATTACTTTGACTCTCTACTTCTGTTGCCAGCGTTTGAAGGTAGCTTAAGGTCTTTGTAAACACGCGACCTGTCTTTTATCAAAATGTAGTCTGCATAACTCTGGAAAGTAATTAAAACTTTAAGATCAAATATTTTGGGAACAAATTTAATCGCCGAAGAAAACTTAGTTTCTTGTTAAAATGTCGTGTATTGTGATTCTTTCACTAAATTTATCAACCACAACTGAAGTTGGAGGGACAGAGTCTCACTTACGAGAAGCATCCCAAATATCTGGGATTTATTCTGGACCAAGAGTGCACTAGTAACAGGCATATCGAACACATTGTATTGAAAAGTAGAAAACGTCTTAATATTCTGAAATATATTGCGGATAGAGACCGCGGACGACGCAACAACCCTTAGAACAACATATATGACTTTCATTAGGCCTATACTTGAGTATAGTTTTTCCGGTTTATTGTTGCGCATCCAAAACTAACCTTAAGAAGTTAGAACAAGTTCAATTAAGTGCTTCCCGGATTATCACTGGTTTGAGACATAGCTGTCCTTCTGAAATCGTTCTTTTTGAGGCTGACTTACAGCCGCTCCATACTAGAAGACAAGCTGGTCTTGTTAATTATTATAATGAACTCTCTAGTTACGGCCTCTGCAATAAGACCTCCACGTACCTTAACAGCTGGAGTAATCATCAAAGATTAAAGAGGAACAGCCCTTTCAGTCAGGCCGTTTCTCTTCAACTACCTAATTGTAAGGTTGAACCCAACTCACTACACTGCTGCTTGAATCCTGCAGAAGGACTCCCCAGGGTTCACTTTCACTTTAACTTAAGCTCTCATGTTAACAAGAAAGACTACATCCCAGAACATCTTAGACAATTGACCTTGGAAAACCTAAGCCACATTCCTAATAATAAAATTAAAATCTTCACCGACGGTAGTAAAATTGACAACCTAGCAGGTAGTGGCATAAATATTGAAACCCCTCACGCCAACTTGACTCTTTCTCATCGTAATCCAAATTACTGCTCTGTCTTCAGAAGTGAATTTATTGCAATAGACTTGGAAAAAAAAGCTATTCTCTCTGAAGAGAATTATGGTGGCCTATGGATCTTGACTGATAGCCGTAGTTCTCTTCACCATCTTAGTAATTGGATTCTTGTGGGCGACAAGATCAGCACCTCTATACTGCTTATATTTCACTTAATCATGACGTTCATTTGCAATGGATACCTTCACACTTGAATCTCCACGTGAATGAAATGGCTGATAATCTTGCTAAGGAGGGTTGCAGGATTTCTTCAACTCCCTCCTCTACACTTACTTTTCTGGAGTTATACTCCCGGGAAAATTCAAAAATCTCGGAGGAGTTGAAAACTCCCCACACCCATAATTGCTACAAGGGCTCAAAACCGGGTTTGTCCCTTGACCTCCCGTGGGACAGACGTGCCCAAACCGTACTCTCAAGACCCGCTAGCGGTCACATCAAGTGCCTCACTTTCAACGAGGGCAGGAAACCTTCGCCACATGCACCAAGTGCCAAAATCATCGGGCTTCTCCTGAGCACCTTTTGGAATGCATGGGACTCTCTAAGGAGGATCTTTTTACCAATCCTCTTCTGCTCTTTGCCTTCCTAACAGTCAACGAACTCGTGGATCTTGTCTGACTCCGTCAGTCAAGGAGGATAAGCAACAACAACAATAACAACAAAGTATTAGTAAATACCTGAGGTACAATACAAAACTTTAACTTTGTAATTTTTTATACAATTTTTTTTATGTGGATTTTTTTTTTACGGTATGAAATTGTTACTTCAATGATATTGTTATTTTATTTAAAACTGCCACAGTAAATACTTTTGACGAACAATTGCAAAGATAAATGCCGTCTGTAAATTAATTTATGGAACATACATACCAATTAGAGCTTTGAAAAAATGGCATTTCAAAACTACACTGATGTCAATAGATGGCTTGTCAACCAACTTTTCCATGTCTTTGACAAGAGCCATAGCATGTTCGTTGAACAAGGGGGCTAACTCTTTTAGCATTACCAAACTAAAAGCAGGATTTATCATTTTCCTGTGTGACCGCCATCTTTCTCCATTGCTGAAAGTAAGAAACCGCAACGTAAATATATTTCAACTTTAACAGCTAAAATAATTATTTTCTTAATATATATATATATACATATATATTTATTTATTTGTTTATTTATTAAGTAAAATATGAAAAAAATTTACAGTAGATTTAAAATTATTAAATTAAATATATTAAGCTGACGCCAAAAATATTGGCATATTCATTGTTTTTTTCAACATAAAAATAAATATATATTTATTTACACGTAATTAATAAAATTGTAAGAAAAGTTATGCATCTGCAAAATTGACGTCTTTATAATACGTAAAATGTTTCCTTTTATTACAAAAAAATAAAATTGACGTTTAGTTATAATATTACAATATTTAATTAATTCATATTAATATATCTATACATATAATAAAATGAGATGTTTGTGTGTGTGTCATCGTGTATGATTGTCCGGAGCATTTTAGGAAAACGGCTGATCGCAGATGTACACAAATTTGCATGGAGGTTTGTAATGACCTCTCCTGATGCGCCTCGGAGCCCGATTTTCGAATTTTTGATTAGTTTTCTTTTAATTAGAAGTTTTCTTTTATTGAAATTGGATTTTACCATAGTGTTTCCGTGTCACGCTAAAATAAACAATCGTTTATATTTGAAAGTAAATGTTAGGCATTTTGTACGTTGGTCAATATCTCCGTCGGTTAACGCGTCAAGTTGCTAATGCGATGGACGTGGGTTCGATACTCGGTGACAAATGTATTACTTTATTTTGCAGATAATTAATAGATAAAATGTCAATTATAAAAGAAAACATTTCATTGTCTACACAGTGTTCTAAGAAATTCTGATTAGATTTTTTAAAACCTAGCCAACTTTCACTTGAATCAGTTTAGTATTTCAAATGTTATCGTGATGGTACATTTTCAAGTGGCAGCCTGATTTCAAGTGGCCGCAACTTGGAAACAAAATGTTGAAACAATTTGCCCATCCAAGATATTTATATGATAAATTCACTGTCCAACTTTGGTTCGAATTGATTCTGTATTTCAAAAGTTTTCCTGATGATAAATTTTCAAGTGGTAATCGGATTTGAAGCGGCCCCGCTTAAATTAATCTATCCACCACCTTAATGTGGATAAAGTTCAATTATAAACTTAATTGAGACTTTTATATGGTCCATATCTACATGAAAATTCAGGAAAGCCCGGTTTTAAATACGGTTTTTAAAATGTAGATTTGAAAATTTCAAGTGGCCTCCACATGAAAACAAAATGGCGGAGACACTTTGTTAACCCGTTAGTAGTCGCTATAGACAGCGCCACCTATTACAGATTGCGCACTTTTTATTTAACTGTCACCAATAATTTAAAAAAGTGATGTGATCGACGTTTCTTCGAGTTTCTTCTCGTTTTATGTATATCAAATGCCACTTATAAAAATTTTTGGTGGATATCGAATAAAAAAATCTGACTACACTTAAGGATGGGTGGCAAAACGACCAACTAGCGACTACTAACGGGTTTAACGAACTCTTCCAAGATATTTATAAGATACGTTCGCTGTCCAAATTTGATTCGATTTGGAGTATTATATCGGGAATTATCGTGATTGAAAAACTGTCATTATATATATGTAGAGAGAGAGATAAACTAGTGAATTGCAGTAGGTCGATTTCTAATGAAATCAACCTATAAAATGATGTATACATAAAACCATAAAAAATTAATTGTCTCATACAGATGAAGTAATACTCATAGCATATTGTAATACTGCAGTGGGTTGCCAAATTAATGTGGACACTCGTAAAAATCAAGTTATCGTGTTTTTTCTTCTAAATAAAAATACATTATATGCTACAATTAGTATTTTTTACTTTATTTAATGTTAATACATATAGTTAATAGCAATATAATAAAAAAATTGTAATAGACACATAAAAAAAATGTAACATTTTGTAAGGCCTTAATATTTGGTGACACTTTCTTCGGCTGATATCAACATTTCAATGTGTTGCGACATGCTTTCTATTCAGGATTTTGCACTTTCTTTAAGTAATGGATTGTGATGGCAGAGATTTTTAAGTCTTTAGATTAGTTTCCTTTTGGTTGTAATCATTTTCTTGGCAATTTCTCTTTCTGTAATTTCTCATAAGTTTTCTAAGGGATTCATACCGGGCAAATTTCCAAGCCACGATAGTACTTCAATATTCTTGGTCAGTGAACTCGGTAACACAATTGGCTTTATGGCAAGAGGCAGAATTCTGCATTAAAACACCGAGCTCACGTTCCGGGAACCATTCATCCAGCTGTGGAAGAAGGTGAGTTCGTAGAATTTCCTTATTTTGGTCCTGTTTTACAGTTCCTTGAAGAATGTATAAGTGTCCTACACCTTTGGTATTTAAAATAGAGCAAACCATGACCTTTAGTAGGTGTTTAACCCTTTCTATTATGCAATCAGGGTGGAACTGCTCCCCAGGGCGCCGTCAGACAAAATTTCTTTTATCAACTAAAACAACTCGTATGAGAAACACACCTGAAATTAAAATAATTTATGGTTTAATTGCAAAAAAAAAAAAAAAAAAAAAAAAAAAAAAAAAACGTAGAAATCATAGAAACTATTATGTTTTGCTTTATTCCAATCGTCCACAGTCATGGAACGATGGTCTAGAGCCTATATGAGTCTTTTCATTTTCATAGCCTCTATAAGCTTAGACTTGCGAACTGGACAGTGGCTTTCCAGGTCCTCTTCTGCCAATCTACGCTGCACAGTTCTTTTGGAAACGGCAATACCTGACTCCTGAACAATCTGAGTCAGTGTAGCAACACTTTTTTTCCCTGTTTTGGAAGCAAATGTAGCTAATTTATCTGTCTGTTCTGGGCGTAGTTATATGTTTTCTATCACACTTCCCTGTTCTTTTCGGATTAAACGACAGGTTTTTCTCTAAATTCACTTTTACTTTATTAACAAGAGATTTAGAAACCCTAACAATATCTGCGACTTTCCTCTGCGAATGCTCTGAGTGCTGGAGGAGAGATTTTATTTCGAATTTTTTTCTCGGAAAAATGTCACTTCCTGTGATCATAGTAAAATTTAAAAAAAATAATTGAGATATAAAAACGTAGTAAAAATAAATTTATTTGTAAATTAATTATCAAACTTTCCCTTTTTTATTAAAGAAGCGTCAAAATTCACACTAAATCTCAATTCTAAAGATCCAAAATGAACGTTCAGTATTACACGTTGAGAGTACTTTGCGACATAAAATGAAGTGACTGCCACAAAAATGTAGCTAAGCTCAGTATGTTTTGTTTAAATTACTTAGAATAATGTGTAACATTAAACAAATTGATAAAATTGTGTTCCAGTAACATGAGAGCCACTTCTAGGAATTATAAGTGGCATAAAAACACGGAAATGTAAAAAAAGGCAAGTGTCCACATTAATTTGGCAACCCACTGTACACTATAAAAAATTCAGAGTTACTCCGTTTCGGAAAAGGTAACTAGTTGCTTTTTTGAAACGGGTCTGTTCGTTTTAAGAACGGAAAATTTTAACATACAATTCTTAATCAGTTCAATATTTAGAAAGAAACCGACATTTTTGTTAATGAAAGGGCCTTTTTGGAAATCTTTGCAGATCTAAAACGAATCATATTGTAATTGGAAATTTTCGTTCCCAAAAGGAAACAAACTAGAACGGATTTCTGAAACGCATCGAACTAGAAAGTTTCCTGAAGCCGATCAGAAACTAAGAATGCTTCTGAAAGCTTTTTCAATCTTTATTTGCCATGAATTTGTTTTTATTATGGTCTCCAGGATAAAACCAAAGATATGTAGAGAAAAGAGATTTAAAAAATAGTACTTACAGTAAATTCAGTATATAGAGAGTCGTTTATATGTAAACATGATTTAAATATGGCTCTAATTTTATAAGTCCTGGTCTTTTTTTTTTTTTTTTTTTTTTTTTTTTAATATTATCTGTTTTGAAACTGACATCCGTTAAACCCCCAAACTGAAATGCACGTTTGTGATGCTGTGGCATGCAGTCGGAACTAAGGCTCCTATATAAACGAGCTGGCGCATCAGGCATTTTAATGCCTTAGGGTTGCCACGTGTACCCAGCGCGTTTCTCTGACAAACAAAAGACAAACATTTCTTTTTATCGTCTTACGTTACTTTAAAGTAACTTGTTTCATTATATTTCATAATTTTAGCTAAGTAAACTATGAAAGTTTGTTTAGCAATAAACTGCAATAATCATTCAAGAAGTGAATATAAAGTGTTCACAGATCTTCTATTACTGTGTATTTGAGTTTTGGCGACATTTTGTGAAAGAAACAGAAACCGCCCTAACAACACATCTTACCGCAGTACATCCATAGGATATCCTCAGAATAAAATGACATCCTGAGAATGTATTGTGAAAAAAATGTGTTTTTAAGAATATTATTGTTGCTTATTGCTCTTATCTTGACCGGTTTAGCTTCAGATCAAGATTTCTTAAAATCATTAGGGAAGCGATAAGGAAGCCAAGAGGGAATGCTGTCCTCTTCGGAGGCAAAAAAATGGCGGTCATGCGCCGGCCTATTATTTTATTTAGGGGCTCTAGTCGGAACATGACCCGATATATTACGGGCAAGGAAAACGCTGCTAAAAGAAAGAAGGACTGAAAATGTGGATTTGAGTGATTTTAATGAACTTTGTAATTTTTTTGTTATACAAGATAGTCTAGAAAAGTAATAATTATTGCGTAAAATTTATTTAAATGTTGTGATTAACGAATCGGGCAAAATATGTTAGTTATAAATAATATATGTAAACCTAACATTAGGCATAATCTTTAACTAGGTATTCTCTCAAAGGGTCTGTGCGAATTCACTGAAAATATCAGTTTATTAATAATTTTTGACAAGTGAAAATATTGAAAAACAACGTTTAATTATTTAAAGGTGCAATTTCAAATAATAAACGCGTGAAAATTTTTAATGTCATTTAAAAAATATATAATATTTACATTTACGTATTTTTAGCTATAATGAAAGCGATATTTTCTTGGAAAATTAGATTTATATATATACTAGCAGACCCGGCCACGCGTTGTTGTGACTAAGTTATACGTTGAATTATATTGCAGAAAACTATTTAATACAGTCAAATTATTATTTACGAATAAAGACGAAAACGTTGTAGCCGATGTAAAAGCCTACAGGATTGAGATTTGAACCTTAGGTCAAATTTTGGAAGCGATTGATAAAAATCTTCGTAGAGTTGATATTAAGCACAAAATTAATTTTATTGTAGGGTCTTATAAATTTTAATGGAGAAGTGATATATAAAATTTCTAATGCTACTTAGGATAAAAATGCTAAAATGGCTAATATATAAATTATATTATATTAAAATTCTATCCGCGTTTGTAATGATCGATAGGTGGCGCTTTTTCAGCTTTTGTTGTTAGTAAATATAATAGCCACGTGTATTATTTTTTGTTCTATATGTGTTACTACTGATTATTCGTGCTATAATTTCTCCGCCATTACATCATGGAAAATTGATTGCTTTTGGAAAAAATATTTCAGTTTATTCAAAGTTCGATCGGAAGTAGATATTTAACTGAAGCTGAACAAATATTAATTCCAAATCATCTGATTCATTCTTTACTTCCATTAGCCGAAGCAACTGAAGTTTTAAATTTGTCATTTGGAAATAAATGGAAGCTTAATTCTGGATTTCTTGATTTTTTGGAGTTACACTGTGGCACACAACAGTAAGTGTTATCTTTTTTACCGGATTTATTCATTTTTATTCAATAAATATATGTGAAAGTAAACATCGGCAAGCAATGGCGTCTATTCGAAAGCCGAAAGCTATCATGTCAATTGTAATTTCACCTTAGCCCACCAGAAGGTGAGCATTTCATTACAATCGCGGATTAAAATAAAAGTATAAAAGAAGCAGACGATTTTAAAAATAAATTTTTATGGATGAGTGAAATATAATATGTCTAAAGCTATTTTGGATTAAAATGCTAAAAAGACTAATATGTAATTTAATTTTTATTAAAATTCTATTAAAATAAAAGTATAAAAGAAACAGACGATTTTAAAATCAAATTTTATGGAGGAGTGAAATATAATATATGCTATAATGGATAATTTTACAATAAAATGACCTCATCATTTTAAATATTTTAAAGATGGCAACAGCTGTAGTTATAAAAAGGAAAACAATATGGCTAAACCAGAAAAATAAGTAAATTTGATAAATATTTTTAAACTTTAAAATAGGACATCATACGAAATATTGGACATTTAAAGTAAATACATGTATTATTTTAAATAGAAAAAGATTTTGGAAAAGTTTAGTATATTTTAACGAAGTGATGAGAAGGTTTTGAGTATGTTAAAATTTTAATAGTAAATTCAAGTTAATAAAGATGGGAAACATTGAGGATTAAGGTAAGAATAATTATAAGATTAAAAAAAAAAAAAAAAAAAAAACTTTTTATATACCATACTTTTAAATTTAATATACTAATAATATACTAATTAAAATGAAAATGATAAATATTCTATCATAGTTTGAAGTCAAATTTGTTTTCAAATGTCTAAATAAAATATCTGATATAAGATACTAATATGTTGAAGCGGAATAGATTTCATTTCTGTCATCCTTGGCGTAAAAAAGAATATCGCCAAATTATCTGGCAAAAATATTTAATTCCTTTCAAAAATCATGCACACAGAAAAATAAATTGGTCACAGTGACCTGGCAAAATGCTCAACTGACAATACAGAATTGACTAACCAAAATAGCTGACTAGCCAAAAAGTGTACTTGCTGAACTAGTCTCCAAAACTGAAAAGTGTACTTGCTGAACTAGTCACCAAAACTGAAAAGTGTACTTGCTGAACTAGTCTCCAAAACTAAAAAGTGTACTTGCTGAACTAGTCACCAAAACACTACTCCAGACTAGGAAGGTTAATATTATCAGACAAAGAAGGCTAGTCGACAATCATAATTATCTGACCAGGAAGGTTAGTCAACAACCGCAGTTTCAAAGACAAGGCATGTTAGTCAGAATCTACACTTGATTAAGAAAGTTAGTCAACAGATCTCAGGTATCTGACTAAGAAAGGTAGTCAATTTTCAAAGAATATTTGAAGAGGCAGGATAGTCAAGATTATTTGCCTGACTAACCTGTCTGGTAATATTTGAAGAGGAAAACGAGTCTCTATTTGATTAAGCTGCCTCATAATTTTTGTGGAGGAAGATTAGTTAGGAAAAAAAAAAAAAAAAAACAATGACTAGAATGTCTCATAATATTTGAGATAGATTCATACTTGCCAACATATCAGTTTTAAAAATCAGTAGATTTTATCGGGAAAAAAAAAAAAAAAAAACAGTAGAGATTTTGTAAATTGACATTTTTAACGATAGAGACTGAATTTATATAAATATATAGTAGACAAAAAGAAAAATATATGAATATTTACAAAATATTTTCCATAAATAAAAATTTTCTTTAAATAAAAATCACTCATCTTTCAAACGAAAACAAATAAAATATTGAGATTATGTGTATTAAAGAATTAATTTCAAATCCTAAAAATTAGGAAAAAAAAAATATTGTCTATGATATTTACTTAAACACAAATTTTTACATTTATAGCAGATTTTGCTTCATTAAGAAAATAACAATTAAATTGTTATTCATAGAATTGTTAACTAAATTGGAAACTAAATTTTCACTGCATTTAGAAATTAAAATGTTCTCCAGATTTTTATAAGATAATGAGGATCAAAATTCAGTTTTTAATTATCTTATCTGACTGAAAATACACTCACAATGACTATGTAAATATACTATTTAATTACAAAGCATTATTTACAAATCTGGTGTGAAAAACCACACGACTTCCATTACCCACTATTTCACGAATTATATGCATTTTTACTTTCATTACCCCACTACCGTAGGTAATGGAAGTATTGTATTCGGTCCAAAAATTCAATGACGAGTTTTCGCTTGATTTACACGTTTTAAGGTCTCCTGAGTCCAAATCAGTAGTTTTTGGCAATAGTGTGTATGTGTGTGTATGTAT
The DNA here is from genome assembly GCA_963930645.1 of Salticus scenicus. Classification (NCBI taxonomy): domain Eukaryota; kingdom Metazoa; phylum Arthropoda; class Arachnida; order Araneae; family Salticidae; genus Salticus; species Salticus scenicus. Next base: position 160,251,734 of record OZ005662.1, read on the forward strand.
GTATGTACGAACGAAATCTTCTGGTTATGACATCTCCTAAACTCATAGAGATAAAACTACGAAACTTCAGCATTGAGGCAGGTCTGATGTACAGATGAAATTCTGGTGTACAGGCGCCCTGTATAAATAGCTTAATTTCAGGTCTCGCAAGTCGTGCCTTTAAAAACGGCTGTACGGATTATTTTCTAACTCGCTATAGTAACTCACTTTTAAATATGCTTTTGTATGTAATTATTGTTTTCCGTTCAATAATTGAGTACACCAAGTTTTGGTAAAAGTTGGTATCTCAAAAATGGCTCTAACGATTTTCTTGAAAATTGTAGCATAAATCCATTTTAGATATCCTTTCTCATGTATTGAGTGGTTGTTACAGGAAAAATAACAGTCATCCTGATTAGGTAGGTCAGTTTTAGATCTCGGAAATTGGTGTTTGAAAAAATAACTCATCCCACCCCCCTTATTTTTTAACTCGCTATATAAATTCTGTTTTACATGTTTACATATGTATATATATATATATATATATATATATATATATATATATATACATACATGCATGCACACACACATACACGCACACATATATATATTAGCTTTCATTATAGGAAATTTGTTTGGTGTCTACTTCGTTAGGTCAATTTTACGTGTTCGCTGACCACATTATTTCTAAAAAATGCATATAATACGTGTAATAGTGGGCAATGGAAGCCGTGTGGTTGTTTCACACCAGACTTTTTTTTTTTTTTTTTTTTTTGAGAAAATTGAGTTAAAATGGCGAGTTTGAAAAAAATCCGTAAAGATGTTTTTAAAGGAACGAACGCGCTTGCGAGACCTGAAATTGAGTTATTTATACAGGACGCCTATCGATTTTCCTGAACTAACCAACTATATCATTCGAAAGGACTTCTAATAGAATGTTTATATAGCAAATTTGAAGAAAATCGTTAGAGCCGGTTTTGAGATACGGACTTACGGTCCCACTTCTGGTTTCTGATGTCCCACTTCCGGTTTTTCAATTTTTATCAACATTTGGAAAATGCATCTGTACACCAGACCTGTCTTAATTCTGAAGTTTTGTAGTTCTATCTTTATTAGTTTCGGAGATATGATAGCCTGGAGATTCCACACACACACACACACACACACACACACACTTACCAATTGCCAAAACGACTTTTTTGGACTCAGGGGACCTTAAAACGTGTAAATCAGGTGAAATCTCGATATCGAATTTTTGGACCGAATACAATACTTCCAGAGCTGCCAACCTAATCCGGCAAATTGTTAGTACCGCCCCTTTTTCTACACCACTTAATTTTTAAAGCAATTTTCTTCAAATGTATTTACGATGAATTAAGAAGAAAATACTCTAAGAAATGACTGGTGTAGAAAAAGGGGCGGTACTAACAATTTGCCGGATTAGGTTGTCAGCTCTGTACTTCCATTACTTACGGTAGTAGGGTGATGGAAGTAAAAAATCCAAAAATTTAAGTTTGTTTTGAGTTAATTAAAATCAATATTGTAATTTTCACACATACATTTAATAAGCCTCATTTCATTATTATATGTATTCTCTGTATATTTTCCTCTATATATTTTCCAGTAAAATTGCTCAATTTTACAATTTTTCTTGTAAGTTCCTAAAAACAGCAGACCAGTAGAAATAGCTAAAAAAAACGGTAGTCTACTGGTAAAAACAGTGGAGTTGGCAAGTAAGCAGATTAATCAAAATTTTAATTGGTTAAAATCCTTCATATTTTATGAAGAATAAGAGATTCGTGCTTGTTTGCAGGGGTTTTTGTAAAAGCATTGTTATTAGTCTTAACCTCTTTACTTTTGTAATTGTTTAATCTTTTCTCCCCTTTAAGGTGTTCAACCTTGACAATACATTTAAAGAACTTTTCTGGAAAATATTACTTGTCTATCAATTAAAAAAAAAAAAAAAAAAAAAAAAATACTCATAGCTGCCAAATTCTTCAAATTATTCCGGAATGTTGTTAACATTCGCCCTTTTCTTCATACCATATTCTTTCTAGAATAATCTTCTTTAGCATGTAATTACAATTAAATATGAAGAAAATTACTCCTCAAAGAATATGATTTGAAAAAAGGGCATTACTAACAACATTCCGGAATCAATTAAAAAAGTTAGCAGCTATGAATACTGGAAATTTAACAAACCACTGAAACAAAGAACTGGCTAGTTTAAACATTCTTCCCTACATTTATTTATTATTAACGCAAGCATTTATCCAACACCTTCTTATCAAGACCTTTCAAATGGATTGTGGCGCCACATGATTTAGTCCATTTTTTATGCACATCCTCATATATGGATTTAGAATTTATTTTAGAATTTATTATATTTAGAATTTATTTTTTTTTCTCCTCGGTGCTTTCGTTTTATACGCTGTGGTTACAAAAATAAATATAAACCTTTTTTTTTTTTTTAAGTTCCTTTTTTTAATATTACCCATTTCATTCCCAATTTTTTTCCTCCATAAAACAATAAATCTTATATTTAGTCATAAATTTATTTCAAAGGTAATATATATATATATATATATATATATATATATATTAAATAGGAGTAATAGCAGAGTACGAATTAATATAGCTAATAAAGCAACTGAGCGGTGTTTATTTATGTTTAATATAACCACTGATGCCATTAATAATCATATCTTTTCAATAAATAAAAATATGAAAATTTTGGGAAACATACATGTTGTAATTAGTTAAAATACAAATTATAAACATTAAAAAATAAAATAAAAAATGTTTCAAACACTTAATTTACTTAACCCTTTACATACCAAATCACCTTATTTTTGGAAAAATAGTTTGAAACTTTTTTATTATATTTCTTTTCTGAAAGAGAAACATCTCATATTAAATTTAGCTTACTTTTGCTTAACAATAGAGAAAGTTTAAATTATAGGGACTTTGAAGTTCCAATGAAAGCCTGTATTAAATTTAGGCTATATTGAGGAATTTTTTTGGTAGGACTTCAAAGACCCCGTGGGATACAAAGGGTTAAGCCACCTGAATATATGCATATATTTTTTAAATAATGGATTTTTTCACCAAATTAAAATTATAAACAGGTACGACGATACAATGTATTGATATAGACAATATTAACGATATATAAGGTATAGAAGTTACAATGTACTAAATTATAAATAACATCAAACTCCAAATTTCCGGTTATTTAAAGTTTTAAAATCATAAATATTAATGATACACCTTTTTTTTTTTTTTTTTTTTTTAAGGTGAGGGTGGACATAGAATTTGCATTAAAAACACCTTTTACCGTATATAATAAGAATTTTTTTTTTCCTTTAATCATCTCTGTAAATTTTATGCACAGATAAATTTTAATATATAGCAATAATTTACAAGTATTTGATCATCCAAAATAACTCTCACTTACCTGATAACATACTTTCAACATTCTTTATAGTTATACCAACATTTTAAATAAGATTTTAAATCTCAAGATTTTAAATAGATTTATTTGCTTATTTAAATAAGAAACTAAGTAATTAAAATAAGACATAAAAGACAAAAATCAAGAAAAAAATAATTTTATTGAAAATTATAAATATGTTTCATGTACATAAAGAAGATTTTTCTATCATTTGCATAAAAATTAATCATAATAATAATATAAAAGCACAAATATCATTAGGTAATAAAACGTAATTTTTTTGCCTTGGCTTTTGCAATACTTCTCAAATTTTTTTAGTCATTATTTGGTTAATTTTTCCAACTTAATTATTTACAAATCTAAATAGCTCTTAAACAAAAACGAAATATTTCCACAGGACTTTGTCTTCATGTACTTGGCTTTGATAGATATGATGGCAAATCACTGAAAATCGTAGGAATAGCACCATCTTTAACAATTGGTTTATTTCTTGGAACTTGATATAACTTTTCTTCTTTTTCATTAAAATATGTTACTGTTTGTATAATTTCACCAGGTTTAAAATGGAGCTCGCAAACCTTAAAATGAAAAAAAAAAAAAAAAAAAGGTCATTAGGATGTCGCTAAGAAGTACGTTATATGAGGTGTAAATTTCACCTCATTGCATTTAGTTAGGAAGTTGCATATATCAAAACCTTTCTTAATCTATGCATAAATTATTATATACTCGTTTATAAATTTTTATGTGAAAACAGGGCACTTTGGAATCACCTAGGAGAGGCCTTCATCCTGCAGTGGATTGATAAAGGCTGGAATTGATAATGATGATACATATATATATTGTCATATTTCACTTACTTTATAATTCGTATGATTACTTTGGGTATGATTCGTATTCGTATGATTACTTACTACTTGATTACGCACGCACAAGCTTTTTTTTTTTTTTTTTAATCGATCTGGTTTTATAGATTTTTTTTTTTTTAAATGAATATATTGCTGTTAGTACACTATTGTTAAACATATTTGGAAGCTGACAACCGTATTATAAATGCTATTTATATAATTTATGTATGTTCAAACAAATACGAAACGTCCAATACAGTACAGTCTATGGAAGGAATTTCTTTAAAGTGCCTTTTAACATATTTCCAGGGGTGCAGAATATGTCCGAACGCGCGAACGATGTTCGGGGGAAATTTTGAATATTTATTTTCTTAAAATAAAAATGAAAACGGAAATAAAAAAAATTTGGTGTGAAACAACCACACGACTTCCATTATCCACTATTACACGTGTTATATGCACTTTTTGGAGTTAATGTGATCAGAAGACATAGAATTGACCTAATGAAATAGACAACGAAAAATTTTCCAGTAAGAGAAAGTTAATACAGCATAAAGACATATAAAACAGAGTTTACATAGCGAGTTTAAAAAAAGAAGAAGAAAAAAGGTGGGAGGTAGTTTTTTTTAATTATTATTTTACTTTTTGAAACACCAGTTTCCAAGATCTAAAACAGATCTAACTGATCAGGATGACTATTAATTGTCCTGTAATAACCACGTAAAGCATGAGAAAGAATACCTAAAATGGGTTTATGTAACAATTTTCAAGAAAATCGTTAGAGCCATTTTTGAGATAGTGACTTGGCATGTTCAATTGTTGACCGGAAAACAACAATTACATACAAAAGTATATTTAAAAGAGGGTTAATATTGCAACTTTGAAAAAAATACATACAGTCGTTTTGGAAGGAACGCACTTGCGAAACCTGAAATTGAGTTATTCATACAGGACGCCTATCAATTGTCCTGAACTAACCAACTATATCATTTGAAAGGACATCTAATAGAGTGTTTATACAGTAACTTTGAAGAAAATCGTTGGAGCCGTTTTTGAGATAGGGGTTTACGAACTCACTTCCGATTTCGGATATCCCACTTCCTATTTTTCTAATTTTCACCAAAACTTAAAAAATTCATATGTTCACCAGACCTGTCTCAATTCTGAAGTTTCGTGATTCTATTTTTATTAGTTTAGGAGATATCATAGTCAGAAGACATCGCCAAAAAACACATTTTTGGACTCAGGGGACCTTAAAGCATGTAAATCAGGTGAAATCTTGATATCGATTTTTTGGACCGAATACAATACTTCCATTACCTACGGCAGTCGGGTAATGGAGTAAAAATATACTGAAAAAACAAAATTTCTAATATTAAACAACAAATTGGCAGCTGTTTTCTTCTGTTACAAGTGTATTTTTTTTTTTTTTTTTTTTAAATACCTATTACTTACATCCACTGCCCCCCCCCCCCCCCCCCCTAAAGTTAAGTATTTGAAGTTCGGTGATATATATTTAGTGATTCATTCAAGCTAGAGAAAATACCAAATCTCCAACTCATTTTTTTTTTTTTAATTGACTAAAATGCTACAAAAATAATAATCCAGTTCACATAAATAAACAAACACTTTAATGACCGCGGATGGGAAAAATTACGTATTTGTTTACTTTAGCCGATAAGAAAGAAAGGGGGGGGGGAGAAGGGAAGATAGAAATAGGAAAAACATTTTTTTTTTTTTTTTTTTTTTTCATAGTTTTGAGTCTGATTCAGTTTCGATTGTGCAATCAATTGCCCCCCCCCCCCCCCTTCCTCGCAACCAAATTCCGTGCGTACACACACAAAATAATAATAATATTAAGAATAATAAATAAAACAGAAGAAAGAAAGAAAAAGCACTTGAGCAGTTAGCTGTGAGTGATAAAACATAAATTTTTGAATGTGTTGGTTCTATTTGTGTCTTAAATTTTAGTTTTCACATAAGAATTTTAACACTTAGTTAAAACTTCTGTTGTTCTTTTATGGATGTTTATAGAAGCCCAATCATTTCATATTAATTGTTATTAATCTAAAATTATGCTTAATCTTTTTTATATTATTTTTTCAATTTAAAATTATTTTGCATTACAGTTAGACACATACTATTCTTTAGTTTTTTTTTTTTTTTTTTTTTTTTTTTTTGTATTCAATAGAAGAAAGCACTGGATTCGTAAACATTTTCGATTTTCGGTTTTTGATGGATTTACGCGTTTTGAGAGCTCGAGAACATGTTTTGACAATAGAAAATGTTTGTATGTGACAAAAAGTTTTGTGGCGACTGTATCTCAGGAACTACTGCACAGAATTGCATATAAATTAATATACGGATGCACCTTGACATAAATTAGTGTCTATCAACTTTTGGTGCCAATCGCTCAACAGATGACGCTGCTCTACAGCAATTTCAGAAAAGGCTATATCTTAGAAACTAATGCACGAAATTGCATATTAATTTATACGCAGATGCGCCTTGTCATAAGTTAGTGTCTACCAACTTCTGGTGCCAATTGCACGACAGGTGGCATTGTTATACATCGATTTCTGCAATTTCAGGGAAGGCTCTATCTCAGGAAGTACTGCACAGAATTGCATATAAAATTATATGTAGATGCACCTTAACATAAATTATTAGTTTATGTCAACTTTTAGTGCTAATCGCTCAACAGGTGAAGCTGCTATACAGCTATTTTTACAATTTAAGGGTTATATCTCAGGTTCTAATGCGTATAATTGAACAATATTTAATGTATAAAAAGGCCATTAAGAGACGTAATGTTTATTAAATTGGGTGTATATAGGCGATATGTGGCGCTGTTATACTGCAATTTTCCCCGTGATCATCTGTACGGTAAAAATTTACTTCCGTTGAACCTTTAGACTACCTCTGTGATATGAAAATCGTCTGCATTAATAATAGATAAAAATAAAAATAAAAAATAATTTCCATTGCATGATTTTATATAGGAAAAGGTAGAAGAAAGTTAGTTTTGTGGTGGCATCAACATGACATTTTTTTTTTCTTCTTTTTTTCTCCCCGGGAGAAAAAAGGCAGGCTTGAAACTCTTATACTTTTTTTTTTTTTTTTTTTGTAATGATACATATCAACAAATGTCTGATAGCTGCTGATTCTGTCATTCAGCTTTTGAGCACTATTTTCTCAGACTATATGACTCGTTTTGTCGAAGGTTAAAATCATTTTGTATCTTTATAGTAATTTGTCTCATTTTTATAGCATATAACTTATATTTTTTCAGTTTGTTCAGTGAAACAAATAACATGAAATTAAGTACATATTTTTAACAAGATACCTTTGTTTATAACGAATACTTAATAGTATCTAATAATTTAAACTCATATTATTTTTGATTAAATTTATTCTAAAGAAAAATATATATAATATATATGATATCAAAATTTTAATAACTAAAAATATCAACCTTTAAAAAACAATCATCAATCATTTGAATGAAACAAGTAACATGAAGTTAAATCTATTTAATTTTAACTAAGACATCTATTATTTATCGCTAATAATTAATATTGTACACAAGAACAATTTAAAAATTGAGAAAAGAATATAGTATGTGATATTAAATTCATATCATTTTTGCTCAAATTTGTTCTGAAAAAATTGTTATCAAACATTTAATAATAAATGAAGACATTTTTTATTACATGCAATTATCAACCATTTCCCAAAAATATTTAAATTATAAAGATATATTTATTTATTTAGAACTGGAAAAAAAAAAAAAAAAAATAGAACAAATAACAGATAAACGAGGAACCTTTTAATTTTTTTAATTCATCTCATTAAAAATTTTAAATATAAAAAAGTATGAATATTATTCTTGTTCGGAGATAAGATAGATAAAATGCAGCAAAAGATAATTTAAAAACATACCTTAGAATTCGGAGTTATTCAAAATCCTTATAAATAGCATTTTTCCATATCTTTTTTGAATTTTTATCTCTTGGAATCCAAATACCTTCTGAACCACCTTTAAGGGAAAATAAAGCGTTACTATTCTGTGTATAAAAGATATAAATATGAGCTTAATGTTAAAAATATATGTAAAAAACTATAGTTCAGACAAATTAAAATACTTATTTTTATAATACAACGATACGCAAAACTAAGATTTATAATAACGTATTTTAAAATTTATACGTTTTAAACAACTTTATAAATTAAAACAAATTCTAAATACCATTGATATTGTTAGAAGATTGCTAAAGCTTAGAATTTTACAATTTTACAATTTACTATTCTAACAAAGCTTTACAATAAATAAATATATATATACACACAATAAATAAAGTATTTAGCACTTACTTTTGACCGTAAACTCGATTCGCAGATAATTAAAATCTCTCGGTCTATTTCTAAAATGAAAATTATCACAAATATGGAAATGGAACCGAAACAACATCAACGGATCCACGATTTCAGACTTCTAAGTATTTGGATTTCGAATTCTGCGATTGCATTATCCCGCGAAATTTGATAGGTTAAATTATTCGATTTCGGTTGACTAACTCAAGTTGTCAGAAGGAGACAAAAAAAAAAAAAAATAAATAAACAAAAAAATAAACAAAAAAATAAAAAATAAAAAAATAATAATGCTGAGCTTTTGGACTAGCCAAACAAATTTTTCTTAGTCAATTGACAAAACAGGAACAATTTATTTTTATTCTCTCATCTGACTAACCGGTCAAATTTGAGGAAAATGAAAACTGTACCTGGGAAATTAGTCATCTGACAAGTTTTAGAGGCAAAACGGATCATCAGACGAAACACATTAAAGATACATGGTAAAATAAAACGAATTTTGTGTCTCATGACTAAATGGGATTGTCAGGTAGTGGTTTGATTGTTTAAAATGTTGCGTAATTTTGTGCAAATTTGTCAATATACTAGGAAAACGAGTACTATGACAAAGATAACACGTTTCTTGACAAGTTTCGATTTTCCATTTTTCTGTGTGATGGTTATTTTAACAACTTATATTAAAAGAGTAATGAATAATATGAAATAATATTTCGTACAATACATATTACATGTCATACATACGTACAATGAATAATACATATTACATTTCGTACAATACATACATCTGGCATGTATATTTTCGTGTTACGCTTTTGATCGCCAAATACCAAAAAAAAAAAAAAAAAAAAAAAAAAGCCAAGGTCGACAGAGTTTTGAAATTTAAAATTAAAATTTTGTCAATTTGACAGCAAAATAACTTAATCTAACGCACGCGGTAACTAATACATATCTATGCCCAAAGGGGCCGCTTTACTGACCGTCGCCGTAAACCCAAGCCAATGTTATTCTACAGAGAATTTTGTTCAATTATAACTCATTAACTAATTCATATTTTTTTATTATGTTTCCACATTCCGAAAATTCACAGTTGTTAAATTGGCCGCCGTTTTCTAAAAACGGATTTTTAAAATTTTAAATGTTTTATTTTGAAGCTGTGAAATACGAATTTTTAATATGTGAAATTTTGCATGTTACTGCATAAAAATAAAATATTAAAAATAAAAAAAAATCTGTTTTCATAAAACGGCGGCCAATTTAACAATTGTGAATTTTCTGAATGTGAAAACAGAATTTAAAATTTTGAATTTATTAATGAGCTATAATTAAACAAATTTCTCCATAGGAAAACATTGGCTTGAGCTTCCGGCGACGGTCAGTGAAGTGGCCCCTTAAAAGGGAATTAAGGATTCAAATCGGGAAATAAATTTCCTCGATTTTTAATAATTTTTTACGAAAAATCCAATGGGCGATTAACATAGGAAATCTTTTTCTTGGCTGCACAGACGGTCAGTGAATCACACTTCGCTTGCGTATAGAACTCATAAATATAGTATAGTATATATAAGTGATCATTGGGGAGGAAAAAAGTGATTCCTTTCACTTGGGAAAAGACGACGTTTTTACCAAAATATAACCGTATAACCGTCTTTCCTCGAGTGAATAAACACGGGAATACATACGAATATTTAAAAAAAATAAAATTTATGAATAATTTATTTACTAAAGGTGAATGAAAAACTCCAGATACAGTTTCAAATTCATATTTCTTTTTTTCTTTTCTTTTCTTTTTTTTTTTTTTTTTTTCAATACCACTTAATGCTGATTCCAAAGCTTTTTTTTCGGCATCAAAAACCTTTGTACGATAACATGCGGATGATATATCTATATATATTACTATATCTATGATAGAACTACATTAGCTAGTACTTTATTAATGTGTATAAAATCTTTAAATTGATTATGACGTCAATTTTCGTGAGATTTATAATTTAACTTTTTATAATTTTTTAACGTTCACGTTTGATTAAATGTATTTATTTTTATGTCGAAAGAAAATGAATTCGTATTTTTTTTTTTTTTTTTTTTTTTTTGGCAACAATTAAATTAATGGAACTCACAGATATTTTGGAGCAACTTTAATAAAGGTCTATAATTAACAAATAATTGCAATAAAACAATATTGTGACAATAAATTGTGATAAAAACTATCCTATCTCTCAAGTTGGACCAAACTGCACACAGTGTGCAAAATTTCATTAAAATCGGTTCCTTAGTTTACGAGTTTACCCAGGACAAACATCGTGACACGTAATTTATATATATATACAGATAAATATTAGCTAATATCTACAACAAAATATCAAATTGTATTTGGTGATATCGGCAATTAATTCAACCGCAATTTTTTACCATGTTTTTATTAACTTGCTTTCTTGTTTTTTTTTTTTTTTTTGCTTGTTTGTTTGTCGAGTACAAATCTTGTAATCGATTTTACACTAACTTCCCGATTAGCTAAAATTAGATTTAGTAAAAATTAAGTAAAAATTTGATTTAGTAAAAATTTGATTTAGTAAAAGCGTTTCAGTTTCAATGCATTTGTTTTTAAATTAGTTTCACAGATGGTGTTTTAGAATAAACCAATATTAGTTCCCCATCATACTACAGGTATGGGGAACTTAGGTAATCGTGAAAATTTTCGACCTCGGTTTTTTGACTTTTTTACACGTTTTCTGGTGTGAGGAATCCGAAAACAACAAAATTTGTATGGTGTCCGTCTGTAGGGTGTCTGTTAGTTTGTTAGTCCGTTAGTGTGTTAGTCCGTTAGTATGTTAGTCTGTGTACACGATATCTCACGAACAAATGATCGCAGAGAGGTCGGACCAGTTTTAAAATATTATTTATGACACTGGCATGAACCCTATTCATTTGCAACATTCTAATTAAATAAACTTCAGAAATTATTCGAAATTTACGATTTTCTGAACATGGAAGAATAGGGCAAATTTTCACTTAAACGTGCATAAAAAGAAATATTTTTATCGTAAAGATGTATGAACAGCTTTTAAATTTTAGTTTTGATTTTTTTTTTCTTTATCGTGTCCATGACGTAGTCGAGTTAGATAAAACCGTGGATCTTTATAACTGCATCTGCGATTTGTTGGACGTTGTCGTCATATAGGTCTATCAGTGACGGCAATACTCCAATTTCTCTCAAGTTCGCACTTATTGCCGAACACTCAAAGACATGGCAAGGTGTAAGCTGTGTATCTGGGCAATTGTTACAGTTTCTATACACCCTTCCACCCTCTTTATTAATTTTCATGCCTCTGTGATGACCGGTTCTTAGCCTTATTATAGTTTTTGTTATTAATCGATCTGCATTTATTTCACAAAGCTGGTGTTTCGTTTGGATTGTTTTTTCTCTAAGTTTAGATTTAGTTATTGCATTTGCATCTTGAAGAGAGACACTGTTGCTATTATTGCTAAGATTTCTGGACTCCTTGGCTAGTTTATCAGCATTTTCGTTGCATGCTATTTCGACGTGTGCAGGTATCCACTGAAGTGTACATGTTTTATTTATAGCTTGAAGATCTTGAAGTCCTGAGATGATTTCATGGGTGATAGAAGAGTGCCCCTTTGAAATGGCCTGGAGGGCGGCCTTCGAGTCACAGAAAACCACTAGGCCCTCTGCCTGCTTAGTAGTGGGAAGGGACATATTAAGTGCCTCCAGAATTGCACGTAGCTCGCAGGTGAAGTTAGAGGCTATATTTCCCGCACCAAATTTGTTTTAGTTTTGATGCCGGTATGAACATCATTAGCTATAAACGTGCTACATTGAAAATCTCGCAAATTATTCGAAATTTACGAATTTCATAAAATGGCAGAATACTTCAAAATTTCGCATAAACTGCGGATTTTAGGGGTATTTTCATTGTATAGATGTCAGGCTACATTTAAATATTATATAAGATACTGGAATAAACATCCTTGATTGTGAATTTTTTAACTTAAATATTTCGTAAGTCATTCGAAATTTACGATTTACTTAATATGGCAAAACTGGGCAAATTTTCGTATAAACGTCCATTTTGACGGGTTTTTTCATCGTAAAAATGTCAGAATACTTTTAAAATATTATTTAGGACACTGACACGAACATCTCAGACTAAGAATTTTTTAATTTAAAAATTTCGTAAGTTATTTGGAATTTACGATTTACTTAACATGGCAGAATTGGGCTAAAATTGAGCATAAACGTCTGTTTTGAAGATCATAAATGTATCGAACAACTTGGAAATAACATTTATGATAATTGTCTGAACATCATTTACTAAAAATATTCTAATAGGAAAATTTCGTTAGTGATTCGAAATTTAAGATTTTATCAACGTAGCAAAATTGGACGATATTCCATATAAATATGCGTTTCGGGGATTGCTGCATTGAAAATAGTAGCATGAAAACTAAACTACTAAATTGACCCCAATAAAATTAATTAATAGATTAGAATAAGATAAATATATCAAACTGAATGGTGGGTAACCTATTGGGTGAGTATTTCAATCTATCACTGTGCAAGCATTTGATCAAATTCATTTCTCTTAACATTAATATAATATGCCCTGCACTAGAAATTTATGAGAACATACATATGATGGGGAACCGAGCAGAGTCCACCTATGTCAACTTGTTTCTTTTTATTTTATTTATTTATTTGTGAAAAAAAAGGAGATTTTTTAAAAAAAATTGATAAATGTTTGTTGGAAAGATTGTGTATTGCTCTCATTTTTGTATTTATGAGAGCGTGAAACATAAAAATCTGGAGCTTATTTATTATTATTATTATTATATTTATTATTTTTTTTTTGTATATACTATTAAGTAAAACGTAATATATGTCGGCAGTAAGTTAATATGAATTTGAAAATATTTATATTTATATTCTATATTTGTTACACTTATCATTTAATAATAATTTTTTATCTATTTATTACTATTATTACTGATTGTATAAATATTTGTACAGTTTGAACTAATAAATTTAAAACAAATATGTACTAGTAATTGTTAGATATTTTATACATGTCCAGAAAGCATTTATATTTCTTTTGTCTTACAGTATTATGAGAATTTAAGGAGGAATTCAAAATTGTTTAACAATCAGAATTATTGCTTTGTCCTGAAAACTCGCAATCTCAGCAGTTCTTAAAAAAAAAAAAAAAAAAAAAAAAGCTATAAAATATTTAAATTATTAAATATAAAATATTAGGCTATACATTTTTATTTTATTGGTTAAATACATAATATTAAAAACTCACTACTAAAAAAAAATTAAAATATACAATGTTGTATTAAAAGTAATATTATGCCGCCCAGACGGTGTAGTGGTTAGCATCCCTGACTCCTACATGGTTGGGCCTGGGTTCGAATCCCGGAAGGGCATGGATGTGCTGTCCTTGTTATTTGTAGCGATAACCGCCCATTGGGTGCCCCTTCACAAATGGTCATCAATGGACAATATTCCTGTGACGTCACCGTAGGTAAAATCGCCGAACACGTGGCCGATATTTTGTAAACAAATTAGATTCAAGATGACATTTTATTGTTACGTATAACATTTTCCTAAATATTTCTGCAGTGAAACTTAATAATAATGTTCAAACAAGAACAAAAGTGAAAAGTAAACAACTGAATCGAATGATAAAGTTAAGACTATTCCATATCGTAAAATTGCAGAACATTTTATGTATACGCACACACACATACATACATATATATAATGAAAAAAAGATTAATAAGAACATGTTATACACACACACATATATATAGACATCAAAGCTTAAATAAATAGAATTTCAATCACTTTAATAAAGGAATTTACTAAATGGAACATCCATTTAAATTTGTTAACATCGCCAGAGTTCACACGGCAACTTTTAATATTACATATGTTGATTAATATTAAAGTATATTACTAAAACTGGATTAAAAACAAAACAAAGTTATCACTATATCACTCTTACTTCAATTTCATATAATCTGTAACTCTTAGAAATAATATTGCAAGATAAAAATTTGCAAGCCACAATGCTTTGCTATGGTAGAGTTGAGAATTGTTTACCGAAAACAGCTGATTTTTTATAGTCTCGAACCCAAAGGAGGAATATGGTCCATTCGGCGACTCCCGGCGAGTGCTTAAGTCGCAAGTGCCGCACCATTAAAATATAAAGTAAAATAAAATTATTTATCATCAAAATGATGTTTTAATGATTTATAAATAAAAAATTTTTTGAAGCCTAAAGTTTTGTTTTTATATTAATAAAAATGCTATAATAATGTTTCTCCAAAAATAATAATCTGTTTACTTTTAAAAACATACTTATAAATGATAGCTTATTAAAAAAAAAAAAAAAAAAAAGAACTATATTTTTAAAGTATCACAAACCTAAGTTTAACATTTATTATATTAAGCATACTTATAAGTAAATTTCGTAGTAGTATATATGAAAGTATCACAGCATATTTTGAATGAAAGTAACAATAATTCATAATGATATTTTAAAAAGCCCAAAGTTTTTTTTTTTTTTAATATTAATCAAAATGCTATAACGTTTTTTTTTCATAAAACATCAATCTATTTAGTTTTCAAAAAATCTTTACTAACTATATTTTGTTAAACTAAGTTTTTACATAACAATTAAATTTTAAATATAGGTTTTTGACATGACAGTTTTAACCATGGTTTAGACCAGAGCCCGAAATTTTAACTCAGATTACACTCGCTGAAAAAAAAAAGTTTTACTCGCCACAAGATAGAGCTGTCATTTTTTTCTTTTTTGCGCATATTAGTTTTTTTTTTTCTTTTTCCTAACTATTTGAAATGCTTTCACAAATATGCTTAAAATTATATACATTAAAAGTGTGTCGTTTATCATCATCTCTCATAAACATCTCTAATTAAAAATCATTATAATGTATTATATGTGTGATTTGAAAAATATTAAATTTTCTAATAACATAAATGCAAAGAGTCATTAAAGAAAAAAAGAAGAAAAAAACTCTTTGTTAAACAATATTCTGTGAAAATCTTTTTATTATGAAAGATTAAGCTTCCTTATTTACCTATTTATTTATTTAACTTTTTACATCAGATATTTCTTTTTCGTCCAATTTAATTTTGTAATCAGACGGAATGTCGATGTGAATAACTTGTTCATTCTTGCCATTTGAAATAGCGATTTCGGAATAATTGTTTCGATAAAATCGTTGCTTACATGCATACAAATCATTACAATCGCAAATCCTTGGAGTTTCAGTAAAAAACTGGAAAATGTGAACTGCTTTTGTTTTTTGATCATTATTTAACAAAATAAACATAGGCATAGCCTTTAAAAGGGCTCGGGTTCATTTTCATGCGCCAATATCGCATTATCGCATAGGGAAACTTTCACATTTCTCTTCTCTCGGATAGTGGGCGACGGGCTCAGCTCGTCTATTCTCATTCTGCTTGGAGAAATCACAATGGGAAAAACGAAACTGCCGAAGAGATTAAAACTTTTATGCAGCATTTTTTCATTCCCAGGCTATAAGATAGATTCTGATTAACTTGAGCTATTAGGAAAAGGATCGCAATAAAACTCCAGGAACAATAAACTGTAGGCCGTGCTGAAGAAAAACTATTAATTTTGCAGCAAATATCTTTATTAGGAAGCATGGAAATCAAACAAGTTCTTTTAATAAAAAGTATTTTAAAAAGTCTATTATTAAGTCTAACAGACATACAGAGGGTTAGATGGGAGAGAGAGAGGGCTTCGCGATTACGTGCTTTTAGACCAGTCGATAACAAGCGAATTCTGTAGTTGACTGAGTCGCAATCCAGACCGGACTCCTGGATTACGCCAAGATTTTTGAAAAAGTGCCAAATTTTATAGCCAAAGCAAATCCATTGTTTCTAGATCAAATTAATATAAATATTTCGAATTTAGGAAGACCGTTAACTAACTAACGCCAATCATATACGCCAAATTTTATCGCCAGAAAACCGTTGAATAATAGAGTCATAAAGTCTGTGAAATATTGCACATCCTGCCATAAAAAAAATATAATTACCCTTTAATGATATCATAATGTAAATTATAGCATAATTTATTTATAACAAAGTGGACTTGCGCAATTTTAAAGAATGAAAATGTAATTATGTATCCAACGATTTATAACTGAAAATATTATTATTTTTTATATTTTATTTATTAAATGATTTAGAAGAGCTTATAATTATGAGAGATGTCATTTAAAAGGAATATGTTTTTGTTCTCAGAAGATTTATTAATAGCATGAGGTACAAAAGTATTATTAGAATTAAGATATTTATTATAGACAAAAGCGAATAAATAAAAGTAATTTAGAATTTCGTTATCTATTTTTATTAGCCATTTAATTTATTGAAAATATAATAATTACTTATTGCCTTTATTTAAAGTTATAATTAAAACTCATATATGTGAAGGAACGACTTCACATATTTCTCCCCAGCGACGAGGAAAAAAATGAATTGTCAAAATGGATAAAAATTATAAAAACATAAAACGCTCTCTCTCACCTTCACAACAGCATAATACAAAACCATTGTGGGAAATCTAAACTAATCCTTTGATAAACAAACAAAAAAAATTGTGGCATATAACACTAAATCTGAAAAAAAAAAAATTCACCTATATGGAACAACATATAAGACACAACCAAACATTGTTATGATAAAGTTGAAGCATCTGAAACAAATTACATAATCAATAAAGTATCTATCTATGACATATAAAATGTGTAAAATATCAAAAAAAAAAAATAATTATTCATTACTGTGTATGTATGGTTGAAAATAAGGAAAAGGAAATCAGTAACAAAAATATGAAAATCAATTAAATTTGTATTTTTTTAATTTTCAAAAAAATATATATTGCATTAATATGAAAAAGATTCAGAATTTTTTTTTTTTTTTTTTGAGTAAAAAAAAACTATCATCCTACAAGTGAAAAATTAAATTCTAACAAAGTGAGCCAGAGAGTGTAGAACAGAACAATAGCTATGACAGATATTATGGTTTTGTGATGCCAAACTGAACATAGCGTAATGAACTATATGTGTGAAGCAGAAGAGGCTTCATGTTGTGCAAAAATGACAACCAGCATTCTGCAAATTGACATAATGAAATGTCCTTTGTATGTGTAAAAATGTGTAACAAAAAAAAAAATCTAGCCCTATGTCACAATAAAAGCGTACATGTAAGAGTTCAAGAAAATTATTTTATTTTATTTTAACTTTTATCTATTTTTATGCCTTCTAATTTATTTTTTTTCATATAAATTTATCAACCAACTTTATTTCAATAGCTTGTGTTGGTCAAAAAAGATATTAAAATTTACTCGTATGAAATAATTTCCTTTTCCTAAACATAATTTTATTAAGTAATTGGTATCTGAAAAATTGTTATATATAATTTAACAAAATGGGCAGGAATAAAAATCCAGCAGAAAAAATTGTCAAAAACAGCAAAAACTCTAAATATATATTGTTTTATAATTGAATTATTATATTATTAAGCCCAAATAATATTCAAGACCTTTCTTAAAAAGGATACTGTATGTTATACAGATAATTTTATAATACTGCTCAGCAAGAAATAGTCTTTAAAAGAAAAAAAAAAAGAGAGTGAACCAGCCACATACTCCTGCACAGACTTCCTCTTACAACGCACAGATGATTTCAAGGTACCATTCAAAATGCATCTGTGGTGCAAACCTTACAAAAAGGAATTATTTTGATTGAGAAATTTTTAAATAATTAAATATTTAATTTAAGCTGAAAGAAAACTTTCTGCAAGGGTTTTACTCTTTACACAAGAAAAAAAAACTTTTTTTTGTTGATAAAAATAAAAATTTTAAAACGTACAGACTATGTACGGAAATTTCACCATCCATGTAATTCTTTTAAATGGCTCTAAAAACACATCAGAATTTACTGCAAGTTGACAAAAATATATTTATTTACTTTTGTGTATGTGTGTATGATTATTGTAACTAGTCTTGTGAAAACAAACTCCGCGTGAAAATTTAATGAAAGAAAATGTAATTTTCTCCACATGTGAACCAATGAAATAGCAACTTAATAGGTCAGATAAAATTTTGTGAGAGTGTGTATGTGTGTCAAACATTGGGTTGTGAGGCCAAGTTTGAGAATAATGTAGAAAAGCATGGAAAACTATACATGTGAAAGACAATGGAATACTATTGGATAAATTTGCATTATGACTGACAAACTGAGCAACCAGCCAATAATACAATGAAATTCCGACCCAAAAGAAACATATACAGGAACACATGTAGAAACATAGGGAAAAAAAATATTCTTTTTGGTGTGTGTGTGTGTGAATTATTAATTATAAAGTGTTTGCAAACGTTAAAATAAACTGATCATGTCATACAAATGAGATGAAAAAACTAGTGTGAATTTGTTTAAAAGAATCATATGAAAGAGGTGATGTGTTCACGCTATGAATTCTTGAATTTATCAAGCGAAACTTTGACAATAATAAAATATATTTAGGAAAAATATACAATCCAAATATTTCCAAAATTCACATACATCCTCATGTTATTTATTTACATCTATTAAGTAATTTATATCAATATCTTTTTATTGATCCTTATTTTTACTATTATTTTAATTATTATTTATTTATTATTATCACCCAAAATATTTATCAAACATGTGTTAATTATAAGTGTCTATGAAAGCCAATAAAACATAACCGTCGAAAATTGATGTGAAAGTGTGAAATCCCCTACACAATTACAAGTGTTGAAAGCAATATAATGGTCAAAATCCGTAAATTATAGAAGTCATTAATATACTGACAACCAGAGCAACACAATTGTGCTTAAAGGGTAGATGTGTATATGTGTAATTAAAAAAAATCAAATGAGTGATATGTTAAGATATTTAAACAGTATTGTAAAAATGAATATCAACTGAAATAATTTGAGCTATTAAAAATTTAGTATATGTCTGTAAGTGTTCCAACAAATATTAAAATTGCAAAGAATTAAAAAAAATGCCACAAAAAATAAATTCCCATAGCCGCAGATGAAAGCGCTAAAATTGCGAATTTAACGTGCACAGAAAATTATAAACAAACATTAAAAGTAAAAAGTCATGACTAAAACAACAGTATTATCTACTGAACTGAGCAGAGCTGAAATGAGCTGAGCTGAGATGAGATGAGATGAGCTGAGCTGAGGCCTCAAAAATTAAAAATGCGCATAAAGTAGATATACAGAATAGCTTCAAAGGCTATATAAATTGCTCAGTAAAATAATAAAAAGACTCGAATACAAGAAGTGTAATCTCACTTCAAAAAGGTGAATAAAAAAAATTTCACCAAATCAGCTGATAAAAAGAACAGTAAAATAAATCTGTTCACACATGTGCCATAAAATGTTTTTTTTTTTTTTTTTTTTTTTTATATAACTGCAATTATTCAGCAGTGGGCCCAATTCGATGTTAAAGTAAGCTTACCATATATATATTGTCATAATTATTAGCTAGCATTAGTAGAAAAACATTCCTATATATATATTTATATATAATAGACATATTGACATAAACATCATTAAACAAACATGAAATAGCGAATAAATGCGATAAAATATGCCATATGTACAGTAAAAATAAAAATAAAAACTTCTCCTGTGCAATCAACGTATTTGAACTGAATGAAAAAAAAATATACATATCACTATTATTATTATTCGAAACAAAAATTCAGACGGAACTGTGAGATGTTTATTTCTGTCTCCACAAAAAAAAAAAAAAAAATAATAATAATAATCAAGCAGACTTCCCTTTTCTTTTCTTTTCTTTTTTTTTTTTTTATCAAATCACGATTACTCTTAAACGTTTTCCTTTTTTTTTTTTTTCTTTTTGTACGAAAATGAACGAAATAAAACTATTATGCATATAAAATAAATTTCGTATGAAAAATAATTAAGAGTTAAAATCCCAGAAGATGATGATAGGTTTCATCTTAAAAATTGAATGAATGTAAAAAGCAATGTGTGAAATGTAAAATTAAATTAGATGTCAAATTGCACGACCAGCATAATAATACCTGGATTTACGCGATCTAACCGACAAAAATATAGAATGTGTTATAAAATTTCTTAAGGTTTGTGAAATTAGAAAAAAGGAATAATTAAAACATTTGTATTAAAATGTAACATTTTAGTTAAAATGGGCAAAGAAAACACTGTGTTATGTTATTATAAAAATTAAAATTGAAAAAAAAAAAATTCGACAACCGAAAATAATATTAGAATAAAAATTATGTTTATGTGTTTAGGTATCTAACACATACAACCAATTCTCTTTCTGTATAAGTGATTGTACATGATTATTTAAGAATGCCTAGTAAAAATAATGAAAACAACATTGGACCCTATGTTCAAGACTAACAAATCTGCTAGATTTACATGAAAGACCATGTTTTAAATATCCGAAAAAAATGAGAAAAGAAATATGTAAATTTGGAAAATTGTGTGTTACATTTAGGACACCTGCATGCAACAAGATACGGCCAGTATACATTCATAAAATACTATTATGTACTGGATTTACGTAATTGCAGGAATACAAAATAGAGTTTAAAAAATGAAAATTGTTGGAGAAATAACTAATTGATTAATATTTATCCTCAATATTTTATTTTATTTATTTATTCTGTCAATGTTTGCGTGAGTATGTACCTGTGCGTTGTGAGAAAGATCTTTTTATAGAAACAATATTAGTAAACAATGATAAAAAAAAATATATACCCTGAATGCAAGCAATTCTAATCGATTCTGTAAAATATGTTAAATTTTATGTAAAATTTAAATAGTAAAAAAAATGTAAGTTAATTGTAGTTATACTCCAATTAAATGAAGTCTAATGTAAAATCATGCAAACAATGACAATCAATGCAGGTCCCCTCACCAAGAAAAATTTGACCAGCAAATTCAAGAAAAAGGAAAGCAGCACTGAATGTCAACGACACAAGTGTCATTAGCAGCGCTACTAATGCACATTGTGGCACAAAATTACATAAACTTAAATCCTAACATATTAATTGTGTCTCTTTTACTTCAAGGACTTAAATTAAATCTATAAACCTCAATTATTTTATTTGTTTAATTATTTTTAAATGAAAGGATAAATAATGGTATTTAGACAAAAGGTGCAGTGTGTTGAGAGTTAGTATTTGAAACACAGTGATGCATAAGATTATACAGCCCTAATCTTTAAAAAACCAATTGTAAAAAAAAAACTTGATTTAATATAACCATGATAAGAATAATAAACCCATCATCTTTAAAATTAAAAAAATGAATATCAATAATGTATGCAAAAGGTGTGAAAATTATAAATTGTAAAACATTAAAAAAAATGTGAGAAAAGAACAAAAATCATTGAAATTTTCTAAATTTTGTTTCAAAATAGTACCTTAAAAAGTAATGAAACATAAGTTTATGGAACAAAAGTATGGGAATACCTGAAATTATCACTCAATTTATTTTATTTATTTATTAATTTGTTATGCACTGGAAGTTCCAAGCAGGTTAAAATCAGTGAACAAAAAAAATATATATATGTGTGTAAAAAGAGAAGAAATAGGTGTTAAGATACCGACTGATATCAAAGCAAAATTTTGCGACACATCTCCCAAAAGTATATAAAAAAGTATGTGTATTTCCAACCTGCCCGGAAAACGCCAACATGAGAAATAACTTCAAGTTTAGTTCTTAAATTAAAAAAAATAATTAAATTCAATTATTGACAATAAACAGAATAATAAACATTTTTCAAAAGGAAAATCTGAATATGAAAATAAAAAATATACTGAAAGGTAATGCAAATTTGTATAAAAATTACACAAAAAAAAAAAATATTATTATTATTTTCCCCTTTTTTTTATTCTTTTTTTTTTTTTTTTTTTTTTTGTTTTATGAATGAAAAATCAAGAAATTTCTAAAAATTTATCATCACGCATTGTATATCGGTATTAGCATAAAAAGGAAAATATGAATATGAAAAATATAAAATACTAGAATATGCAAATTTATATATATATAATACACATAAAATTTTAAAAAAGCATGTCTTTTTTTATTCTTTTTTTATCATTACTATTATTACCTTTAAAATTGAGAAACAAAAATATATTATACGAAAACAGAAAAAAAATATATGTACAGAAATCTGAAAATATCTAAGCATCCTTGTTGTTTGTATTATCTAAAAAGTTTTTAATTATTGATGCACCAAGAAAAAATTATGTATCACAAGGATACTTAAGAGTGAAAAAAATATGCAAAACACTCACCAACCTTTCATAATCTTGACCTGAAAATAAAACTTTATTTTATTAATTTTAATAAAATAGGAAATGACTTCCTCCGCGTTCGGATCTCCAATTACCCCTTCATTTTAGCAAGATCTTGTGTCCTGATGAATAGGTGAATATTTAATGATTTATTTCACTTGACGCAAAAATTTACAAATCTTTTAGGCCTTAGTTCTAAGTGATATTTCTCCTCAAGAAAATTAATGTTCGATTCGCCATGTACAAAAACAACATTCCATTAGTGTCCACGGAAATGTTATCTCATGTATATGTTCTTTATTTTAAAAAATCATATGCACAAATCGTTCTCTCCCGTATGAATATTATGTCTCAGCAGGACTTAAAAAAAAAAAAAAAAAAACTGTCGAAAAGACGAGTTATAAATTTGAAGACACTGTAGCAGAGAACATATGAAGCAACACAGAATGAAACAACAAGCTATGAAACCACACAGGCCACAGTAGGAAAAGCGGCGGGGACTGCATCACAAAGCACTTTTTGGCGAATAGCAGAAACAGCGGCCGGCCAGCACTGAGTTGCGGAAAATGAGATCAAAAGTTCTCTGACTAGAGTCGAAAATGCCCAGCGCCGGTAATCCATTAAAGGAGATTAGATGCCACTGTATGGCTCTCGCAAACACATTGCGTTCCAGAGAGAAATATCGGAGAGCTGATGGGTCGAGCATAACTTATAAACACAAGCTGCTATTCTCGGCGTATTGTCCCATACACAGCAAAAAGTATTTCCCGAAGAGAGGATCAGAAGAGGACAAACTGCCGATACGATGCGTCCAATCCATAGTGTGCTTCAATTAGTGACATCAACAATGATTTTTCTCACAATTTAAAAATAATACAGCGATAACAAGTCATGTAGATCAAAATCCATCAATTGAGATTGAAAACTATCGCGGTAAATAAGTTTCTATC
The DNA here is from genome assembly GCA_963930645.1 of Salticus scenicus. NCBI lineage: Eukaryota > Metazoa > Arthropoda > Arachnida > Araneae > Salticidae > Salticus > Salticus scenicus. Next base: position 160,275,746 of record OZ005662.1, read on the forward strand.
TTCTTAAAAAAAATTGCTATGATTTTATATTAACACTCATAAAGTCATTTAAATAACTGCCAACTGCCCCTCTCTCTCTTTGTATCTCGTAACCACTCTGAAGAGGTCTGGCACCACATATATATAAGATAGATTCTGATTAACTTGAGCTATAGGAAAAGGATCGCAATAAAACTCCAGGAACAATAAACTGTAGGCCGTGATGAAGAAAAACTATTAATTTTGCTGCAAATATCTTTATTAGGCAGCATGGAAATCAAACAAGTTCTTTTAATAAAAAGTATTTTAAAAAGTCTATTATTAAGTCTAACAGACATACAGAGGGTTAGATGAGAGAGAGAGAGGGCTTCGCGATTACGTGCTTTTACACCAGTCGATAACAAGCGAATTCTGTAGTTGACTGAATCGCAATCCAGACCGGACTCCTGGATTACGCCAAGATTTTTGAAAAAGTGCCAAATTTTATAGCCAAAGCAAATCCATTGTTTCTAGATCAAATTAATATAAATATTTTGAATTTAGGAAGACCGTTAAATAACTAACGCCAATCATATACTCCAAATTTTATCGCCAGAAAACCGTTGAATAATAGAGTCATAAAGTCTGTGAAATATTGCACATCCTGCCATAAAAAAAATATAATTACCCTTTAATGATATCATAATGTAAATTATAGCCTAATTTATTTATAGCAAAGTGGACTTGCGCAATTTTAAAGAATGAAAATGTAATTATGTATCCAACGATTTATAACTGAAAATAATATTATTTTTTATATTTTATTTATTAAATGATTTAGAAGAGCTTATAATTCTGAGAGATGTCATTTAAAAGGAATATGTTTTTGTACTCAGAAGATTTATTAATAGCATGAGGTATAAAAGTATTATTAGAATTAAGATATTTATTATAGACAAAAGCGAATAAATAAAAGTAATTTAGAATTTCGTTATCTATTTTTATTAGCCATTTAATTTATTGAAAATATAATAATTACTTATTGCCTTTATTTAAAGTTATAATTAAAACTCATATATGTGAAGGAACGACTTCATACAGGCTGGGATTAAATATGAGGTTATAAGATGACAAGATTTTGTCATATTTAAATCTATAAAAAGAATGTTTTCTGTCACCGTATAGTGTAAGAATTCTATCTATAACTAGACAAAATTTTTACTGGCCACAGAAAAAATTCCACTCGCCAATGGCGAGCTGGCGAGCGGAAATTTCGAGCCCTGGTTTATACGGTCAAAAACTGTCACGTGTCAAAAACCTACCAATCCTGATGCAGTTGAAGCTGAAATACAGCCTTGAAATACATAAAAAACATTTCAATGTAGCTGCAGCACCTGCCAACGTATATATATATACTGAAAAAAAAACTTGTGCACTTATACACTGCAGAATATGAGATATATCCTTCCAATAAACAAGGAAAATTGGAGCCTAACAAGGCCAGCTAATGTCCAATAAACACTCAAGTTAAAGTGTCTGAGTGGTAAGATGGATGCTGCCGCAAGCAGTGGTAACCCGGATCCGACATAGGGTTTGCGGAGATAGGGCGCAATACAGTTTTCACTATCGAAGGCAGTAGTGGGTCTTAAGCGGTTTGTACAATTTCAATATTTTATTATTATTATTTAGTTTTTATATATTTATAAAGCGATATAAAAAAAACAGCGATATATTTTGTTTGTAAAAACACCACAGAACTTGAATTTAAAAATAATAAGTACAAAAATTTGAAACAACATCATAATTTGCAAGAACTCGAAACAGTTGTTTCGGATCGAAAGAATACACAATCCTTCGTCAGGCGAACAAAGTAAGTGTTTGTGTAGTTTGTGCGTTATCGCTATGTTTGGAAATGTGTGTGCATACTTTGATCGTCTGGGTCGCGTTTTCTTTCGACCGAAACAATTATTGAGGGTTCTTGTATTTTATGGCGTTGTTTCAAAGTTTTGTACTGATTATTTATTTTTTTTTCTTACCTATGTATATGTTAGAGAAAGTATTGCATTTGTTTCAAATTTTCGGAATTTAATTTTTGTTATATTTACACGTTTTGAGGTCCTCGAAATCCAAAAAATCCTTTCTGTGTGAGGGGAAGAGGGCTACCGCTATCCTCGATCTCCGGTTGACCATAGTACATATATTAATAAAAATTTAATGGGGCTATAAAATTTAAATGTTTATTTCAAATTATAATCTAGACAAATTTTCTCCATTTTCCTCTTTAAAACTTGCCAATCTTTTCAAAATTTTCATATGATAGACTAATCCAAACTTTAAACTACTCAATTTGAATTTCCTTAAATTAATTTAGTTTTAAGTTAATCTGATACAGAAATATGCAGAGATCAACCATTAAAAACCATTGATAGATCAACCATTGAATTTCGTATTCAGGGGACCTCAAAGCGCATAACTAAAGAAAAAACATTGAAATTTAGAATCTTAACTAATAATTTGTATAACATAGGCATGAAAATCTAATTATCATTCCTCGGCAGATTTCCTCTAGATTTGGAAAAATTCAGCAAAGCACTTCCATTAATTATTTTCAGTAAAGAATAATGTATTCACTTAAATACTTTAAAAATATGAGTAACCCTGCATATCGTCTATAAATTATGTATACACCATGCATAGTGTACTATAATTTAGCAAAGAAGCAAAACTTGAAAACCCATGAAAAACCCACAACACAACTTGAAATGTACTTCCAGCAATTTACAAGTATAATCTTAATATATCCGAATTCTTTTCTGTGGTCCTGTAATAAATGGCAAATGATTCTCGTATTATATCCCATACTAAATATGTTTTCATGTATATAAACAATTATATATCTTTATTTGATTATGTTTAGAGTTCTCTAAAGGTGTTAAATATTATCTACCAGAAATTTCACCCATAGACATAATGTATTTGAATTCTTTTAAATGTTACTGTGCATAAATCATTTACTCGATCTCAACAAAAAGTTTAGTGTAGCATCTCTATATGATATAAATTTAGAATGTCGAGTTTGGACTTTCTGCTACTATTTGATCTTAAGTAAGAGTCGGCAGCAAAAGTATCCAAGCACTAGCCAATAATTCCTATATCAAAAAAGGACACTTAACACTGTTTTGTTAAATAAATCCATGGGTTTTAAATAAGTTCATGGGCCTTTCTATATGTTCATATTTTTCGGTTACTTTTAATTCTCCAATTTGAAGTTTTTAATATATTTTAGTACGTAATAAAAACTCAGTGTATAAAATAAGATTTTAATTTATTATTATTTTTTATGTGAAATTACTGGTGTTATACTTTGTTGATCTGATGCTATTTTTTTTTTCTGGGGGGGGGGGGGGGATAATTACTGTACTGAGATAAAAAATAATTTTTATTTCTTCTTGCTCATACAGTGGTAAAGTAGGTACAATTTTTGAGTGTAACGTTTCAAATTGACTGTAAACGTTCCCAATTTAATCTCTTTCTTAATTTATCTCACAAAGATGATTTTTCTATGAATTGGTTGGTAATGTGTGCCTAAAATATACTGGAAATGTATTTTGTAAAATTCCAACCTTCAACTTTGGGGGTGGGGATACAAAGTACGCGTAAATCCATTGTTAAATTATCTCAGGAAAGTAATTTTTATTTTAGTTATGTAAGTGTTCTATGTGTACCCAACCTGCATTATAATGTACACAAACATCAAACCGTCTGAATTAAATATATTAAAAACAAATCTTTTTATGTACACACTGCCAGCCATCTCCACACTATCAATAAAGCATGCGCACTGGCTCCACAATATTCTGTACTTCTGTAAATTCTTTGGGGATTTATGTAATGCTTGCAAATTACGTTGTATTGATACTGATAAGGAAACTCGACAAGTTTCAAAACTTCTAAATCTTAATTGTTTTTAAATGTATATTTTAATTGTTTTTTAATGTATATCTTAACTAAAGTTTTGTCTCGTAAATAAAGAAAAAAAATGTATTATAATACGCATTATAATGTGTTTCTGTAAAATATTCTCCATGCCCCTTTGGCGTCAGATGGGGGGCAAAAACATGTTTCCAAGCGTAACTCTATTTAACATTATCTCATGAAAGCAATGTTTTTGTTATGTGTGCTTGAATGTGTATCCAACACGCATTATAAAAGGATTTTACGAAATATACCTATTCTTCTCTTTGGGGCAGTGAGGGAAGGGCAAAAAACACGTTTCAAATAGTTGCTCTACTCAAAATTATCTCAGGAATTTGATTTTTTGATGTATGGATAGTTATGTGTATCCAGTACAAACATGTGAGTTTTTCAGGAGCGAAAAGACTGACATTTTTGACCGATTTCAATTTATCTTTTACTTTTATATTATTATTATTATTATTATTATTTTATATTTTATTTTATTTTACTTTATTGTATTTCTAAAACACAATTTAAGATGTTTTGCGATTTCAGACTTTTTTTTTGGGGGGGGGAGAGGGGGACGTACGATGTGGCAGATTCGAGAGCCCCCTTGTTACGTTAAATTTTTCTGGAGAACGAATGAGAGCTGCATTCACGAATTTTGATGTGCGGTTTGGTTATTTGAATGAAACACCAATTGTGATGGCCCTTTTTGGAATTCCCCCTTTTTCTCCCTATACCGGGATGGGATGATATAAATTTCCCAAGACAATTTTTTTGGTTTGCGCGTGTGCTATGTGTACCCAAAACGCACTATAAAGGGATTTTTCGGGGTGTCCTCCTTCCCCCTTTTGGGCTAGGGGGTAAGTAACACATGTTCAGTTGCAACTCTTTTTAATTTATCTCAGGAAGATGATTTTTTGTATAAGGATTGATTATGTGTGCCTAAAACATTCTATAAATGGATTTCGTAAAATTTCCATTTCGAGGTGAAGTAAAAAAAAAAAAACATTTTCGAGCGTAATGACATTTAAAATTATATCAGGAAAGCAATTTTTTGTTATGTGGTTGTGCTATGTGTATCCAACCCGCATTACAAAGTGATATATACCCTCCCCCCCTTTGGGGTGGGGGAAAACAAGTTTTCAGTTGTATCTCTGCTCTACATTGTCTCAATAATGCGACTTTTTATATGTGAATTATATATGAGTATCCGACACACAGTATAAAGGAATTTTGTAAATCCCCATTTCCTTGACGGGAGGAGGCAAAAATATTGGGGCTAGGTTAACTGCGTCCCAAAATGACATTTTTTTCTCCCCCATAGGTCAACTGCGACCCAGGAAATCTCCCCACCTATACCAAGTGTGACCCAGGAATGTTCCCCTGAAGTTTCCCGCCAAAGAACGTTTTTCGCCAAAATCGCCAAAGAACTTTGCACATGGATATAATTTAGTATATGACTAGTAATTTTTTATTTATTGCGTAATGAATTTTAATTTTTTTCGTAAGTTGCTTTTCTCAGTAATGGCTTTAGAAATTTACATTTCCATTTAATTTTTACTGATTTATTTTTTGGGGAAAGGATGGGGAGGCACATTAACTTACTAGATAAGCATAGAGGAAAAAAAAAACTTTTAACCCTTAAATGCATAGTGATGCATATTTGTATCATATATATATATATATATATATATATATATATATAAATGGGTTTTTGTAATTCCTGGTGAAGTTTTCATTAACTAATCAATATATAACATACAAATTAGCATATTACACAAAAAAAGAAACCTGCTTTTTTTTTTTTTTTTTCCGTTGAATTTTCTGTGCAATAAAATTATCTTACATTTGAATACAATCTTTTGGAAGAAATAAATATCATGCATTTAAAGGTTAATGCAGTTACATAAATATGAAGAAATATAATTGAAAAATGCAGCACGCATATAGTTAAGACTATCTGTCTCTCTCTATATATATATACATATATATATACAGTCGGTAACAAAAGTGTCCGAACACTAGCAAAAATTCCTATGTAAAAAAGGTTCACTTCATACGGTTTTGATAAATAAATCTTCATCGAATCATGTTCTTACACTGACTAAGAACAGGATTCGACAAGGATTTATTTAACAAAACCGTATGAAGTGTACTTTTTTTACATAGGAATTTTTGCTAGTGTTCGGGCAATTTTGTTACCGGCTGTATATATATATATATATATATATACATATATATATAGGGAAACGGCTACAGACCAGTATAACATTACAACATTTATTAAATAAAGAAAAGGGACATTACAGAAACACTAACATATACATATTTTACGAGCGGAGAAGACCGTCTGTCTCTCACATAACAGCTCGACGTCGACTCAATAACTAAAACTAACTGGCGCGCGTTAGGTGCTCACGCATACAGTGAAAGGATGATACAAACAGTGACGTAGTAATATACGATAGGTACGTACACAGTGACATCACACAGTGGAGATGATAGCTGAGAAATATAATTTCCCATATCGGCCATCATGACCAAGCAGGCGGCCTCGCCTGAAAGTTATTAAACAACAAGAAAAAAAAATTAAATTATACAAAAACAAAAGAAATTTAAAAAAAAATAAACAATATACAACACTACATAATAGAATTATAGATACAGTATAATATAGCTGCATTAATAAAAAAAAAAAAAATGTATAACTTACCAAATGGAAAATTTTGTAAATATTACACTCAAAACCTGAATCATATCATCAAAATACTAAAATAAAATAAGATAAGATGTTAATATACATACATACAAGTAGAAAAAAAAAATAGGTAGATAATTTTCACCAAAAAAAAAATCAGGTATTGAAGAATGTTCATGGAAAAAAAAAATTGTTCATGAAAAAAAAAATAGCTCGTTAAAATGAGTTGAAGTTCAACATATGATTGAGAAAAAAAAAAAAGGGTTTGATTTTTCACACAAAAATGTCCAAGGAAGAGTTCTTAAAAAAAAATAAATAGAAAGTCTTGAAGAACTATGTCAATTAAGTTAAAAAAAAAATAAAAAGTCTTGAAGAAATGTGTCAAGTAAGTGTTTCAAAAGTGTCGGTCCAAGGTTTCAGGAATTCAGCGCATGTGCTGGTCTTGAATGGGCCTTCTACGAAGTCACACTTGACGACGTCATATGTATCGTTTGGTTTTATTTTGGTTATCTTATATGGACCTAAAAATTTTTGTTTTAGTTTTAGGCCAGGCCCGAACTGGGTGCGTTTAACTGCGACTAAATCGTTGAGTTTGAATTTAGCAGCTGGTCGTCTTCGAAGGTTATACTGCCTGCGATTTTCTTCTTGCACTACTCGAATCTGCTTTTTCGCGTCGATACGCTGCTCCTCACGTTGCCTCTGGAATGTGTTTGTAGATTCGTCGTTGAGAAGCTCCAGGATCTTGATGTCATCTTTATGTTTCATCTTGGTACCGAATAGTAATCCAAATGGTGTCGTCTTTATGCTTCTTTGAAATGTCGAGTTGAGGATTTGTTGGAGAGCAGGCACATGGGAAAACCACTTTTCGGGGTTGTCAGATGAAAGTTTGGATAACACTGCGATGATAGTAGAATTTTTATTTTCAACTTGACCATTCGATCTTGGTAAACCTGCTGTAATTGGTATGTGAGTAATATTTTGGTCGTGGCAATAGTCTTGAAATGCAGTGGAAGTGAATGCTGGACCTCGATCTGTTATGATTCTGGCGGGGTTACCGAAGATGGATCGTTGGCTTTCTAGTCGGCTGATAACTTCTGCGGCGTCTGTAGATTTTGTGGGGTACAGCCAGGTAAACTTGGAAAACGCATCTACAACAACCATAATATGTTTGTATTTCTTTGATGTAGTAGCTAGGGGACCAAGGTGATCAACATGGTATGAGTGCAGGGGTGCATCGTCTATATCAATTGGGTGGAGGAAACCATCTTGTTTACCTCGTTTTCTATTATAGAGTATGCACTTTATACAGTTTTTGATGCAACTTTCGATTTTGTCTTTGAGGCGAGGTATATAAAAATCTTTACTAATCAATTCTTGGGTACGGAGTGCTGCAAAATGTCCACGCTCGTGTGCTTCTTTAATTATGCTACTCTGCAAGTGTGTAGGGACGACGAAGTAAATCGACACCGTTCACTGTTTTATAAAGAAGGTTGTTTTTTATAATGTAATTATCATGGGGTGTGGACTGCAAAAGCGTTTTTAATGCGTGAACTTCTTCATCAGATTGCTGAGCTTTCAAAAGTTTGACATGAAGGCTATCTTGGATGATGAAACACTGTGGAGCTCGACTTAGAGCGTCCACATGTGCCATGCGGGAACCTGTTCGATGCTCAATGTTGTAATGGAATTCTTGAAGGTACAGAGCCCATCGTGCAATGTGGGAATTTATTTCTTTTTTATTAAGTGCCTTGACGAACGCGTCACAGTCTGTGATAATTTTGAAATTAGTTCCTAGGAGGTAGATTCTAAACTTTTTGAGGGCTTCTACCACAGCCAGAACTTCAAGTTCAAAACTAGTATATTTTCTTTCGTTGTCCGACGTTTTCTTCGAAAAGTAAAAGACAGGGTGTAATTGGTTATCATTCTGCAACAGGACTGCCCCCAAGCCATCTATAGACGCGTCTGTATGTACCTCAATAGGGGAATTTTGATTAAAAATATTGAGAACTGGTTCTTGGGAAAGTAAATATTTTAATTTTTGAAATGCGGCTCTTTGTTCATTTTGAAATTGAAAAGGGGTGTCCTTACGCAGAAGATCACTTAAGGGTTTTGCAATGGTAGAAAAATGAGGGATAAATTTCCTAAAAGATCCTGTAAGGTCAAGAAATCTACGTACGTCTTTAACATTTGTCAGATCTGGGTAATTTAAAACATCTTTAGTTTTGGAAGGGGATGGCAAAAGTTTACCCTTTTCTATTATGTGACCGAGGAAATCTATTTTGGTATGTAAAAATTGGCATTTGTTAAAATTTATGTCGAGTCCGTACTCGCTAGCTGTTTGAAGAACAGTTTTTAGAAGTTCTACGGCCTCAAGTTCGTTACTCGCGAGAATTACAAGATCATCCATATAAGGGAGTACTATGCCGGCAGCAATCAAGTCTCTAAAAACAGCGTTTATATATCTCATGAACACTGAAGGGCAGGAACTAAGTCCGAAAGGCATGTAGCGAAATTGGAATTGACCGTTATGGGTTACAAAACTAGTGAAAGGGCGGCTCTGTTTGTTTACGGTACATGAAAAAATCCATTACGTAGGTCTATCATACTAAAAATTTTTGCATGTTGAAGTCGATCTAAAATATCATCAATTATGGGAAGGGGGTAGTGATCTTTAACTAACTTACGATTGAGTTTCCTGTAATCGATGCAAACTCTGTGTTTACCATCTTTTTTTCGAACAACTACAACTTGGCTGGCATATGGGGAGGACACTGGTTCGATAATACCATCTTTAAGCCATTCAGAGACTTGTGCGTCTACAATGTCTCGTTCGGTATAGGGTAGACGTCGGGGTGAGTGAAAAATAGGTGTATCGTCAGTTAAAGTGATGTTAAGCTCAATGTTCGCAGTTTTGATTTTATTAGGTTTATAGGTCGACAACAGTTTGTTAATGTCGTTACGAATGTGTCGTGAAACATTAGGGCCAATATCAAATTTGGGACTATCGTCAGTGATCGTCATGATAAAATTTGGATCTGCGGTACACTCATTTTGTTGTGAAAAACTAGAAAAAGTAACACCGGTGGGTGAAATGCGAATGTTGGCTTGTTGGATGACGTCACATCCAATTATAAGGTCATACAATGTGGACATGTCGAGTACAACTGAAATAGTTGCTGAAAACTCTTGATCGTCTATAGTAATAAAAGAATTAAAAGTACTGATGACATGTATACGCGCAAAGACAAACCAGTTAAGGATTTATTAATTTTTGACAACGGTGGGGAACCTATTTTTATCCATGCAGAATGTTTCAAAAGGGTTAACTGACTACCAGTATCAACCAAACCAGTTAATTCATTACCACTAATTTTAACTTGTTTACACATATGAGAAACATGCGATTCATGTACAGTGTTAACTCTATCTCTGGAAGGAGGTCCGTCATTTGCAGCGGTTCGGCGGCAATCGGTAGACTTGTGTCCAAAAAGACCACATGCAAGGCACCTAGGGCCACGAGAACGGTTAGGACAAAATTTAGATAAGTGACCGATATCGTTACAATTGAAACAACGTAATTTATTTTGAGATGCCGGACCAATATTAAATTTGGATTCGCGAGTGAAAGCTGGTTGTGTGTGACCAGTACTGCGTTTTCGACTGTCATATGTTTGTTTATAATTAACTGAATTTCGTTGATTTAAGTGTATTGTATTAAGAGCAGTTTCATAAATACGCAATTTTTCTTTAAATTCTGAAAAAGATTTTGCTCCACAGAGAAGAATTTTTTCAGAGGGGTTACCCTGTATACCTTGAATGGTGTACTGAATTACTGAAGAATCGTCAATAATAGCGTTACCACGGTTAGCAATTTCGCGCATCGCAAAAAATATTGCGTAGCAGTTTCATTAGGACGCATTTTTCTGTTTTCTAATTGTTTATGTATTTCGATGGATGGTATGGTATCCAAAAATTCAGAAATTAACGCGGCTTTAACTGACTCGTAAGTATTAAGATTTCGTTGCGAAAATAAAAATGTTTTAGCAGAACCATTAATTAAACGTTTAGCAAAGATAAGTTTTTGTTGATCGGTAAGACTAGGAAATAAACAGAATTGTTCCTCAATGTCATTAAAGAAATTACGAATAGAATATGAATCATTTCCAGAAAAAGTTCTACACGTGCTAGCTAGATCTCTGAGAAGGAACCAGAAATGATTACTCAAATCAGACATCGCGTCGGCAGCGTCATTCGGAGAAATATTTCGAACTTCCGTAGGGAAACTTTCGGTTTGGGTTTGAAAAACAGAAGTATTTGGAGCGATCGAAGAAGGGGTTTCAAGAGAATGTGTATTTACACTGAGATCGTCTTCGTCTGACAAAAAACTAGTATCTAATGTTTTCTGAAACTCAGATAACAATTAGTAAGTGCTTTGAAAATTTCTGTACATAAATTTTCCTTACTACCGACTGGTTCTAAGTGTAGCGAATTAGCGATTGATATAAAATCGAATAAATTTAACGTTTTAAAAATGTTTTCTTGATGTTTGTTGATGTCGAAATCGGCAGCAAAACCACTAAAATTTTGCATACGTTTACGCGATTGATGATCAAATGTTGGGTATCCTAACAGCGTGTTGAGTAATTTTATGGTATTTGCTTTAAAATATTTCAAAGAATTTCCAACTAGCGGGAGATCGCCTAATTTAAGGGCCATTTTTAGGATGCAACAAAAATAAAATAAGGAAACCGAAGTAAACTAAAAAAAATTGTTCTTTTTTTTTTTTTTTTTTTTTTAAGTAAATGGGGGAAAAATGGATTAAAGCCAGAAAATATATATTTGTAGTAACAATAAATAAATATTGGGGAACAGACTATCTCTTTATTCATGGAAAGTAATTTAATATGGGGGAAAAAAATTCTGTATTTATACAAAAATGAACAAATAAATAATTGTGAAACGGGCATAAAACGGCAAGAAATTAGTTTGAATCGAAATTTAAACTACAAAGAAAAAAAAAATCTTTTTATTATTATTATTATTATTATTATTATTATTATTATTATACTAACATGCAAAGAAAAAAAAAATGCATGCGCCTACC